>CM053791.1:470673995-470943995 GCA_028749045.1 Cupressus sempervirens | reverse complement strand
AATATATATATATTTCACAAAGAATATATATACAATTTTATGAATTTCCTATAAAATATTTTTTCTCTAAATTTACCCAAAAATTCTTTCAGTGGATTTGGCTACAATTTTTAACCCTAGTCCATAGAATTCTCAGATCTATGCATACAAGGTTTTCTCAAATAAATTTTAACTACCCATATTGAGAATGCATACAACCAAAATATGGAAATCTTTACAAAACATATGGAAGACACGAAGAAGACAAGAAGTGCAAGATGCGGAAATAACATAAGCAAAATTCTCAAGAGTCTACCCGAATTCTGATGCTAATTCGCTTTTCCTCAAAAAACCCATAGAGCAAGCTCCTCTCTTCTCCAAAGTTTCTAAGTCCTCCAATGCTCCTAAACGCTCTCCCATGCTATGTCTAAGCTTCCAGGAATGCTTGAATATAAAGAACTCTCAGGACGCACCTAGAATGTCTCTAGAAACAACTAGAAGGTGTAGACAACTAAGCATGAGTCTATTCCAATCTTCTAGATGAGTCATAAGGTTGTAGACACCATGTGCTTGATTGGTGCACTAACCCCCATGTTGTTGACATATGAGAAATAAAAAGATGCGTTTACTCCTAGGCAAGCTTATAACTTTTATTTGAATTTTTATAACTTCTATTTAAATTTTTATAACTTTCATTATTAATATTTATTAATTAATTTATTATTATTTTATAATTATTATTAATTTTAATTTCTAATTTTCTTTTATTTAATTCTTTTTCTCAATTAATTCTCATTTAATTAATTATAATCAAAATATCAAAGATCATGATATTATATTAATTTTCTCCAAATAATAAATTTATTAATTAGACCTATTTATTAAGGCTTAATTAATAGAAAATTCACCATAGACCTCAAAGATAGAATATGAAAACCCATCATAGAATAATTCACACAAAATTAGTCTAAAGGGTTAAAAATCACGAATTATGTCATCCGACACATTCAGAAGGTAAAATATCCAGATACTTGTCCTACCTCACTAGGACAAATGGTTTAAGGGTTTGGGATTTTGACTTGAGAATTTATCTCCCTTCTCTTATCATTGAGATAATATAACAGGGTACGCTCATCCTAGCAAGTTCAGGGAAGTCGATACCTAGTACCTGCAACCTGCATAAAAACCATGCATGTACATACAATATATATAATGCTAAGCTAAATAGGCAATGACAGGAAGTGGTGCATCATGTAGATCTCGACTAGCAAGTGAGTACGACTACCTTCAGTGACCACATCAGAAATGCCATACATAAGAACAAACACTCACACCATACACATGCAAGTATGGGGTAAGTATCCATAATAAAACACATGAGATAATAAACCATCTAACTAATCATCATCAATAACTGAAAGCATTGTAATGATCATCATGCATACATGAAATGTAAAGTCTAAATGATCTCATCATATATCAATTGAATCCATAACATAATATCTGATAGTCTTAGAACAATACCACTAATCCATAAAACTAGTCTAACATAGTCTGATAATAATAGCAACAAGGTGTCCAAAAAAATGTGAATGAGGGCAGGCACTACATTTCTATCTAGACTTTTGGTTCCACCATAACTAAAATTTGAAGGTAGCCTCATGGTTTCACCAGTTCAATATTTTTGTTAAATTTTCATTTCTGGGTTAGTGCACCAAGTTGGTGTACAAAAAATTGGACACTCAAAAAAAAATATCTCAGCAACCTGATTAGGTTATTTAAAAGTAAAATATGGGATAGGCTTGGTATCCAAGCCTAGGGATTATAAATTGAAAAACCTAATTAGTTTTTGTATAACTTGATCCCGTTTAATAAAACTCGATCGAGTTATTTAAAATTATACTTCTTAAAACCCGATCAAATTTCCTTAATATTTTCCCGTTGCCTGCATTTCAGAACATTTTTATACCCTCAATTGATAGTAGCAGTGTGGAGTGCAAAGGAGAAGGATAAAACCCCATGGCTAAAATAATGAAAAGGAGGAAAAGGGGTTTTTTCTTGTATTTTCATCCATGGAACCCCATAAATGAGGTAGGTCTTCATTCTTTTCATCATTTATGTATTTTTCCATCAAGTTTTGTAATGTGGTTTTGTAATTTATAAGTTTGGTAATTTTTTTCATAATTTGTAATTGATTTTTTTTTTAATATAGATGCATCAATGAATCCAATAAAATGAGGAAAAAGAAAAAGTCCACCTCCAACACAATCAAAACCTCAAAGCATCATGACAACCACAAAACACTCACCCATTGTGACATAAACAAAAAATGCTCCACCCGTAGTTACATAGCCACTAAACCATCCACTTAATGTTCCCATTCAACAATTAGTGCCTCCTATAAACCTTCCATGCATACCATTACATCATTTAACTACTACATAAAACCCTCCACCCTTAGTGACATAGCCACTAAACCATCCACTCAATGTTCCCATTCAACAACTAGTGCCTCCTATAAATCTTCCATGCATACCATTACATCATTTAACTACTACACAAGTGGACCTCATAAAGAACCTTACACAAAATAGTGCTAACATTACCCAAATGGTCAATAGGTTGCAGTCATATGCACTTTCTCATGGTGCAGGGGCACCTAGGTAGGGCTCATGATAGACTTAGGGCTCCTTTCTTATTTTCACCTATAGTGATGCTAGCCACACCACTAGGATAATAATGGGACTAATCTAGTCCTAAGGTGAGATAGGTTAAGTGTGGAAAGCCTCATTAGGCTTTAGTTGCTCCTAGTTTAATGATTAGGCAATAGAGCATTTTGTGTTTTGTAGGGTACAATGGAAAAATAATTTTTTTAAGGTCCCTTTTTACATGTTTTAAGACAATTTAAGGCTTTTGGTAAATTTTTTAACCTTTGGAACAAGTTTGACTTCCAAACTCCAAAAATTGTAAAAGTTGCTCAAAAATTGTCCATGTTGTCATTGACAACATTGACAACTTTTTCTTGCATTGGAGAAACTTTATAGTTGGGGTTGGGGAACTATATAAAAAATTTGGGATTGAACTTGGGATATGTATTTAAGGCCACCCTAAACCTTTCGAAAGTGTTGGAACTTTTTTTATTTTGATGTGTACAAACTGATAGAAAGGATACAGTTACAGTTTTTGTTTTCTGAGGATTTTTTACATTTTTCATGGATTGAATTTGGTTCTATACTATTTGAATGTATTAGAGGAGTTTAGTTTAATATTTTTTTTATAACATTAGTTTTTGGTTTTTTAGGTTTTTAATTGGTTGAATAATTTTGTGTTTCTTGTCTGTTTGTTGTTCTGAATCAGGCCACTGAGGAAAATGGAGTCATAGCTCCTCTTCCCATCATGGAACTAGCACAAGACTTTGGGATTAGGAAGATGACTCCTTTTATGTATTTAATAGTGAAGGATCTTCCCTACAAAGAAAGGGAAGTTTTTTTGTGGCGATGCCCTAGGTGAGCAAGATATGCATGGCACAGGATCACAATTGAATGCAGAGGTGTTACGAGGGATTGAATGCTTGGAATGCTTCTTGATCAAATATTGGAATGTGATAAAAAAAAATTTGTTCAAGCCCCAACTAAAGTGGGAGGAATTGGTGAAGGTTTTATGAAAGGTAAAGTTAAATTCTTGTCAAACTGGTCCAAGTTCTATGCAAACCCTAATTTTTAGGCACTATTGTAGGTTGTACTTTACATATGTCTTGGGAGGTGGTGACCTTAATAATCCTTTAGGTCTCTGAAAAGGGTGTTTGAATTAGTGATTAGGTTATCCCCTTGTTAAGGACTTTTCCAAGTTATTCCAAATTTTTGTCATTAGGAGGGCGAATTGCTTCTAGCCCTATTTAGCGGTTTTGGGAGAAAATGTTATTTTTTTCTGAATTCGATTAGGGTTTAAATCCCCAAAGTGGTTTTGGATCCTGGAAGGGATTAAAATGACCTCCAAAAATACCTATGTCTATTCATGGGGTGATTTTTGATCAAAAAGGCATATGATTTGGAGTTGTTGTCAAGAAAGCAAGAAGCACTAACATGCCTAGGAAGTAGTGGAAGAATTGTTGTTCTACGTAATTAGTGTACAGTAGTTGAATAGACTAGGATCTCATGGATGGGATCATAAGGAGAGTAGGGTAACTAAAAACCATATTAGGTCAAGGGAAATACATAAGGATAATGGTTACATCAAGAATAGTGATTGCATCAAAATGGTATCAGAGCAAGTTGAGGACCTGGGAAGGAAGTGTATGTTTGCAACAACTACAGAGTTAGTGGGTGAGTCAAGAACGAAGACAAATGAAGAGCTAGCCAAAGAGGTTGATAAGAAAAATGAGAAGAATAGAGTCCTTGAAGAGTCATTAAAAGAGGTGAAGATAAAGTTGGATGCAATTGCTAATGCAACCAAGAAAAAGGAAGAAGAAAGAAATGTTAGGAGTAAGGAGATAGCCTAAGAAGATGTTGTCCCTACGCCAGACCCTATCTCTACTAAAGAGCCATTCTTGAAAGCCATAAAATCCATAGGAGGGAAGGCTTTGGAAGGTGTGTAATTATTTAGTGTGAAGATGGAAATAGATGTAGTGATGAATTGGTTAGATGGGATGGAGAATCACTTTGAATATAAAGGGGTGTTAGAAGTACAATATATTGATGTAGCCAAGTCAAGAATTAGAGGTTCAACATTGACATGGTGGAAGTATGTCCAAGATGAAAGGGTTAGGATGGGAAAGAAGCATATAGCCAATTGGAATGCCATGGTAACAAAACACTCTAGATATAATTTCCTACCAAAGGATTTTGAAACTCAACTTCACAAGAGGAGACAATAAATCAAACAAAGAGATCTAGATGTGGTCTCTTATATAGAGCATTTTTGTAGGTTATGTCTTAGGTCCAAGAAGAAAGAAGAAAAGCCAATAAAAGTGGTGAGGTATTTGGGTGGTTTAAAGTGGGATATCCAAGAGGATCTAAGCTTGTGGACACCTACTACTATTCAAAGGTGTCATCAACTAGCCCTAAAGGTAGAAGAGAAGACTAAGAAGAAGGAGTATAATGAATTCAAGGATAGAGGCAAGGGGAGAAATCAGAAGGGACAACGAGGAGGATATCAAGGTAGAGGTAATGAGCAGATAAGCCAAGGTGAGACCAAGCTCACTGATCAAGCCAATAAAAGAACTCCTAGAGGAAGTTATAGTAGAGGAAGAGGTATCCAAGGAGGTTATAATAGAGGTAGATGATCAGGAAAAAGTAACACTTACTTTTCTAGCATGAATTGTTATAATTATGGTCAACTAGGCCATCTAGCATATAGATGCCCTAAGAAACCTTCTTCTTCAAACCATGACAAAAGGGTGGCATATGCTCAACATGATAACTCTTGTGAAAAGGAAAATGAAGTGGATCAAATAGAATTGCGAACTGGTGAGAACCTTATGTTTAGAAGGCTATTGATCAAGAAAGCAACTCCTGATGAACCTAAGCATAGGAGAGATTTGTTTAGGATTAGGTGTAAGATTCTTGGGAAGGTCTGCAAGGTAGTAACAAATTTAGGATTTACTAAGAAAATAATATCTGAGGAGGTAGTCAAAAAAATCAAGTTGACCAAGATACTCCATGTGAATCCATATAAGGTGACTTAGCTCACAAGGATCAAATTATACCAATAAATGAACAAACTTGGGTTGATTTATCCATAGTAGGGTACAAGGATAGTTCATTGTGTGATGTCTTAGCCATGCATGCTTGCCATTTGATCTTAGGTAGGCCCTAGTAGTATAATAGAGAGGCAATATATGATGGGAAGGAAAACTCCATATCATTCAAGAAAGGAGGCAAAAATTTTAAAATCCAATCTATGTTGGAAGAAGGAGACCCATAGTCCAAGGTCCCTAGTGTGTTTCAATGTAGTGAAAAATAATTTGTTAATGATCTCAAGGATGTTGAGAGCCAAAGCTATGCAATTGTGCTAAAGTCTAAAGGAGAAGACAAGATAGTTAAGTAACCATTTCCTACAGAGGTACACATTGCTTGAGAAGTATAATGACATTGTGACTGATGGAACTCCTACCACTCTACCTCCTAAAAGAGTGATAAGCTACCGTATAGACTTTGTTCTTGGTGCAGCTCTACTAAACAAAGAATCTTATAAGATTACCCCTAATAAAAATTTAGAATTAGCAAGACAAGTGCAAGAACATTTGGATCAAGATCTATTCAAGAAAAGCATAAGCCCATATGTAGTTCTTGTTGTGTTAGCATCTAGGAAGGGAGGAACATGGAGATTGTGTACAGATTCAAGGGATATAAATAGGATTACAATCTATTATATGTTTCCCATACCTAGGATTGAGGATCTCGTGGATTGTCTTAGAGGGGAAATATAATTTAGAAAGTTTGACTTGAACAATAGGTATTAACTTATCAGGATTAAGCAGGGAGATGAATGCAAAACAACATATAGGTTATATGAATGGCTTGTGATGCCATTTGGCATCTCAAATGTGCCTTGCACATTTATCAGGCTCATGAGGGAAGTTATTAAAGATTTTAGTGGAATATTTATGGTTTTATATCTAGATGCTATATACTAATCTTCAACAAGACAAAGGAAGAGAACATTAAACATGTAGAAGCAGTATTGCAAAGACTTCATGAGGACAATCTTGCTATAAACCTTGAAAAGTATGAATTCTTCAAATAAGAGCTTGTGTATCTAGGATTTGTGGTGTCAAAGAGGTCCTTGAAGATGGATCAAGAGAAATTTGCAGCTATCCTCAACTAGCCACCACTTACTACATCTACTATGGTAAGAATTTTTCATGGTGTAGCTCAATTTATAGAAAATTCATTAGTAATTTTAATGGCATATGTGCAACTTTGCTAGATACTATTAAGGGTGGATTCAAGTATAAATTCAAGTGGACTCTAGAAGTAGTGAAATCCTTTGAGATGCTAAAGAAACAAGTAGCTACCCAACCTATTTTGAAATTGCCTAGTTTTGAGAAAATTTTCACCATAGTGTGTGATGCTAGTGGCCTAGAAGTAGGAGGAGTTTTGAGTTAGGAAGGTAAGTAGTCTTCTTCAGTGAAAAGTTAAATGAATCCAAAAGGAAGTATTCTTCTTATGATCTATAACTTTATGCCTTACTTTAATCTCTTAGGAAGTGGAGACATTACCTATTGCCCAAGTAATTCCTTGTATTGACTGATAATAAGGCTCTCAGCTATACTAACACTCAAGAAAGGTTGAGTAACATGCACTTGAAATGGATGCAGTACCTACAAGCTTTCAATTTCATAATTAAGACTATGAAAGGGTACATGAACAAAGCAAATGATGCATTGAGAAAGATATTTTTAATTGTCAAAGAGGTTTAGTTGCATAGAATTAGGGTAGAGATCTTCAAGAGTCTCTATGATGAAGATGAAGACTTTATAGAGGCATGTAAGGTATTTTCTAACTTTGAGAAACCATTTCTATAGCAAGTTCTTTGGATTTAGCTTGCACAATGGGTTGCTTTTGAAGGAAAATCAATTGTGTGTACCAAGGTGATCAATAAGAGAGAACTCAATTTATAAAAATCATAATGGGAGTGGATATGTGCAGGATCATGGTCAACTAGACTATGCTCTGAAGTGACAAAAAAAAAAATAGAAAATCAGGGTTATGTCAACTTGAAATGCAATTTTCTACTTTTCATTAACTTTATATAAAAAATTTGAGAGCAAAGAATCTCTAGAAAATTGAATCTAGTTTCTAAACTACTAGGACTTATCTCAAAAATACAAAAATTGATTGATCAAAAATTTGAATTTTAATGCAATATTACAAAAAATTAGAACAAAAAAAAGTAGATGTATGTCTGACCACCTTAATCAAAATCAAATGTTAATATTTTAAAATAATATTCTAGATATGAGTAGTAGACTCATGCCTAGATGACACATATTTTTTGGTATTTTTATTCTAAATAAATAACTAATAATTAATTATTGACTTTAGTATTTTTGGAATTAAAAAATCTCACGTCTGAACACCTTAACTAATTCAAAACTCTACAAAATTCAATTTTTCAATTTTTTTCCCTTATAGTAGAAGAAACATAGAATGTGATGCATCTTTTGGATTTAAAAAATGTTGCACCATTTGAGAGTTAGAGTTGTTTTTCAAGTAGTGTGTTAGTTAGCACTTTATACGTAACTCCATTAGAAAATAAGTAATAATTACTTACTAAACTCATAATTTGAAAAACCTTACATTTATGGAAAGATAAGAACATTCTTAAGAAACCCTTTTCATTTCATCAAAATTTGGTGAAGAAAAATTCATGAACTACATGTTCCAAGTAAAAATCACATAAAAATAGGCCAAAAGCACATTTTAAGGATGTTTTTAAAGTTGACCATATAGGTTTGGTATTAAAAGATATAGTAGACATTATAAAGATATTAATTATTTTCATTTAGTATCAAGGTGGGTGGGAAAAAAATTGGAATATATTTTGAAATGGTTTGAGATATTTTAGAACTACAAATTTTTTAAATCACCACTTTTTTACACACCATGATCCTATACATACCTAAGTCTAAGTGGTCACTTTGGTGTGAGCAAAAAATTATAATTAGTTCAAAGATTCTATTATTGGCCAAAACTAGTCAGGGATGTGACTAATTATGTTGAATAATTTGTCATGTGTGTGAAAGCCAAGGGTGGAATGAGTAATTTAGGTCTCTATTAGCCCTCACCAGTCCCAAATATGTCATGGGAATGTGTGAGAATGGACTTCATAAAAGGTCTTCCAAAGAAAAAGTATTGGTACGAAATATCTATGTAGTGGTTGATAGATTTAGTAAGATGGGGCACTTCATTCCATGTAATACTACAAATGATGCTAGTTACATTGCACACTTATTCTTTAAGGAGGTTGTAAGGACTCATGGACTTCCCTTGAGCATAGCTTCATATAGATATGTAAAATTCATGACTCACTTTTGGAAGACTTTTGTGGAGTAGACTTGGTGCAAACCTTTCATTTGGTTTAGCATACCATCCTCAAACTAATGTCTGTACTAAGGTGGTTAATGGGGTATTGGGTAGCCTTTTGAGGGGCCTAACTAAGGAGTATGGGAAAACATGGGATGTGATCATTCCCCAAGAAGAGTATGCTTACAATGATAGTAAGAATAGGACCACAGGTAGAAGCCCTTTTAAAATTGTATACGAGATGCATCCAAGGGGTGTATGCGAGTTGAGGAATCTTCAAAAAATGTAATAAAGAAGTGGGCATGCTAAATATTTTTCCCAAACCATGAAATAAATCCAATAGAAAGTATACAAAACTATCCAAGATAGCACCTAAAAGTTGAAAGCCAAGGTGGATGAAAGGAGGAAAGAAATTTATTTTTCTATTAAAGATTATATCATGGTGTATTTGAACAAGTCTAGGTTGTAGAAGAGTGTGCCAACTAAGATATAAATGAAAAGAGTTTTTCCTTGAAAAATCAGAGATAGATATGAAGCCAATGCTTATGAAATTGATCTCCATCAAATTTGTGCATCTCTCCAATTTTCAATGTGCAAGATCTACTTGAATTTAAAGGTACAATACCTCAAGGTGCTCACAACATGCTAGCCTATAATAGTACCTTCAACAAGAAATTTGGAAGCTAGAAAGTTATTAGAATCAAGAATTAAGAAGGAAACAACATATAAGGTGTACATGGAACACCCACTAATAGATTAGGGGTCAATTTGCGACGGCGAGAAAATGTTATGTTGTTTTGGGTTTTTTTTTTTGAATTATAGTCCAACGACATCGCAATTGCAATGTCATCAGGATATAAGAAAAAAAAAAAGGGCGCGTTGGTTGTCATTATACACTTTAGGAAAAGAAGACGTGAGAATGTAGTGGGAGCAAGAGTTCATGAAGGGGAAAGGAACTTCGACAGAGGGGAGAGGGAATTCGAGTGACAACTCAGGGGATGTAGATACTCGGGTCGCAGGCACAAAGAGTTTCTGATCGAGGGTCCCTGCATGGAGTGACAGAGTTTTTGAAGGAAGGTGCTGCCATTGAGAGCCAAGCATTCTGAGTGGAGTAAGGGAAAATTACAGCCGAACAAGCAAGATGGTGCAAAGATTTTAGGAGAAGCATTGACTCTATTGATTCTAGGGTTTATGCATCATCTTCCTCTTTGATTCAAGGGCATAGATTCAAGGGCACGAAATTAGTTGCATCAGTTTCCAACTAAACAATTTATGAGAGGTGCATGTCGAGAAGTATTGTTTGAATTTTTTTATCAATGACTCCTGATCCTCTTACTCTTACCATATTGCTACTTCAGTTTGATAATTTGAGTCTTCATTTTATTCTTGGAGGATGTTGTAACTTTCTTGTTTGACGAATTCTTTGTGATTTTTTAAATAAAATATTTCTCTTTTAGTCTTGCTTGTCAACATGTCATAGGTTAATAAAACTGAAAGCTTGCTTTTAGATAGATTTATTTTTAAAAAGAATGTTGAAATCTCTTGCATTGTAAAAATATTTCTGAAATATTTGATATACTCTTCATGTCATGTCCCCTTTTCAAATAATTAAAAAATAATAATCTTTGCTAAGGCAAGCAGGCCCAAGAAAGTGAAGTTTCGGAAAAAGTGGGTTAATCTTTGGAAACCGTTGGACTAATAAATAAAAATTATTATTAAAATATGTTTCATTAACCTCTCTTGGATGTGAGTTATGGTTATGCCCTCTTTTAAGGGGTTTGAAGGCATTTTGGGCGGATTCCAGAACATGATTTTGCTCATTTTTTTTGTTATTCTTCAGAGGCTGCCAAACCTATGGAGAAGGAGACCCAAGAACGGGAGTTTATAGGTTTCCAGGGAGACCAAAGAATGGGAGTTTGTAGGTTTATAGGAAGGCTAAGTATGATATTTTTAATCCATTCCATGTGCATGCTCATACAGAGTTTTCCTTTGTGCTGAACAGTGCTGATTTGTGGGTTTTGGGGTGTGTTTTTTGTATGCGTTTGGTGTTTTCAGTTGAGTATTTCATATCAGTTTGGGTTGCTGCTGTATTTCAGACTTTAAGGTGTTAAAATAGAGCTTAATATATGTATTGGGACATGATTAAACTTTTGAGATAGATTATTAGTGTTTTTGTGGTGTTTCCAAGCATTTTTGTGTTAATTTCGGGAGCCCAATGAGCATAGTTTTTGTCCTACATTTGAGAACTGTTGTGTAGAGGCTATACAGATTTAGAAATTTTATTTTGTAGGATCTTATGCTACTGAAATTTCTATAAAAATTTCCAATTTCAGATTTATTAATAATAGGTGAAGCTGTGAAGCTTTTGGCTCAATTTCTAGCATACCCGATTTGGGGTTTCTTGAGAAATTTGGTGGATCTTTGTGATATTAGTTGTTTGATCTTGAAAATTTGATTAGAGGTTGGAAATATCATACAAAATTAGAAAAGGGACATTTCAATGGTATTAGAGCCATGATCTTGCCAGCCCGAGGGTTTGTAGAAGTTTTCATGTCAGTTTTGACAACTACCCAGATCTTGCATGTCATAATTTATGGTTGCATGTTGCTTCTAATCAGCTGCATGTAAAAATTTATGGTTGAATTATACTTCTAATAATTTTCATTTTAGTTCTTGGTGAATTTGGTGGTTCTAGAAGTTTGCATGTCAGTTTTGACAACTACCCAAATCTTGCATGTCAGTTTTGACAACTACCCAGATCTTGCATGTTAGTTTTGACAACTACCCAGATCTTGAATGTCAGTTTTGATAACTACCCAAATCTTGCATGTCAAAATTTATGGTTTCATTCTACTTCTAATCATTTTCATGTTAGTTCTTGGTGAATTTGGTGGTTGCATGTTGCTTCTAATCATCTGCATGTCAAAATTTATGGTTGCATGCAACTAAGTGAAAGAGAAAAGAGATATTTACAACGAGAAAAGAATAAATAAATTTTGGTCAAACCTCCAGTTGAAAGTAAAAGTACAAAATCCAAGGAAGGAAAAAGAATGGCTAATCTAGATGAGATGGCAAAGAAATTCTTCCAAGACATCCAAAATACTCAGAAGCAAACAATGGATAGTTTGGCAGAAACTAGAGAGGCTTTGCGAATATTGACAGAAAAACTGCAAGGAGTTGCATCTATTAATGAGAAAGGGAGAACTTCAGAGGAGCCAATAAATCTGAAATCCACACCATCTAAATCAACCAAAACTATTTTCTTGCCTGCAAATGAGCCACCAATACCAAATCCAACCATTAATCCCGTGGAAGAGCTTACAGGTAACTTGATTACATTAAGAGCTACTTATAATGGCTTAGATGATGAATTTCGTAGTTTGGTTCCTTTTAGAGAATATGTGGATATGATGAACACTTTGATGCCCAAAAAAGAGTACAAAAGGAAGCATGACATAAGTGGAAGAGAGCTCAAAAATAAAATAAGAAAGTTTATAGCACCTACTTTTGATGGAACAAATAAAATTTCAGCTAGAGCATGGCTACAAAAATTATAGACCTTCTTCACACTTAACCCCATGAAGGAGAGTGATGTTGTTCAAATTGCAAGTCTACACTTGGAAGATGCAGCCTATGATTGGTGGTATCATGGAATGACTACTCAAGGTCATGATCAGGTAACTACATTTGATGATTTTAGTCAAAGAGTGATAGATAGATTTGACCTCAAGGATGATGATTATGAGGATGTTGTTGTGCATGATGGTGAGATACCTGGTGGAGATGAGCAGACATTGAGCATTCATGACTTTTCTAAGAGAGAGTACCAGGCACAAGTAGATGCTTCATCACATGAGGTTGAGGCTAGTAGTACTTCACATGATTTATCTCGCCAGCTGAAGGTGAGTGAAGACAGTATTGTGAATACATTATCTCATCATGAGAGGTATGCAGAGTTAGTTGGTATTGGTCATATTACTCAAGTGAGGATTTTGCTTGAGTTACCAGCTGATTCTATTTTATAGATATGGACTCGAGATTGTTATATTGGCATTTGGGGTTCAGTTGACTGTAAATCTTGAACACTTTTTGGTAGCAGTGATTGTTTGGGTGCTATCATGGATTTGATTAGCAGATTGCACGGTGTTGTCTTTTCTTGTGCCAGGAGCTTATCTGATGTTGGTATTAGTTTTTATACACTAGTGTTGGGATTTGTTCATATATCCAATCGACCATACTTGTTGGAATGTGTTGATGATATTTCATAGTTGGCAGTGTGTATAGATGAGTCCCAGGATCATATTGGCATTGATGACATCCAGGAGGATGTAGTGGGCAGTTTTGAAGACTTAGTTTCCTTGGGTATAGAGGAGTTGGATAGTAGTGCTAATGTTTTTGATACTCCATATGTTGATATGAGCTTTAGATTTGATTCATACGGTATGGATTGTAATACTCTAGAGACTAGTGACTTTGAGGATACTCCTTTAGATAGTGCATCAGAGGAGTTTTGTAGGAGACAGTTAAGCCAGTGCCATCATGTGTCTAATCAGTTAAGAGTTAGTGATCGAGACATTGCTATCACTTGCCAGCATTTTGATGCTGCTCGTCAGTTGTTAGTAGTTTATGGATGGGGTTCTCCTACTAGTGATGAGCAGGAAGGCATTTATCTTTCCTTGACAGAGATCCACTCTTTATGGGAGGCTATTCAGATTTTGAGATAGAATTATATGCAGTTGGTAGCTGACAGAGATTATCTTATGGAGTGGGGTAGTATAGCATATGATGCATTGTTGGCCAAGGAAGATGAGGTGAGTGAGCTTACTGAGCAGCTTGAGGTGACTTCTGAGATTCTTGAGAGTACACAATTGGCTTTCAAGGAGTCACAGTTTCATTTGGCTAAGGTGACCATGGAGTTAGAGCGGCTATAGTCTTTACCTGATTCTATACAGTCACAAGCTGTGGTGTTTGGTGATCCAAGGATGTCCATGGCCGAGATTGTCAGAGACAGTGGAGATGGGGATGCATCCATCCTTGATACTAACATTGGCATATCAGGTTCATTCCCACTAGAGTCAAGTTTAGTTGAGTTGGGTGTTGTAGCAGATTGTTGTATGCCTAACATGGTGGTGGTCTCTAGTACTGATGGCATAGAGACTAGAGATATACCAAAGATCATGTGTGATGTTGGTGAGTCGACAGTTGGCATGGTTCTTGCTAGTAATACTACTCCCTTGGTGATATCTTTGGAGGTAGTAGTCAGTTCCAACATGGTTAATGATCAATTGCAGTTAGTTTCATCTAGATTACAGTCTGAGCCACTGACTAAGATTGGTGCATTCTATCGGCATTACACTATGAGGTACGCTCATCAATTTACCTTTGATGACCATGTTGATGAGATTATGATACAGAGATGTACTTTGGTTCCTAGTGCTTATCATCAGTTATGGAATAGTTTGATGCCTCAGGATGAGAGTTGTGATGGGCACGACATGGCGATAGGTCCTGTAGTTGATAGCTTGATAATACATGACTTAGAGCAGGAGTTTTAGAGTGATGCTTTAGCAGGTGTTGTTATTGATTCTACTCCTTTGGCTATGACATCTCTTGACTTAGCTAGTGATCAGTCACAGTGGGTTGTATCACTTGTTCATGGTGAGCTGTTGACTGAGGTTGGTTTTTTTAATCAACATTATATTGCAGGGTATGTACATCAGTTAGCAATTGATCCTTGTGTTGAGGAGTTGATGGCAAGAAAATTTGGTTTGGGTTCCATTTCTTTCTCTTTAACTTGTAATGTCTTTTCACCATCAACAGTGCATGGGAGTTATGGTTATGAGACGGTGGCCAATGATTTGCAGAGTTATGTTGATTGCAGGAGTTGTACAGTGTGTGGATTCTCCATACTTGGTATGGTTTCATTCGAGAGTGTTCACCATTGTTGTAGAGTTGGATTGTACATTCCCTATAGGCCAGTGGGATGCGTTGATGGTATTTATTGTGTTGGCAGTTTGATTTGTCCACTTTACTTGGGTTCTAATGTTCTAAGAGTTTGTGTCTCATGGGTTTCTGATTGTGGTAGTGGTGATTTTGGAGTTTGGTTGAGCTGTAATTTTCAGTTTGATTATGGATTCCTCTTGGTCATATTGCAGAGGATATTGCAGGAGCCTATGTTATTTGGCAGTAGTATAGTTCATGACTACATTTGGGATCCAGGTGGATTGATTGGTTTATTTTTCAGCCATTTCTTGAGGATAAGAAATGTTTGGGAGTGGAGGACTTGTCATGTCCCCTTTTCAAATAATTAAAAAATAATAATCTTTGCTAAGGCAGGCAGACCCAAGAAAGTGAAGTTTCGGAAAAAGGGGGTTAATCTTTGGAAACCATTGGACTAATGAATGAAAATTATTATTAAAATATGTTTCATTAACCTCTCTTGGATGTGAGTTATGGTTATGCCCTCTTTTAAGGGGTTTGGAGGCATTTTGGGCGGATTCCAGAACTTGATTTTGCTCATTTTCTTTGTTATTCTTCAGAGGCTGCCAAACCTGTGGAGAAGGAGACCCAAGAACGAGAGTTTACAGGTTTCCAGGGAGACCCAAGAATGGGAGTTTGCAAGTTTCTAAGAAGGCTAAGGATGGTATTTTGAAGCCATTCTATGTGCATGCTCATACAGAGTTTGCCTTTGTGCTGAACAGTGCAGATTTGTGGGTTTTGGGGTGTGTTTTTTGTATGAGTTTGGTATTCTCAGTTGAGTATTTCATATCAGTTTGGGTTGCTGCTGTATTTCAGACTTTAAGATGTTAAAATAGAGCTGAATATATGTATTGGGACATGATTAAACTTTTGAGATATATTATTAGTGTTTTTGTGGTGTTTTCAGGCATTTTTATGTTAATTTCGGGAGCCCGATGAGCATAGTTTTTGTCCTACACTTGAGAAATGTTGTGTAAAGGCTATACGGATCTGGAAATTTCATTTTTTAGGCTGTTATGTTTCTTAAATTTGTATAAAAATGTCCACTTTCAGATTTATTAATAATAGGTGAAGCTGTGAAGCTTTTGGCACAATTTCTGGCATACCCGATTTGGGGTTTCTTGAGAAATTTGGTGGATCTTTGTGATATTAGTTGTTTGATCTTGAAAATCTGATTAGAGGTTGGAAATATCATACAAAATCAGAAAAGGGAAATTTCACTTCATTCCTACTATTACTCAAGACATTCACAGACATGGTCATTAGGTGCCTCTTAGAAAAAACTATTTCAGTGAAGACCAATACCATACTTCTATTTTGAAAGCTCCTTACATAATTTTCATTTTTTTCTTAATGTAGATGCTACCTTTCTTCAAAGCTTCAACCAGTAGTAAACTTTGTGCTTCATTTTCTGAGTTATATCCTTAAAATATTCCCACTTGTGTAATGAAGTTAATGTGTCTTAAAAATGTGATATCTTTTACACTAACACTACTCCTTGTTGCATGCTGATGATATAGTTTTTCCTGTGTATAACCTCTGTTTTGGACTAATCTTAAGTTATTTTTATTTTAGATCCGACAAGAGTTGTACTCCTCTCTTTGAGATTTTGTATAGATCATTTGTTGGGTCTTCAATAATATATTAGGCACATTCTATTCATCATAGCAAAGCTTAGTATAGTTCTATTATAAGAAATTCTACTTGACGCCTTTGAATTTCAAAACATTACTTCTACTATATCAATGCCATGTTCATAAAAATCTAAACCTTCTAAAAAAATGCTTCTGTAAAATATCGTGCTTAGTAATACTCTTAGAACTTTATATGTGGATATCTCCTATAGTTTTTTTGAAGATTTTTTGCATGAGAGTTATTTTGGGCCATTTTGTACAAAACCCATATCATTAGACAGATATTAAATTGACGAATCAGATTGTGACTCATTGGGACACTAGAAAAAATCAAGGAACTCTAATATCATTAGTTTAAAGGGAAATCATCGTATGTTCACAAGTCTTTATAGCAAGGGAACATTACAATAAAATTCTGAATCTACTCTTCACAAATAAAAGCCTATCTACACTAAAGTAATTATTGATCCTTACAAAATTAAGGATTTCCATACTTTGAAAGTTAGTCTATAGATGCAAATCAATACATGATGGATATGTATTCATTAGAACCAAGTCTCCATGGTAATTAGTTGATTAAGTTTGAATCTCAAATGTAGGATAACTCAAGTGGATGAGTTGGAACATTAAGGAATATTTTTTATTAGGGAAAAACTAGTCTTTGAAGGGGATCCAAAACCCTTTACAATAAAATGTTTAAGGGGACATGGTAACCTACTAAAATAAATAGCTACAATAGAAATATTATTACAAGCCAACAACCCAAAACAAGAAAACAATTGACAACTAAAATAAAGTTAAACAAAGATCCACTTGCCCAAAAGTTAGCACAATGTTAAAGCCACACATAACATAATGATTCTATCTATCAAGGAGACCCACGGGGTTTAGAAAGGCTCCCTAAACCTCATCATTGGGTTTTGACTTGGCTCCCATAGACACTACTATGAGTTTTAACATGGCTCTCAAAAACATCATCATCCACAACCTTAGAAGATCAATCATAAGAAATCCAACTAAAAATTTGGGGTTTTGGAATGCTCCCAAATTTTGAATTGGATTGCACAATTATTTTGATAGGATTCCCAAGTCTTTTAAAAATCACATACCTCATAGAAATGATCATTAGAAAGTGATCTGAAACTCTAGGGTTTAAGAAGACTCCCCAAACCTCCATGGGATTTATTTTGGATCCCACAACCATAATGGGATTTTTAGATGATCTCCAAAAGAACACAATTTTTTTTAAAGGATCCCCAACCCTTCAAAATGGGATTAAACTTGGCTCCCATAACCAAAATGTCACCAGCAAAAAAGAGACCCCACCAATCATCCATAGTTGTAATGTGTATTTGACATTTTTTTTAATAAATTCCCTATGTGAGAAAAATCATGACTGATTTATCATATCTCTATTTTATGCAATCTGAGACAACTTTTCATGGTTTTGTTTGATCAAATACACATGGATTCTTGTCCATGGGTTCCTGCAAAGAAGAGGGAATATGAGTATGATTATAGTTAAAAGTCTAACTATCTTTCTCAAACTTATAGGTATGTTCTACATGTGACCTGTTATGGTACCTATCTTATCGATTCAAAGCATTCACCCTTGCACCTCATCAACCTTGTAAAGTTTCCTCCACACTGTCATTTTATTGATAGCAATAATATAGCATGAAGTTCAAACAACCTTTTAAAGATAAAGATTCTATACAAATAAAGCATATATGTTACAGTTTAGACTTTGCTAAAAGAGATTTAAGATATGCTTGGGATTGAATGGCTTAGTCGCCACTTGCTAAAACGGTAACATTACCTACACAGTTATGCTTGGGTGTATGTCTCAAGGCAATGTCTTGGTAACTTTATTCAATTCTAACCTCCAATAATTCTAATCTCTGCCATGAACATGACTGCCAAGAACTTGAAGTGATAGAGGTAATACTCTACATACATTCAGGAAGGAGTTAACCAGATTCTCATTACCCTCAGCTAGATGGGATTGTCCAAAGGAATGCCAACAGAACAGCTCTCTGGCATTGTCTATATCCACCCCTTTTAGATTATAAGCAGCACTAATTTTTGCATTTATAAGCACCCCCACATCATGAGTTATAACTATTACAAGGCTATAAACCAACTTCTTTACAATTTCTATTATAAGTAGAGCATCTAACTGCTGTAGGTGATCAATATCATCTAGAATGATTAGGAAACTTAGCCTATTGCTCCTATCTAGGAAATTCACTATATGAGTTTTTCCTTCCTCTGTAGATTGAAAATGGAATGGATCTATCTGGAATAGATCTTTGATGAATTCTATTTGTAAACAAGAAAAAATTATATTTCCATAGGCTACCCTCACATCGAATAGAAAACATGCTCGCTCATATTGGGAGCATTTTTGGTTAAACAACTCTTTAGCCAGAGTTGTTTTGCCAACCCCACCCATTCCAAAAATGTTGACGATCTGAACCTTCTCTTTGTTGCCTTCATTCATCTCGCACAACCTCTCAAAATCTTCCACAAGCTGATCAAGGCACACCCTTTCAAAATCTTTCACAAGCATGTGAAGTCCCACTGAGTATTTGGCGACATGCAAAGATCTTTTTGTTTCAACTTCTCTTTGGACAGCTGACACTATATTTTGGCTATCACTAATACTTTATGAAAGAAAAGATCTTGATAAGAAATTTTTTTGGCTTGCTAAAATATAGTATTTTTTTATTATAAAAAATGTCCAATAAGCAAGCATAATGGAAACACAGAGATCTTGTTAATAAGCTATGCTTACAGACACTCCCATGCAGCTTACTATTTAGAAAAATGTAAGCAAATGATTTGAGTACAACAAAAATTACGTAAACATATTTTGGTAGCATATTAATTTAGTAGTTTAAAATATTAATTTTATAAGTCTATTGATCCCCCCAAATTTTAGTTAGAGTTTTTTTCTAATTAATATATTTTCTGCATCTTAAATGCATGAAAAAGTTAGTGTAATGAATGCTAAGTATAGCATTCATTTTCATGAGAGGTTCTTCTGAACCACTTCTGGTGAAACATGGATCAACGAGTTTACTCAAATATTATATAGTTTTATTATAGAATAAATATGTTTTGAAGGGATCTAAAATACTTTTTATAGACACAATGGATTCCAGTCATCGCAAAAAGGATTACAACAGTCAGTCACAAGTTGTAACAACAAATTGTACCCTAATACATAGTATCGATAAGTTTAAAGCCCCCTCTCATAAGAACCTACACATCACAATGCATCTTTATAGTCTCTCCATACCAATTACACTCTCAATAGTAATGAAGTAAGTGGAGCCCTCTAGAGACAATGAAGCAAGACTCAATCATTGTCATCAACATAATAGCCATTAACTGAAACATTCCCAAACCTTGAAAAATTCAACATTGATAACAAATGATCTGGCATTACAGGAACAACATAATGCTTGATGAACAATAGAAACCATCGCCTTGACTTTTAGGGCATGTGATTACTTCTACAAATACCCAATTTTTATTCAAAAATAAATAAAAAATCATTTCCATTTAAAAAAATTAAAAATAGAAAAGATTCAATTTATTTGGCACCTTTAGAGTTGTAATACTGGTTTTCAATGGCGACATCTTCTTCATCTGGATCCTCATCAGAATACTTGAATCCATAATACATTTTGTCTATGTCTGAAATGATCCCCATCAAAAAAAGACACTTATTGAATTAGGGCTTTATTCATTAAAAATCAATTGAAGAATTTTTACACAGAGGGTTTCAATGACTTTCTCATTCGCACTAGCCACAATAATTGAATTATAAGACGGAAAGAACAGAAAAATGTAGGGATTTTCAATAGTACCTGACATTCTAAATAGTCAAGCAACAAAAGAACCGAACAATAGAGAATAAACAAATAGAAGATATTTCGATAAGAAATCGTTCTCTGTTACATTTATTGTTGATGCTGCTTAGAAAACCTGCAATTTATAACGGTTAACGAAACCTCAAGGAGCCCAGACTTCAGTGAGCCCAAGCTACTTTATAACCATCACATAACAAAATGAATTTATTTAATCCATATATATAAAGAAGACATATTTGTTCAACCAAACCTAGAAAATATGATTATATCAAGGGCAAGATGAATTTGAAGATTGAATCAAAAGTTAAAGTTGATTGCATATTGAGATATGCTTTCGAAAAATAGTGCCATTTCAATACAAAAGGCGCCTTATTATGAATCCATATGCAACAGTGACAGCCACCAAAAGAACAATATTAAATGATCAGCAGAAGTGGCTAACCTACATTTACCCCATGGAAAATTCACATTCACCATAGGTTATTTGTAACTAGTAAAGTGGGAAAGATATAACTAAGCAGTCAAAGAGTCAGAAACTAGATTACCAACCAATTTTCTTCCTTTTTCTTGGAAATTGATCTTTTGTCTTCTAACATTGCGAATCAAGGAGCTATTATAAACTTCTCCATCCTTGTGAGATTGTTAGATAATACTAAAAACTCATGCTTGGGCATTGGTCGCTTGGTGTTAGCTAGCACAAAAGAATCCAAGACAGAAACTATTGCTAGTATTAATTTGATACAGTCAATATCTAGGATAAAGTAATGATTTTGAGAATGATATATGGGACATGACTTATCATGGTAATATATATATTATCTATGGATGGAAAGTATATTCATTCACCATGATATTATTGCATCTGCAGTGTATCTACAGTAATAATCTAGATTTATTGAAGGAACAATTCAGGGTATCATTAAATCAGAATAGTGAGGAAGTATCTATATTGGGTGTGGTCTAAGATGAATCTTTATTGGAAAGTATTGCCTTTGATAGAGTCAAAATGTCTAATCAAATATTATGATAATATCTACAATGAAAATTAGACAATCATTTTACATTTAAACCATAACCATATTAATGCAAACAACTGCAATTCATATGTTTCAACATATTCAACCTAGTAAATAAGGGAAATAAATAACAACAGTTTCACCAAAATCTCAATGTACCAAATATTGGAGATAAATAGACACAACTTTGAGTAGCCAAAAATGGACACTGAGTTTTTATGTTGTCAGATGGAGCAATGAGGTCCCAAGTTGAAGGCGGGCATGAAGGTGCTTCCATGAAAATTAGGCATCCATATGGCTTACCCCTACAAACTGAGCTTGCCACATTGTTCACATGTACAAATCCACTGATCACATGTATTTCCATTCTTATTATTTTTAAGCTTGGTCATGCTATCTTCCAGTAAACACAAACCTCCATACCTATTTTTAAGCAAATTTCTTTCACTAAGCATCTCTATTTTATTCATAAATAAATGAATGTTGTAATTTGGTTTACTAGTTAATAAGAGGAAATAGTTAGTTCAATTCAATCCCCCATTAAATTTGAAACTAAAGGCATAATTATTTAAATTTAGATTGACTTTTACAAAATAAAACTAAAACTAAAAAAAAAAAAAATTGAACTATAATAATATACTAATTTGTGACATTCTAGAGTTACTCCCACACATGACCTGTAAGCTTTGTGATGAACAACTATACTAGAGCTAAAAAAAACATGGGTCATCCACCTCTCTCTTCCAAATCCACTGGTACCACTGCACACTCCTGATTCACTCTCTAGAAGAAATTGATATTAAAAAAACTTTTTGCAAATAATTCCAATCCATAACTTGCAAATGGATAGAATATAAATTCGCATAACCATAATATAGCTTAATGGGTCAAGACTACTATCTTCCAACATAAGCAACAATAGCAAAATGCATGATTGCATCAAATACATTATTTTTAGTTCTTGCGTAGCAAGAACTATTGCTTAGGCTCCACCATAACTGGTGATTAATATTCCATTCTACTACCAATCAAATTGTTTCATTGTCCTTTCGAATTGGTCACTTTTAATGTTTTCCTCTTAAAATAGACAAAAGATGATCGACCATTATCGATGGACTATTCAATATGCTTTCTGGCACATTTCTTTTTGTCAAATCAATTTTTTTCACAGATTTCAATGAAAGAGAAGAGGTGAAAATCAAAAAATCAATGTTTAGGTTGCTGTGCTTACTGGCACATTTTGGCATGAGGGAGCAAGTACCAAAGTGTTGGGCCTATCATTCTCATAGAGGGTGCTCCTGAGCTTCCCATTTCTACAAATGGTGTAACACTTGTTTAATTGCATGTTTAGTTTGGCATGCAGATGAGCATGTGTAATATTTTTCTTGTAGATCTATTTATTTTTCTTGCAGGGAGACATAGCATAATAAAAGAAAATATGGTTAAAAGTATTTTTTTTAGAGCTCATTTTCAAATTGTTTGAAAGATCACTCAAGTCATTCTTTAAATGTATGGATTTGTGGTTTTTTCTGTCAATGCAAATCATGCTGTTATTAGTAGGCTTAATTCCTTTTGATTACTAGCTATGGCATTTTTCATCTTCTTCACAGGGGCAGGAAAAGCCATACAAAAAGTTTCAACCAATTAGCATAGCTTCTATTTTTGCTCAACTAGTTAACAATATACCAAAAAAATGCATCATTTATCCATCTATATATTTTTACCATTTTTCTTAAGTTGACAATGCTTCCTTTTGAATCTATTTGTGTTAAAGAAAGATGTATCAGCATTGACTGTAGCAGAAAAACAAGTTACACAGATGAAAACTTGCATTGTTGCACTTACAGCTAACATTTGACACTCAGAGTTGATATGCACGTTTCTTTGAGGTGGGTGATAACAAAGAGCTCATCAATTTTCACTGTGTTATCTTCTGGCTACAAGTCTACACCATTCTTCGCTGTTTTTTATTTATACCTAATACAATTTTATTTTTCAAAATGTTTATCATTGCCATAGTTTTTGATAGTTGGCTTCTTTGTATTAACGCCTATAAGGAGCCATTGGATATTGGAAGATAAAGGTTATAAATCTCAGGTAGTTTTTCTGCGAGATTTCTTTTGGATTTGGCTGTGTTACATGAAATGCTGAAGTAAGATCCATATCAAATATATAGTTGTGGCTTTTGTGTTATGTCCAACTCAGACATGGGCATTTCTACCTGTGGTTACGATTCTGTGCATGATGAGCTTGACTTCATTTTTCATGCCTGGCAATGGGAATTTTTGTATGTGCCTCATAGCCTAAATTTATATCTAGTTTAGGAGTTTGACAAGAGAATTGTGCAAAATATTACAACTTTTGAGTCTGTTGTACTTGGCCTCGCTAAGGCTAATAAGCTTATGAGATCTAGGCCCTAGTGCCCCAAACTTTGGGTCCAAGATTCTAAATCATTTTCCAAACAATAATACTAATTAGGGTTTTGTTGATGGATTTTTTGTAAAATATTTCAATGGATTCCATTTGATGACATATCTGTTTTGTTATTTTCAACATTTACCATTGTTCTTGATCTGTGCTCACTGAACATACATTTAAAAGTGTGTAAAAGTCTTAGATAATACTCATCAATGGCAAGTTAAAGCAATGTAAAGTTCTTCTTTTCCTGCAACACATATAACAACAATGTAAACTTATCTTGAAGCTTCTTCTTTTCCTGCAACACATATAACAGCAATTTTAAGTGCTTACAATGTATATACTTATGAATAAATACTACATCTTGATTTAAATGTATGAAAACAATTTTCATTCCTTTTAAGCTTCATTCATCTTGAGGTGCAATTCACAAACTCAAGAATAGTGGCTTTTTTTCTTCAGGATACCTTTAGGGGAAGAGAATGTGAATGCCCCCTCATGTTTGGAGTCCAATTTAGAGGAGATGGCTATTTACACTGCTAAGGTTTGTTGAATCTAATTCTGAATAACATTTCTTGCTATTGTTGAATCTAATCTAATTTATATTTTAACTAGACTTGTAGCTTATATGTTTCAAATTTTTTGTTAGGCCTTGTAGTTTGTATAATTTGATTGCTGGAGAGCTTCTACAGCTAAGCAAGAAGGCCATTGCACGAGTTATAGCCGCACGCTCGAGTATGAAAAATGTATATTTTTTATTCTAATTTATATTTTAACTAGAATTTTAGCTTATATGTTTTGAAATTGCTTTTAGTGGCTTAATGTTGTAAGGTTTCTTGAAATAAGACCTTCAGGCAGTTGGTCAAAGTTTTACAAATAATCTTAGGAATAAAGTCAAAGAAAGTATTTTTAAAATATTAAAGTATTTAGCTAGGTCTAACAAGATTTGTGTACTTTCAACAATTTTTCTTAGTTTGTGAAAGTTGTAGACCAAAGTTTTCATAGCCCAATTTTTGCTTCCTGCAAAGAACGATCATGTCAGATAATATAAGTGAAGAAAAAAATAGGGAGACAATTGCTAGATTCTAGTCTAACTTGAAAAGAAAAGGTGATGGAAAATGTTATTGTCCTTGCAATATTTGTAAGGGCTTAAACCGTAGAAGACTGCTAATCAAAACAGTTATGAGATGTTGTAGGGAGAATGGTCACATTGAAGGGGGACATGACTATCATCCAGTGGTAAGTCGTTCATTATATCATTTTAACAATTTATATACATATGAAATCACTTGATGATGAGTTGATGATCATGGTTTATTTATGTTAATCAATTTTATATAGGTTGATCTTCCCAGGGAAGTACATGATATGAACCACAACAATCCAAAGAATATGGTTTTTGAAGTGGAGGAACATGGAGGTGCAAATATCCAAGGTGAAGATAATGATCCCATGGAAGATGATGATCATACACCAGAAAACACAATTTAAGAGGATGGTATAAATACATTGATCCATGACACATCTAGTCCAAGCATATATGATCATGATGATGATGATAGCCTCGATGTACCTCTACTTCATAAGGCATACGAGCCCCTATACAAAGACTCCTAAACAACTCTTCTCTCTGATGTATTGTTGTTGTTGAACTTGAAGGTTATGAATGGTTTATCCAACATAACAATGTCACGTATGTTTAGGTATGTCATATATCTCTTTATAGTTAATAAAGGGTGGAATAATATACAACTAATATTGTTTATATTAACAAATATTTTTTGCTGTAGATTGATAGGCGAGTTTCTGTTACCATCATCAAATATTCTACCTCACTCATATCAATAATTAACTTCTGTTATGAAAGATATTGGAATGGAGTATGAAGGAATACATGCTTGTCCCAATGATCTTATTATATATTATAAAGAACATGAATTTGTAACACAATACCTTGTATGTCATATGAGTAGATATCGAACAGATTGACTAACAAAAAAGGTGCCTCAAGAGGTTCTTTTTTACATCCCCATTATTCCACAGATGTGACAATTATTCAGGTGTAGTAGCTTGGCTCAATTTCTAGATTATTATGCATGCAATAGAAGTTGAGATGACATTATTTGAATCCCTACGGATGGTTTGGCATTTATGCACATAGAGGAAAAGTGGCAACACTTCAAAGAAGAACCTCATAATCTTAGGCTTTCATTGGCAGCGGACAGTGTCAATCCATTTGGAGAGATGAGATCTGTTTACTCGGTGTGGCCTATTTTTGTTATCAACAATAACATTCCTCCGTGCATGTCAATAAAGAGGGAGCACATTATGTTGGCAATGATTGTTCCAGGTATCTTATCATTTGATAGTTATTAATTTACATGTACTTACAAATCTTGCAGTAAAGCGGTCACAATAATTATGTAATGTTACTGTTCATTCAAGTAGGTAAATATCAAGTAAAAGATATGAATGCATATATTGAGCCTCTTATTGATGAGTTCGTGGAGTTATGGAATGGTGTCACTATGTACGACGTGTCTAGACCAATAGGACAAAGATAATTTCAATTCCATGCAATAATTGCATGGACAATACATGATGCCCCAGGGCTAACACATTTTTGTGGTATGTTATTGTGAATTCAAGTTGTGCACAATAATTCTATTTATAAAAATCAACATATTTAATAATTCAATTATATCATTATCTTGTAGGTCTTCAAACAAAGGGAAAATTTGCATGTCTAGTTTGTGGTCCAAAGATGAAATCTCGTCAATCAAAAAGTTTAGGAAAGCAGATGTTTGATGAGTGTAGACACTTCCTCCACAGGAATCATAAGTATCGAAGTATGGAAAAAAATCTTTTCAATGGGAAAGAAGAGACTACACAAAGCCACGAAGAATGACACCTCACCTATGGAAGTTGGAATATAATAGAATTAATTGTCGAGGTAATGCTGTTCCACATAATGGTTTATGTTTGTAATTTATATATTTCTATTATGATTTTTGTTGACTAATTGTGTAATTGATGATCATGAAGGTCGTCAAGGCAATATTGACAACCTTCCAAAGGGACTAAAAAGCTATCCCAGACAATATAGTAGGTTGCCCTACTACGAGCACTTACAAATTGTGCATTTGTTTGATACTATGCATATTGGAAAGAATATAATAGAGACATTGTGGAAAATATTGGATGGAAGACGTGAAAAAGAAAAAAATGTCAAAATTTGTAATGACATACATGAATCTAATCGTGCATTGAAGAATTTCATTCACTCAAATAGCAACAGATATCAGATTAATATAAGTGCCCTTCCATGGTTATTAATGGAGCAGCAAAGTGATGCCATAAAAGAAGTCATACAAAAAATTTGATTTCCCACAGGATTTGCTGCGAACATAAACAATCTCATATCAAAAAAAAGTGAATTTGGGCCAGGGCTCAAAACACATGATTGGCATACTTTCGTCAAGGTAAGTTATGTTCTTCTGTATTTACAATATATTCATAAACTACGTGTACTGTTTGTTATGTTATGTTAGAAAACAATGAAATGATTGGGTTATAATTATTGTAGTATGTGCTTCCTCTATCTCTCCCAGAGCACTTCAACAATAACATCAAACGAGTGATATATGATCTTGGAAAATATATGAGGTAAGCAGTAATATCTGTTCAATTTGTTGTATATATTTATTATATTCGCGATTTGTTTTTGTCGCTATATAATCTATTGTATATTATTTTTTAAAGTCTCATATCTATATATTTTTTGTAACTCAAATCTCTTAATGTAGGTGGTTGTCATCTAAAGAAATCCATAAAGAAGATATAAACTATTGGAAGAGAAGAATTCCTCATTTACTATGTGAAATGTAAAAGTGTCTACCTCCAACTTTTTTCAATGCACAGGAACGCTACCTCATACACCTAGTTGAGAAGATTGAATTGTGTGGACCTGTACACACTAGGTCAAAGTGGATGGTTGAGAGGTATTTGAAATCTTTGAAGGCTTTGGTTCAAAAAAGAGCACATCTTGAGGGTTCTATGGTAGAGGGATATATGGTATACCAGACTATGGTGTACATTACTGAATATCTTCCTAAGTTTGCATCAAATATCCATGTAGATTGCATTTGGGATCTCGAGCCTTTTAAAAAATTAGAAGGGGAGTACTTGATGGGAAAAGGTACATTGAGGAAAGTGAGACGTAATAAATTATAAGATGTTATTATAATAAATTATTTCTTAATCTTCAAAATAAATCAGTTGTAAGTTGTCTATTTTTTTTTGTACAAGTGCTCGAGAGTGGGTGGCACTACATTTGTATATTGCAAACAATCTTAATTGGATGATGGTATGGATTGAACGATGTCAACATTCTGGTCGCACATTAACATGGGAAGGTGTATCTTCATTGGTTAAAGAAGCTCATCGTAATGGAGATTCCAATGTTACGCAAAGGGAAATAGATTTAGAGTGTGGTTCAAGAGATTTCCAGGTACATACAAATTTATTAATCACCCGTATGCTTATCAACTCACAATACAATAATTTTGATATGTTTCACATATTATTGCAAGTTAAACACCACAAGGCTATGTTCTATAAAGGTGTAACAATTTAGAACAACTCCAACATGACCAAAATAAGGTGTAACAAGGGTTGGAAGCCCTGCTAACTATTTACCATTTCCTTTTGATATTTTAACTACCCTCCATTGGTTGATGAAACAATGCAAGTAAAATTTAGCATACCACGCAAAAATGCAGGGCTTAGAGTTCAAGAGATGCCTCATAGAAGAGGATAAGAGAATTGGCTTCCAACAAGGCTATAGAGCTATGGCTGAATGGCTACGAGCTAAAATCAGTGTGGAAGGTTCTAATAATGATGCATCTGAGCCACAGGTAAATAAGCTAAATGAAATTTATTTCAAATTGAATACTTTACCAATTAGTCTATTTGATGTTAAGTTCCAATATAAAGTGAGTATATCTGTTTTAAGCAAGCAATGATAACAATGCGTACGATGTTGGAATGCAGCCTGACAATCCTTCTACACAATCTGTGGATGCTGAAGGTTCGCATGATGTGCATCCCAGTGGTGGAGGTATACATTTGCTATTAAATTTTTATATGTAATTTTAATTGGTGTTTGGATTAACATAACATTTTGTATAGCAACTGTAGAGGATCGAGGGGTCAATGCTCATGACTGCATTGACATTGAGTCCAGACAAAATGATGTGGTCAGATTAGGTAAAGAGTGCCACAGTTATGTTATTTAAAATAATTAAATACTTGTAACAATTATAATAAATTATTTTTAATTTAACTCTTTTATTTGTTATTGTAGAGGACCCCCCTTTGCAACATCATAGGAATTTAAGATCATCAAGAACAGAGAACAGAACAACTGATGAGGGGGGAATCGATGATGACACTGATGCTCCTCTTAGAGCTTACATAGAAAAACGAAATAGAAAGAAATAAAAAAAATTTGATTGTCATCTACATACCTTAATTGATAATGACTGAATTTTATGTCTCAATGAATTTAATTATGTTGAATGTTCATGAATTATGTGTTAATGCAGAATATTGTTGAATGTTGCATGTTAATGAATCTAATGTGTTAATGAATGTTATCATGTGATATTGATTGAATGTTACATTTTATTAATGGTTGAAAGAATGAATGAATGGTAGATGTTAATGGGGAATGTAGAATGATGTTAGGGGGAGGGCGGTGGGGCCAAATGAGCTTCCACCTTCACGTGGTTGGCCCTGTTTAGTAGAGAATATTAAACTATTCTCGAAACAAAGTGAAGCTCAATAAGATACTAACAATAGGTAGAAACAAGAAGCAATAACAAGCTCCTTCTAGAACATAACTCTTACCAATTATTGCTATCCACCCCACACTAGGAATCTCCATCATATTCTCATATGCCTGCAACAAAATTAGAATAACAAACCAAAAATAACTCATATTTTCATACTTCTCCATGCTTGGAATATAATCACCTTGTTTAGCCTTCCCTTGGCTCTTCATCTCCATTGTCTTCTCACCCTTAGTCTCTTTGCACCTTGAGACCTCTACTGTTGTCTGCAACATGTCTTCACACCCTTGCCATTTGCCTTGGTATACCAACTCCTAGTTGGTGGTTGTTCTATCCGATTTAGTCATCATTATCTTTGTGAATTTTCTTTGTCCAACTTTCAATGGACACAATATAGAACCAATCAATATCATATCCGCTTCTCCAAGCCTTTTTTCTTTGCTATTTACATCAGCATTTGTACTTTTCATCTTTGTTCCAATCATCTCCTTTCCCTCAAGCCCTTCAAGACCTGATCTTTTTTTGTCTTCATTAGCATCCTTTCTCTTTACCTCTGCTACAACCTTCTGAACCTTTTTGGTGTTAGGTTCTCCTTGCTCTTCAACACTTGATTGCTGCTCATTTGTTATTTTTCCTTCAAATGGACAAATTGTCTTCATATCATCCTTTTCTAGGTTCTTTTCCTCAACCTCATTCTCATTAGCTATTTGCTTCAAAGCATCATCCTTTTTTATCAAAACATCTTCCATTGCTTCACCATGTTCCTCTTTTCTTAGGAACCTTTCCCTCTCAAAGATGCAAATGCTCACTGACACCTTCCAAGTTGTCTTGTGCTCCTCCAATGGTGTTAATACCATCTTCTCTCCATTATTTGTGAAAGTGTAGGTGTTATTTGTGCCATCATATATGGATCTCTTCTCAACTTGCCAAGCCCTTCCTAAAATTATATGACAACCACTCAAAGGTACAATGTCACATAGTACAACATCATTATATGATCCAATGGTGAAGGGAACATAAGCTTGCTCCTTCACATCAACACAACATCCAACATCCAATCCTTGTGCTTTGTAAGGCCTAACATGTACTATTCTTGGTAGATTCAATTTGTTAACCATCTCAAATGAAACAAGATTTGTAAATGAACCACTTGAAATAATAACCTTCTAAAATTTCACAGATCCAATCTCTAATCTCTAAAATTTTAAAATTTAATAAAATTCATATTCTGACTTGTTTATTATTTGACAGGTTGTTCCTGGAATCATGATTGTAACTTAGTTTCATTACAATGATCCTTATGAACTTACATGTACATTCACTAACAAGTAACTCTAGATGAAACTGTAAGTTTATTTATCACATTTCAACATTCTCACCAAAATCTAAACTACATTATCTCATGATTATTGCAGAGTACCAATGCTCACATGTGAAATATGCATCTAGATTACTGAACCCTTCTTAAAATTAGTTTCATTGAATTAATATATGTTATGCTATCACTGGGTGTGTAATTTGAGCATGAGAATAATGTCATATCTATCTACATGTTTTGCCAAACAAACTTCTGAAATATAATTTCTATAAGTTTTTAAAATTAGAGTAGATGAATTATTCTGTAGGAAAAGGTGTTGCAATTAAGCATTTATTGATAGGTTTGGACATGAACAATTTTCTATTTCTAATAGATTATAATGATGATAGTACAATAAAAATATTGTTAGTATTCTAATTTTAAAAAATCCAAAATAATATAGTTATTTGTTTTCACTCTAGGATTTTCTAAGACAACTAATTATTTTATCTAACTGCCTTTTACCTTGCATAAGCAACTGCAAGATTATTATTTTATCATAACTCTAATCTCTTACAATACCATCCTTATCTATTTGGAAACATTGTAGGTAAAAATCGCTTCCTTGGCTTCGGTTTTTAATGAATATGCTCTAAAGAGCCAATTTGAGACAAGCATCTACCTTCAAGTGAGTAATTTGTAGTGATCTACTGATATCCTAGAGATCATTACTGGTCTAATACAGGGTTGTCACTTGGGCATGCTTAGTAGAAATGAGGATTTTCTATTGCTCATAAAACCTAGTAAGCATATGATAGTATTTTCTATGATATTTATATTGAGTAGAAATCATGTCCTTACTATTTGTGAAGTGCTAAAATGTTTTTCAACAAACATGATTGGTTTCACCCTGAAAGCTTTAGTTTCCCTCAATAGGTTGGCTATTTGACACTTGAGGCATTTGTTCAATTCTTGGACAAGTTTCAGGAGGAGAAACCTGGGGATTCAATCCTAGAAAAAAATGAACATGAGATTGGATGGCTTGAAGCTGGGAAGCCTTTCTATCCAACAACGTTTGATCCTATACTTCATATTTTTAGTCATGACCGACCACTAAGTTGTCTAGGAAGACCTAGGTATGTAATTGCATTGTATTAGATATGGTTTACATTTTTGTCGAGATTCTATTACTAAAAAAATGTTGTGCAGTCTGTAACTTCTAATTGTATGATGTTTTAACATAATTTTTGTTTTAATTTGATTTAGTCAGATTGAAAAATGTTTGCACAATTACTGCTAGAAGCTCTTCCAATTTTCACCTGATGGAATGTAGAAATCTCATGTCTTCAAATGTTTAATAGAATATGTATATGAATTTTGCTCACTTTCTTTTATTGTGGGTCAATTATTCAACTAATTTTTTGGGATCGACATTTGAACTTCCATTTTCAGAGGTTAGAAAGTTAGGCTTAGAAACTCAAGTTATGCTGAACCATGCCTGGAAATCAATGTCTAGTTCAAATAATAGTAAATCTACACAGGAATCTCAATCTAAGAGAAGCTCTAAGGTATACTTTTGGTCAATAAATAAGTTTTGTTCTCGAATTGTGTTCATCATTGAGGTTGTACCGAGATTTGAAATGATCTATTGTTTTAAGTTCTTTCTATCAAGCTTTTGAGTTTTCTCTCCAATTCATGCCTTTTTGGATTTTGGATTTTTTGGACTTTGGTTATGGTAGTTTTTATAACCTTGTCAGTAAAGGAAAAAATAATTGGTTCTAGTTTTTAGGATTGTAACAAGTCCAAGCAGGTCTACATTCCTCATTAATAGACTAATAGTTTATGTTAAATCTATTTATGCTAAAAACAAAAGGCTTCTAGGCACATCAATGTTACCTACACTACATAGTATAATGATTGTTCCTACTTCAAAATATTTTATTATGATCTTTGAATAAATTTAACAAGCTTAGATTATTTTTGTCAGTGAGGAAACACAACCCACTAAAATTCTTTCCACCAAAGTTTAAGGCATTGATAGCTTGATCCAATTTATCTTTACTGCAAGATGGTAGTCCATCAGCACGATCATCAATTTTTTTTGGCCTGGCAGGAATAATATAGTTTATCAATATTTCTATATGTTTATATTCCTAATTTATTGTCAATTGTTGCTGATATTATTCATAGGGCATATAGGGCATATTGTAGGGTTCTTTGGAGCCATACCTAAAACAATATTATGATAGCTTTATTTCTTTTTAGTCTTCTTGCTTCATTCATGTCAACGATTCTCGCAAACAGGTTATTCATGAGTTGCTCATGGTACAGGGTTCTGAAATTTAAAATTTTTAATCATTTCATTGATTATATGGTCATATGTGGAATTTGTGTATCTTTTTCTGTATGACGGGCAACTGGCTTCATGGAAGAGAGAAATTGAGAATAAACAATTAATACTTACATACATGCATATACTTGGTTTTGTGTCATTTGTTGCTGGTTGTTGATACTAGTTTAAGAGCATAGGATGGTTTAATGTAACCTTGATCTTATATTTAATATGGCTCGTTAGATCTACTTCCTATTTCCTTTTTATTTGCTCTATCCCTTGATTTTAACATTGTGTCAATAGAAATTAATGGATTAATCTGAGTTGTCATTCTGATGTCATTTTCAATTTATCAATTCTCTTTTAGGTCATATGTATAAATTATTAATGTTATATTTGTGTAGGTATTTCTATATGGTGGAAAAGTGACCTCATGGAAGAGTGAAAAAGGAGAAGAGTTACTTTTCATGAGTAGTAAGGTGACTGTGACATCACTAATGAATTCATTATTTATTCCTTAGTTACTAATTAAGAAGTTCTTGTAACTTTATAAAACTTGACAAACCCAATTTTGACTTGGACTCAACTCAACAAAATTTCCAAACATAAAAAAAGAACATTTAACAACATTTATAAAACTGATACCAGAGAGCAAATAAGTGGTTTTTCATTCATTCACAAACAATAAAGAAGCTTAATACAATCACAGTGTTATTGTGAGGCCTCGCCCCGACCCATCGTAGCATAGTGATACATTACCCTTATTTTGTTATTCACGACTCAAGATGTCAAGACATTATCTGATGCTTAGAAGATATTTTATTATTCATGTTGTGTGATGTTATTTTCAGATATATTTGATGTTTGTCATTTAATGTTTCATGTATATGTATGTTGATGAAATCGGTAAATGTAGGATTGAGACTTTGATTTAAGAGATTTTAAATGATTAAGGATTAAGTAGGATAAAGAAACCCTTATTGATGTATGTTTTAATTTATGTGAATTTCTGAATATGTATACATTTATGTACATGTGATTTTACGGGACTACTGATGTGTGCAATGAGTGTGTAGATATTTAGCCGAGAAACCCTACGGGGGAACAAAATTGATCTCTATGTGCTAAATTTGAAAACCTTGTTATTTGTAATTTACGTAATTGTATTGTGAGATGTATGTATGCATCTTCTTTGTTCAGTGAAGGTTAATGTTCGTAATTATGTTCTTTCAGTGTCGCTTGACACTCGTAAAATGGTTATGTGCTTCAGTGGCTATTTAGGGTTAATTTTTTTAACCTTTGGACCAAGTTGGTTTAAGTTAGTGTCAGTTTTCTATTAGGTTCTTATTTAAGGTTAGTCATCCCTAATCTGGATTAGTGCTTAATTTGCAAGTTAGAGTAGTTAGATGGACCTATTTTATTCCTAGATTTTATTTGACTCTAAACCTCTTTCCTAAGGCTTTTAAACATGTTATTATTCTAACCAAAGGGTATGGGTATGGGTTAGGGGTCTTTTCCAACCCCTAAGACCCTTTTTTTGACTTTTGAGGCCACTCAAAAAGTCCCTTTTTGCCTTTGTGCGAAAATTGGTCATGGTTATCTTGAGTTACCTCACCTCATCTCCACTTAGGGTTTAGCCATGGTGTAGGTTGAGTTGGGAGTTTCTAGATTTGTTAGTAGGTGGAGATAGTTATTGCTCCTTTTGGGTGGTTGAGTTGGAGGCTTATTTAGAGGCCTTCCTTGGACTAGTTGGTTGTTACCCAATATCTACATTTAGAGAAGATTTCTTGAAGATTGAAGGAAGGAAGTGGAAACTCTACTAAAATTTGTTCATTTCCATTACCTCTTTGTGAAGGTAGGAGATTCTCATCTCCCTTATTCAGTTTTTATGTTTTGTTTCATGTTCATGCTACCTTGTTGTTGTTTCACTGTTTGTATGGTTGTGGGTATGTTGGGAAGATTTGAAAGTTATGTTATTTTGGTTGTTTTCTTTTCATGGTTATGTTTGCAATTTTTTTTGAGTTTTCCTTGCATGGGTGTTTTGGTATTACTCACCCTTGGAGAGGGCAGAAGTGACCAATTTAAGGAAAGGTCTGTTTAGTTGAACTCCAACCAGTGTAGAGTCTCTTCTTAGGATGAGAAGAGGGATAAAGGGTAGGGTGTTATGGGCCCCTACCCATCAGCACAAACCTGGTATGAGTATGCCATGTTTAAATGAAAGAACGGGAGTTCTTGGTTATTAGCCCCGATTGGGCATCTAAATTGGTGTTGTGCTTGACTTCTCCTGTTGGAAGAATCCACCTCTCCCTAGTCTTGATTCATTGTGAATCCTATTGTGTAAACCATGTATGATTATGCATGTTTGATTTTCTTTTGGTTCTGCTTGGTTGTTACCCGATCAGATATTGGTTTCCTCCATGGTTCTAGAAGTGAGTTGCAGAAAACATTATAAATCCCTTGATTAGGGTCATGAAGAAAATTTGATTAAATTGTTGAAATTAGGATGGAGACCCCATGTAACTTGTAATTTTAATTTTGATTTTAGTGGCCACTATGCCGAGTTTTCTTCCTGGTTCTTTCCCGGTTGAGCCCTTGAATTAGGTTGATAATAAAATAAGTGATTGAATAAATTTTCGTATTCTATGTTGTCATATGAATGTCTATCAAAAATAAGATGAAACAATGATGTTCCATGATGCAAGATTCAAATTTGTAAATGTATGGTATTTCCTTGAGTTTGGTATGAATTAGTTTATGGATGGTTGTGTTGAAAGTGAATTTGCAAGAACATGTAGGAAAGAATTATGTCAAGATATCATGGATGTAGGTTTGGTTTAATTGAACAAATACCCAAGTTCCTTTTATGTCTCTTTTATGTTCAAAATGATAATTATGTTATGGAAAGAAAATAACGCCTATGGTCGATATATTGCAATTCAAGTTGAATAGGAGATCATATTAAATATGGTGTATTTATGCCTCAAACTATTGTATCCATGTTTTAATTCTATTCAAAAATATGTTAGGAATGAAGGTTCAGCTTTTTTAATTATTAGAATCAAACCAATTCTTGCATTATTGTTAAAACGGGTAATTCAAAATCCTTGGTATATTAAGTTCGTAACAAGTCTTTATAGACTTGCTTTGAAAATAAATTTAACCCCTCTTGGTAACATATCAACTTAAAAATTCATACTTAGAAAAATATAGAAAAAAAAATATTCATGCATTGCTTGTAATTCTATACTTAGACAAATTTTCAAAAAAATGTGTTCAAGAGAGTAAATACTCTCTAGTTTTTGTATGAGGAAACAATTTAATTCCCCTCACTACAATAGAGAATCTTATAAAGAATCTTTTTATTCTTTGTTTGAAAATTATAAATATAAATAAATCAATTTATAAATTAAAGTGTAATTTCTAATAGACTTGTGACATTTTCAAAATATCCTAAGTTTATCTCCTCAGCCATAAAACTTTAAGAGTTTAATGTTTATGCATTTCCCCATGGACGTCAGTTTTGAAATTAATATTTTTTAAAAGGGGCCATGTAATAAGTTGTTTTTTGCTAGTCAAGATCAACATGGGGGGGGGGGGGGGGGGGTGATGTCACCCTGCCCCACGTCCCATCCACCCTTTCTCTTTCCTTTGTTGGAGTGCTCATTGTTTTTTTAGTTTTTACTCATGTTATGCTAGCTAGTGGGCAAGTTTATTTTCTTGCCTTCTTAATTTATTTGGGGCTTGCGTAGTGAATGGGCGGCCTTGGTCCTCACCCATGTCAAGTTGGGGTGGAGGAGGGGATAGGACTGATGCAGGGTCAGTCCTTGGGCAGTGCATGGGGTTGGGAAGCGCAGAGGTGAGCTAGGATGTAGAGTGGAGAGAGTAGAGTGTAGGGGGTGACATGGCGGCTAGGGGGGTTGGTAGGGTTAGTAGGGTCGAGGGTTAGTAGTTAGTAGGCAGGTTAGTTTACTTGTTTGTGAATTATATTGTTTAATTTAATTAATTTTAGTTAAGTTGTAGTTAGATTAAGTTATACTGTTTAGTTTAGCTTGTAAGTTAAAATTAGTTAGTTTTTAAACTTTAAGTTTAGTTTTAGATTAGTTAGTTATTTATTTATTTAATTTTAGTTTCTTTATTAATATTTTTTTTATAGTTAGTTTAAAATGAAACTTTAAATTGTTAAAGTATAATTAGTTAATTTAATAAAGTTTTAAGGTTATTTTATGTTTTGATTAAGGACTTTTGTTGTTAATTGTTAATAATTTTTAGTTACTTAGTTATGTTTAATTTTGTAAATACTAATTTAGTTAGTTTTAATTTTAATGTACTCTAATTGTTTTAACCATTAAGTAGATTAAATATATTGATTAATTGGCTATTTAAATAAGTTTTAATGTAGGTTTGATTGATTTGATATTGCAAGTAATTTTAAATCCGAATTCATGTACATTGTTATTTAAGTAAGTTTTATTGCATATCATTATAAGTTAATGTAATATCATAATTTTATCGATATTAATCTAATAACGAAAGTTTTAAAATTTTAACGATGTTATCGTCCTCATGTTTAAAATCTTAGGATGTAATGTAAAGAACCTGTACTAAAACTTCTATCTCAATCATATCAAACTTAGAGCATGTTTAATTATTAATTATTATTCAAAAAAAAAGTTGTGTGTGTTTTTGCCCTCGTAGTCTAGGCATGACAGTTATATAATAAAAAATTGCAATTACAATTAATATTTTACAAATTTCTTCTATGAGTAGAACTTCTTAGTGGTTGTGTGGGTGCTCTTGAAGTTGATGATATTGATTCTGTATATGAGCAATGTTAGTATGCTAATAGAAACCAAATTTAAATAAAGCTTCTACAAACTAAACAAAATTCATAAACTTCAAGATAGACTAAGATGAGCTCTCAATTGAGAATATGAGCCATTAATGGGCTCTCTCAATTAGAACCTCTCTTGTTGAGTAGCTTTGTCTAAATAGATAGGATGTATGCTCAAGCTTTATGCTTCAAAAAGGGCTTCAAATGGAGTTGGAATTTGGGTGTGAGTATATGGTTTTGATGTAAAATGGCTTCTTAAAATGGCATTATGACTTTACTTCATGGATTGTGTTATTTTACAAAGGGGAAGGATCCAATTTATAGGCAAGAGGCTTGAGGGATTGAGGGCTAAGATGCAAGGATGGGAAAAAGCTCATGGAGGGCTCATATTGCATGAGAAGAGAGCACATGGATTGTGCTTCCTTACAACCAATCAGGGAGTGACACATGTCACAGGGTGAGAGGATGGAGGAAAGGGGAATGATGAGTCAACAAAGGAGGCTCAAGATATAAAATCTTCATAAAGACCCTCATAATGGCTTGTAAGAGCAATAAAAGGGCTTGGAAGAGTCATTTATGGCCTAGTGGGCTTCATAAAGTTTTATGGTTGAGATATTTTGAGGGAGATGAGAGCAATTTTGACTTGAGCTTTATTAGGAGGGTTTTAAGCTTGCTTAGGATTGTGAAATTGATTAGAGGATGGATTAGGATGGTTTAGGATTAGCTTAGGGATAGGCAAGTGGATGGCATTTAATGAGGGTGGGTGAAGGAGGAGATATTTGTTAACTTTGACTTGAGTTAGTAAGTCTTAACCCATTTTTAGGGAATGTGACAAGGTTAGGAGGGGATTAGGATTAGGTTTAAAGACATCTTCTAGAAGAGTCTAGACTTTGGATGAGGATAAAGCCTTTCTAGAATAGTCTAGAATTTCCTAGGATGAGGATGAAGACTTTCTAGAAGAGTCTAGAACTTCTTAGGATGAGGATAAATTAGATTTTTAGGAAATAAATAAAGTTTTATTTATTTCAAGGGTTTGGGTTGAGGAGATATTTATTAGAACTTTTTTAATAAACATGAAGATTAATATTTAATCTTAATTAAATATTTTTGAGTTGGGATTAGGGGTAGGAAATGATGGGATTAGCCTTTAATCAAAATTAAAGAAGGATTAGAAGATTTTGGAATAGGTTAGTGGTTTTAAGGAAATTGGCCAAGTTTTGGGCAAAAAATAAATTTTTTATTTATTTTGGGTTTTTTGGTCAATTTATTAATTAAATAATTAATAAATAAAGAAATAATGTTTAAATAAGATTTAAACATTTTTGGGAGGGATTCCTTAATTAAATATTTTTAATTAAGATAAAGGGATTTAATGGCATTAAAATAAATAAATTAATTAAATAAATAATTAATTAATAAATGATGATGTCATCAGGAATTTTTTAGAAAATAAAAATACTTTATTTTCTAAAGGTTTTTAGGTGTCTACAGATTCAACTTGAGAAAAATTATCTCTTTAATAGGCATATTGTAGGCAGCTGCATCCATTCACATACCTTCTGCCTTCTCATGTGGTTATACCTTCTGCCCATTCTACTACTTCTTTATTAATTTTAGTTTTACCTTCCTTAAAAAAGAATGTCTCTTAGGCTCATCCATATCATTAACAGTTGAATTTAAATATGAAATTATGTCATGAAGGTCAATGAGAGGTAGATGCTAAATGTATTGCACAAGAATAGGGTTATTTAAGTACTATTGAGTCAGTATTTTGCACTTCTTGGTGTGGAGGGCTTCAATTGTGCTCAAATTCCACTCACAACTAGAACTGCTATAATGCTGGCAAACTTCGAAGATTGTGCACCACAATCTTCTCACTACAAATCTACAAAGACAAAATTTAGAGATTGAAAAGCTGGAAAATAAATTGAAAGTTTTAGTAAATGATTGATTGATTTATTTATTTGTACAAAGTTGTTACTTTTCTAATGTATAAAGGTGAAGATAACAGCCTTATGTTTGTGTCCTTGTAAACTTCTTCAAAATTTTGGCCTTAAGGTCATTGTGAGGGACCATCCTCTACATTCATGTGTTGGGACCATCCACGATGTTAACTTTCAAATTGTGTTTATTTCTATTTTTCAATTTACTCATGCCAAATATTTGTAAGTGGTGTAAAAAGTACAAATCTAATTGCCACTCCAATGCATAGTGCTATGTACAAAAGATTGATTCGTGCATATGTAGAAGCAAAGGGTTTCCATGAGCTAGAGGTGGAGGATTTAAATCCTAAAGCTACTTGTCTCCATACAAAAACCACAACATTTAAACCGAGAAAGAGGAAAAACTAAAGCCTCACGTAAAAAAGGAAGAATGAGAAAAAACCAAGTTAGAAAGTGAATGGGAGGAAGATTTTCAGAATCTAACCTTAATAAACCACCAAAAATAGTGGTAACAAGATACAAGGAGAGAAAATAGTTTTTGACACTTGGAAGGAATAGAAGAAGTTAATTTTTTGAGTCCTCCTTCTGTCACAAATGAAATGAGTACATGGATTGACGATGATTATGAGATTGTTCTTACTGCATCTCAACTTCATACATTGAGGATGACATAGCAGGGATTGAATCTAGGGGTCATCATTCAGATTATGTGAAGCTGGTTGGAGATAAGGATGTTGATCAAAATTATCCTTCACCTTTTAAAAAGTACATGACATTGACTAGCATGTTAGTGTTTGTGCATGAGAAGAGTAATATTTCTAATGTCAATCAATCAAAAAATACATTGTGTGTCAAATCTAATCACCTCAAGGAAGATAGACAAAGAGATGTGATAGTGAAGGATAGGAACAAGTAGGTGAGAAATTTTTTTGATGAAACTACGGTAAGCGAAGAACTAGGGAAATTAAGGGATCGTGCTGAAGATGTTGAAAGAGCTCTATGATATCTAGACATGCCAAGATGATAGCTTCACAAGAAAGAGAGAAGTTGCAGAAAATTAAATAGGAGAGATTGTTCAGACTAAGTATTGTAATTCAAATTTTGCTTCAAGAACTTCACTCACATTTACCTTGTCAAAAATATCAACATATAGCACTGAAGTCCTTTAAGGATGAGATAACAAGACAGTAAGCAAGAATAGATCAACAGCTATATACATAGGACCTTGGATTGATATAAGTGAAAAAATGATAAGTTGATAGATGTTCATGAAAACATAAAAAACATAAAATAAAGGTGTAGGAACAAAACACTTCAAGGAACCAAAAGAAAAAGGAAGAAATGATAAAGTGGACAACCTAGCTGAGACCTATGACCTGAAATGTTGTCTAGAGAAACCAGACAAGGAAAGTTTGGAAGAAGAGAGATTTGACTTTAGAAAAAAGGATAACTTTCAGCTTGTTAATTATCCCTTATTTGAGGTTAGAGCTAATGTTTGATGTTCCCTTATATGATTCCTAAGGGTCTGTGACTAAATCCTTATATTTTAAATCACAATAAACTTCTTTCTATTATTACTTATACTCAATTCTTTATTTTTCCACAAATAAATGTTAGGTATTAATAACAATATTTTTTCAAGGTAGATATATCAATACAATTGTGCATGTATCTTGATGCTATGTACAAGTAATATCACCCATGCTTCTGATATATTCTTTAATTCACTGCTAGAGAGATGCAACTGATCTTTGGTAAAGAATATAGACAAACAATATGCAAATGTCTTTTTAAGTAGTTCTGATATCTTCAATCAAACTTTGATAACAAAAAATACTTCCAATAATGATGGAAATGAATTTGTAAAAATTCCCAATCTAATCAATATCAAAGACTAAACAAGGATTATATATATTGAAGTTGGAAGTATAGTGATAGTCAACTAAATGACCTAATGACATAGATCCTGATGATCTCTTGTTGATTACTGATCTGCAATAAGTATCATTAGAATTTCTGTAGAGCAATTTGCAAGACCAAGTAATCACTATTACAGATTTATCATAATGTAAAAGTGATATGTACCATACTAGTCTGAAGTTATTCACTGTATCTGATATCTGCTTTATTGAAATGTGATATGATTGATTCTGTTTGGTTTGTAAAGACGTTGGATATTTATTTGATCTCAGTCTGATATAATATCTTTGTAATGGTGATGACCCAATGATGGGTGATCTGTACTGTTGCAATTTCTGATGTAACTCTTGTTACTTATGTGATATATATGTCACTATTCCTAATCTTAATCATTGTACTCATGGGATCTGGCTTTCTGATGTCTAGTGGATTACTACCACTTATGTCTGTATAGAATATAAAGTAATCTTCTGTCCGAATAATGTCCTTGGATTGGTTATTGATGCCTTTTTAATATCATTTGAAGAATTGCAACTCTTCATTGCATCTTTCAGTATTTGGCTCCTCTGTCATTATTGCACCCTTTTGGATAACTAATCTGTGATTAGTATTTGTGATCAGCATGATATAATTTAAAGAGAAAACACTTACATTTTAGTATCAAGCTTGTTTTATGGATGAATGGAGAAAAACTAGTGACATATCCATTTCAGCTTTCTGTTTTTTACTGTTAGTATTTGATTATTAGAACATAACTATACATCCTTGTGAATTGGAGTTTTAGCAAAGATTTAATATTATTTGGATTTCTTTCTTATTGTAGCAAAGCTTATGGAGGCCCTGAACATTCCAAGAGGTGTCTGGCATGTGCTTTTTTGAACACTTAATATTGACAGGTATTTTAAGTTTTAATAATATGGATCTGTATAATTCTAGTTTTAATACAATCTTATTGCAGGTTGATAGATTTTCTTAACAAGTTTTCAAAGTGTTTTCTGTAAAGTCATTTTTCACTCCAGTTAGATCATCCTGACTTTTAGCTGTAGGTGCCTTGCCTTTGGTCAAGCATAAAGCTTTCCTTAGGCCCATGTAATATGGTGGGTAATTTTTTGGGTTTCTTCTTACCAATGAAAACATTGATGTGACCCTTACTGTATGCTTTTGCCATGCATAACATGAATAAAAAACTAGCAATACTACATTGATGTGCAATGGGTACATTGAAGAGGTAGAAAATCAAATAGAAAAAATACATCGTTCTATGTTTTGCATGTATTTATGTAATACATGCTTACTAGGCACCATTACGAATATCTTCCTTATTTGTCCAATGAGAAAGGACTCTAATTGGAAAATTTAGGAGCATATCTCATGATTTTTGTCTTCCTCTTCCTACCTCTCCCTATCTCCATCTCTACTTTAGCTCTCTCTACTTATTTTATAACCTATTTATCCCTCTATCTCTATCACCCTCTTTCTATATCTCCTTATATCTATCTCTCTCATTCACCATCTATATATCTCTTTATCCCCCCTTCTCCTTATTCCTCCATATCTCTTTATCTGTTCCTCTCTATCTTTCCCACTTTATCTCCCTGAACATCTCAGCTTTTAGAGAAGCAAAAAGCTTCTACTAGTTAGGATCAAGTGAAGAAAAAGGCATTGCAGGCTGAATATGCTTTCGGTGGGGTTGTTGTGGTGGCGACGACAGTTGATGTCATCACCATAGTGGCCTTGCCCAAGTGCTAGCTATGGACGTCACAATTGTGACATCTGCACAACCATTGTGACAGAACGTGCATCATACACATAGCATCGTCGTCGCAATTCTTGCATTGACGTCACGTGTCCTTGTCACAATTTTCCATGGACATCACAATTGCGACATCTAGGGAAGTAATAGGAAGGTTTCCACCACAGTGACCCTATGGCCAGATGTCGACATGACCCCGTCGCAATGTGTTGGAGGACGTCAAAATTGCGACGGGGGTCGAATGCATTGCAACAGGATTTGTGCTAGATTAGAATGGTGAAATTGCGACAAAGTGGCATCAAAATTGTGACATCAGAGGATAGATGTTGTAATTTGTGACTAAAAAACAACGATGTCTATTATCATCGTAGTTGCAACACATTGTCATCGTAATTGCGACACTTAACCGTCGCAAATCAATGCCAAATGTATTAGTGACCTCATCAAGTGGAGACACAAGCCATAGTTTGAATAAACTTGAGTTTTTGATGAAGACTTCCACAAAGAAGGCATCCCTCAAGACCTATTATCCATAGGAGTGATATAGTTTTCTTTTTTGGGGCAATATGTGATCTAGAGTGGCATAGTGGAAGTATTCAAACTCTTAGCCCTTAACCAACTAGGCTCCAAAACACCAACACTCACCCAAAAGACTCCCAAAGAGCACCAAGACTTGGAAATTGTTGCTATGATTTATAACAAACCTAAGTACCTCAAACAAGTCCTTACAACACAATTTTCAACTTAGAACAGAGATCTAACAACAATTTTCCAAAATAGGGCTACAAGGCCAACATTTGAAATTTCAAGTTTTTAAATCCAAAAATCTACACAACCTCTACAAGGATAATGGATTTTGATGACGTTTGATGACCCTTATGACATATCCCAAAAACAAGGTTTGATTCACTCCAGCACTCCAAGGATCCACCAATGTACACAAACCTAATAGGGCCCTAATAGGCTTGGTTTTCAAAGTAAGACCAAAAGAATGGGTACATGAACTAGATACAGGGCTTAGGATATCTTCTAGGGACTATTTGAACACCAAATCCACTTTCACTTTTTTAGATTCTTACAGCTAACCTTATTATTTTTCTAATTTCCTATAAAATAGGACCAAATCATCCCTTAGATTTGGCCTAGGGCTTGCAAGCATAATTAGTTCCCTTTGTTTTTCAACTCCCACTTCTAAAATCTCAAAATTTATTCCTAAACCCTTCATATTCATTGGGTTTCATGAAATTTTGGTGGTATAGTCGCGATCTATACCCCCATTTGCCCAAAACCCTCCTTTGCCTAGGGCTTACTGGTTAACTGGAAAGAAAAGCCAGTAACTTTGGTTTGGAGTTACCAAATTGGATCAAACAAAGTGCATATGATAGATGGATCACCAAATTAAATCTTCACAACATCAAACCCTCCTTCATAGTTTTTACCACATGTGTCTAATATCAAGAAAAGAGAAAATAATCCAAAAAAACACATAGAACTTTTATTAATGTTAAAAATTTCCATACATCTGACAACCTGGTCTTTTGGGAAGGTTTTCTTAGACATTTATACTCATGAATAATTGATCAACTACCCATGAATCAGTTGTTATCAGTTGAAACTCCCTCATTAGCCTAATTGACAACTTTTAGCAAAAAGTTGCAAAGTTGCTAAGCAACTTTTCGTTGCACTTTGCAATTTTGAACATAATGAAGTCCTAAGACTCTCAAACCTTCCTAAGACCTATATAAACCTATTCTAAGGTCTTTTCAACCATTTTATACTATATTCCTTATTCTAAGCCTATTTAGCCCTTATATGTCTCTAAGGATTCATGGTTTATAGAAACAACAAATGAACCTTGAGCCTTTACAAATGGGCTTTTAATAACTCTAAGCTATTATAACACCTTTATTGCAATGAGATCCATCCTAAGCCATGTCTAAAACTTTGAAACAAAATGAAACAAGTATAGTGCCATGCTAAATAATGGAAGGCTTAATAAATGCCTTATAGGATGCATTATTGAATGTCTTGAATGACCTGATTGAGTCTCTTGGATGCTTTGAGACTTTGCTTTGAAACTAGAGTGCTCTGCACTAGTATGTTTCAGGGGCACCTATGTAGGGTTCATGATAGACCTAGGGATCCTTGGTTATTTTTTCTTGTAGTGGTGTTAGCCACACCACTAGGATAATAATGGGACTAATCTAGTCTTAGGGTGAGATAGGGTTAAGTGTGGAAAGCCTCATTAAGTCATAGTTGCTCCTAGTTGCATGATTAGGACAATATGGATTTTTTGCATTTTAGAGGATGGAATGGCCAAATAAGTGTTTTAAGGTCTTTTTTACATGTTTTAAGTCAATTTAAGGCTTTTGGTAAAGTTTGGTAACCTTGGGAACAAGTTTGAGGGCCAAACTCCAAAAGATGTAAAGGTTGCTAAAAAAATGTCACTTTTTGTTGCATTTGAGAAAATTTGTAGTTGGGGCCATCTAACTATCTAAAATATTTAGGATTAAACTTGTGATTTATATTTAATGCCACCCTTGACCTCTTGAAAGGGTTGGAATATTTTTTCATTTTGATGTGTACGGACTGATAGCAAGAATACAATTATAGTTTATGTTTTCTAAGATTTTTGACATTTTCATGGATTGAATTTGGATATGTTGTGTTTGGATTATTAGAGGATTTTAATTTAAGATTCTTTATAACATTACTTTTTGATTTTTTATGGTTTTAATTGGTTTGATAAATTTTTTTGTTTCTTGCCTGCCTACTGTTCTAAATCAGGCCACTGAGAAAAATGGTGTCATAGCCCCTCTTCCCACTGTCAAACTAGCACATGAATTTTGGAATAGGAATATGACTCTATTTTTATATTTTAAAGTTAAGGAGAGGCCCTATAAATCAAGGGAAATTATTTTGTGGTGATGCCCTAAGTGAGCCAAAGATGCATGGCTAGGGATCATGGTTGAATACATAGGTGTTAGGAGGTATTGCATGCTTGGAATGCTTCAATAAAAACTTGGAATGTGATAGATAAATGTGTTTTGAAGCCCCAACTAAAGTGGGAGGCATTAGTGAAGGTTTTTTAAAGGGTAAATTTAAATACTTTTCATACTAGTCCAAATTCTATACAAACCCTAATTTTTAGGCACTATTATAGGTGATACTAAACGAATGTCTTGGGAGACTGAGACCCTGAGAATCCTTTAGATATTTGAAAAGGGTTTCTAAATTAGTGATTATCTTACCCACTTTTTAAGTACTTTTCCAACTTCTAGTTTTTCCTCATTAGGAGGGCTAATTTCTTGAAGCTTTGTTTGGCAATTTTGGGATAAAATATTGTGTTTTTGTGAACTTGATTAGGTTTCCAATCCTCAAAGTGGTTTTGGATCTTGGAAGGGATTCTAATGACCTCCAACAATACCTATTACTATTCATGGGATGATTGATGATCATAAGTGGTTATGATTTTTAGTTGTTATCAAGAAAGTAAGAAGGGCTAACAAACCTAGGAAGTAGTAGAGGAATTTTTGTTCCACCTAATTGGTGTGAACTAGTTGAATAGACTAGGATATCATGGATAGGATACTAGGTAGATTAGGCTAACTAAAAACCCTATTAGGTGTAGAGAAAGACCTAAGGAGACTCCAAAAAAAGCTAGGGTAGGAACAAGATTAGTAATAACATCATCTCACTACTCAACCCTAGTGAATACACTTGAACAAATGACCCAAAATGTGAATGAGGTGTCTCGTGAGATTAAAAAATGGGGTACATGGAGGGATAGGTGTTATGAATTTTATGCCAATGGGTTCTACTATCAGAAAGTGAAAGATAAAGACCTAAATAAAGGTACTATATGTCCTCTTTTAATCGATCCTATATTTGGCAACACCATATTACACACAACAAAAATTTTTCCTATTTATTGGTTCACTCATACTAGGATGAGATTATGCTTTTGGGATAGGTGGTATATGTTATTTTACCTACCAACATGTAATAATTATAAGGTTCCTCTATAGTTTTTGAGAAAGCTATACTGTGAGTTCATCTTTGGCGAGAAGCCAAATTACTTTGACATTTGTGAGTTCTAGGGAGGGCAAGGCTCTATGAAGGATAGACCTGGGGCTTGTAGGGTGGTACCACAAAATTGATTTACAAACTTTTGATGTGGCTACATCATTGAGAAATGTTATCATTGAGCATGGCTTATAGGTAAGTTGTTTTCCTTCACCTATGACATCTTGATCATAATTAGATGCACCTTTAGGGTCATCAAAACATGTGAAAACTCCATTATCATCACCTATGGCACTATTTTCATAATAGCCTATGACAACTCCATTAGCATCATCAACTACTTGCATCACCAATGTCATCTATGCTTATGTCACCTAATCCACTAGTGTTACCCTCACTTGTGCCACCTACATCTAGATCACATTCATCATTATAGTCTTTGGGGCCAAATAAACATTTTTTGTTTTAGTATTTAGTGCATGTGTGATGGGATAGATATTGAGGTTCTTGAGGATAGAATGTCATCTCATCCATTTGTACATTATGGGTGTACTCGTTATTGATACTAAGGTGGGGATTTCACACTCATGCATGATTTGATAGTGATGGTATTTAGTGGATAGGAGATAGGGATTTTATTGTTTGATTTTTGATGTGATATTATTTAATCAGCTAATATCATTAAAAATTCAAAAAAATTATAGATCAATCTAGATTGATATGTGAATAATATGCAATAAAGGGTGCAACGAGTAGGATGAGAACACCACAACTTACTCATTCAGCTAGAGGTGCAAGGCTAGGAGTAAGAACACCTAAGGTAATTTTTTTAAATATTCTTTAAAGTACAATAATACATTGTATTTAAAATAATGTTTCTTAATTGGTATGCCACTAAGAACAAAAATTTCCCTAATTATTGCTTCTTAATTATTTTATAACAAACACCTGGTCTCTAAGAACTTTTATTAGGAAGCCAATATAATATCAATGTTAAAGTTAATTTGACAATGACATCTCATCTAATTACATCATGTGAAGTTGCTATCAAGCTAAAAAAATCCATCTCCAACACTCATCATTCCTCTTACATGTCCCATAACTATCATCCCTCTTTCATCCAACCCTTTTATAGATCTTCTTCCATCTCCTACCATTATTCAAACCCCTCTTATAAATCCTCTTCCATCTCTGACCATCATTGATACCCTCTCATTCATCAAATCTATTCAATTCCCATCCACCTCTCTTGCTCCTAGCATTAGCCAAACCCCATCTAATGAACCTCGTGAGTTTTGACATGATATTATTTAATCACCTAAATGTTGTAAAAGTAAATATGTTTTTATTTTATAGAGAACTTTAGACTGATATGTGAACAATATGCTTGATGTAGGGTGCAACAAGTACTACAAGAGCACCACATAGTACTCATTCTTCTAGATGTACGAGGCTAGGAGAAAGAACACCCAAGATTGAAAAATGTAAAATATTCTTAAAAGTACAATAATACATTAGCTTTGCAATAGTTTTTATTAATTGGTATGACACTAATAATTTTTTTTTTCTATAAATATTGTTTCTTAATTGTTTTACAATGAACACGCAATCTCGAAGAAGTTTTACAAGGAAGCTAATAGAATATCCATGTCCAAGATAAGTTGACAAGGACATCTCATCTAATTACATCATGTGAATTTGCTAGCACACTAAAGCCTTTCCATCTCCTGCACTCATTAATCCTTTTCCATGTCCCATAAGTATCATCCATCTTCATCCAATGACTTATAGATCCTCTTCCATCTCCTACCATCATTGAAAGCCTCCCAAATTCATAATGTCCATACAATTCCCATCCAATTATCTTCCTCCTAGAATACCTAAACACTCCTTTTCATTCACATCCCTTGTTCATTTGCATCTCTCAGTTCATTCCTAGTCTCTTTGTTTCAATTTAGGCCTTATAGCCTTTTTGAGACCCAAATTTTCCTATCTTTCAACTATCCTTCCAATATTGTCCTTCAAGTCCTTCTTGTGTCTTCTTTCCCTCTTATGACCTTCTTTTCATCATTCTAACTTCTTTCCATTTACAACATTATCTCATATTTATAAAAATATTCTTTACTATTTTATAGGGCTTTTTGGGGGCTGAAATTTCTCAAATGATGATGCCACACTTTCAACCATTATCTTTGGCCCTGAAAACTATGCAATATCATAGCTTGAACACCTATCATGTTTATGATTTGATTTGAACTCATCATGTTTCTTATTGGTTCCAATTGTGTTATATCTATTTCTTCTTTACAATACTCCACATAGGTCGAGGTCTGTAGGAAAGGGAAGGAAATCAACAAGAACATGAAAACGAAAAAAGTATTAAATACAATTCAAGTTTATAATTTGAAATTTATTATGAATGAATGTATATATATGTACTAAATATTGATTAATCTAGTTGGATACAATTATTCAATTGTATGTTGTCTATGATGTAACACAAATGTCAAGTATATACCGAGCAATGAATGTATGCTGAGATTACTTAGAACTCAAATGAAGTTGTGGTGTATGAAAAACATTTCAATGTTAACCAAGTTCAATGCCAGTGTTAACCAAGCTCACACAATTATGAAAGGAAGCTTTTAGGAAGACAGTATCTACCAAGCTCACTCAATTACTAAAGAAAAGTTGACATGAAATGAGTGTTAACTGAGCTCACTCAATTACCAAAGGAAGTCTAAAGGAAAATCACTTTTGAGTTAGTGTTGACTGAGTCAAGCTGTCTAATGAAGGATTTCCCTATATTAATTTTGTTGGTTAGTTCTAGCCAACCCATGGGATGAATTTCATTTATTTGAAATTGTATTCAAGTTTACTTGACAAGATAAAACATATAAGTATAAGTTCAAGTTGAGGATTGAAAGATGAGATTGAAAAGATAAATCAAGAAAGTAAATTAGGAGTTAACTGAGCTGTTAAAAGCATTATGATCAAGGAGGATCAAGTATTTAATATCATAAGATCTACATGTTTAGTGTTAACAAGGTTACAGTGCATATATTCATTATTAACTAAGTGTTTACCGAGTGAAAGTCATTCTTAGTGTAAACTGAGTTATTATGTTAACCGAGTGTTTCAATGCTAACTAAGTAACAACAATATTTTAGTTTCAATAGAGTTTTGTTTTAATTTTTATTAACATATTAAGGGACTAGGATTTGTTTTTGTGGTAACTGATTCACCCCTCCCATCTCAGTTAATCCTCTTACATTTCCAATAATTCACATTAGGGCTTTTGGTGCTTGTAGAGAAGGTTTCAAGAAGCTAAGCTAAAGATCAAGATGTATTATAGAAGGGATATTCCTAAGCTAAACAAAGATAAATTCCAAGCATGGAAAAAAATCATGAAGCTTCATTTGGAAATAATTGGAGACTTAGGCTTGAAATATACCTAAACACCAAGTATGTGGCACCTACTAAAACTATGACCATGGAAGAAATTATGAAAAAGAAGAATCATAACATTATGATGATGGACATTGCTTCCAATCTCAATAACGTGGAATTTGACAAGATAAAAGATTGTTCTACTACTTATGAGATGTGGATCAAATTGAAAGCTATCTATGGAGGTGATGACAATGTAAGGAGAGCCAACGTAGAAATTCTAAGAAGTTATTTTAATCAGATGAAGATGAAAGAAGATGATAACATTACATAGTACAATGAGAGAATCAAAGCCATTGTGTGTGCAATAAAAGCCTTAGGTAGGAAAATTGATGATTTAATAATGGTAAGAAAGGTACTCATAATGCTTCTTCCTATTTAGGAAATCAGAGTGTCATCTATTCAAGAAATGAGATGTGATCCTAAGAATGATATAACCATAGATGCACTAGTGGGAAGGTTGACAACATTTAAGTTAGATAATTTTGATAATTATATTCCTAACTCTAGTAAGCTTGAGTTTGCATTCCAAGCCGAGCTATCACTCTATAAGAAAGATGGAAAATATAAAAGAAAGAAGTGTATGAGTGAAGGTGAAGATGGTTTTGATGATGATCTTGAAGTCATTGAAGTATTTCTTGAAAGAAGATTTTCCAAAGGAAAAGGAATGTAAAAAGGAAAAAAATCCTTTGATCTGATTTTCTTGTGAAGAAGTTGGTCACATTACTACAAGATGTCCAAATAGAGAAGGGAAATAAGAAAAAAAGCATGACAAGTACAAAGGAGAGAAGTATTTCAAAAGCTACAAAGACTACAAGGAAAAATTTAAGAAATCTTGTTACATGGATAAAGATTCTAAAAGTAATCAAGAAGATGAAATGGTTTAAAATGTTGTTAAGGATGAATCAGATGATGAGAAAAAAAACATGACCCTCATTTCTTGTGTCAGTAATAATGATACATGGATTATTGTAAGGCCCACATTAGTACCCTATTATAGATCTAAAGAAATGAATGTGTTTAGGAGTTAAATAGGTTATGATTGACATTTTTTGTTACTAATAATGATTTATGAGATCCTATTAGAGACTAAGAAGACTTTGGTTATTATAAGTGCAATACTCATTAAATAACTTTAGGTGGAATAACTAAGATCACCTGAAAATGAAACTCTATATGTTCAAACTAGGGACTCGATCAAAGGATTTGCAGAATGATCCACTAAACAAGTAGGAAAGATGAATTAACATTTTTCTCTTCTAAGAGATAACAAAGGATGTAGATTATAACAAAAATGAACATAAATGTTTGCACATGTAGATTGGTTTAAAAATATGATGACATAATTTGGAAACATTCAATGGCATGGGAAGTTGACCGTAGGGGCACACACACCTCATAACGAGATAAAAAGGACATTGTTAGAAATATTACCTTGGTTAGTGATTTGAAAGGATACTATTTAACAAGTCTGCACAATAGTGATTTTCACTTATGACATATATACTAAGATCATTCTTTTTTACATGTTTGTATGATATGAATTTGATGTTTCATTGTGATGATAGATAAGGATTGTGATAGAGTTTAGAATGGTAATTTTGTTATGATTAGAAAGATTAATGTTATACCTATCTTGATATTTCTATGTTTTGAATATTTTATGGAAATGATTAGTTGGAAGTTAACTGCATATATTAATGCAATTATGTAATAGTAGATTATTCTACACTTATCTGCATTTATTTCTATGTTATTTCATTGGGCTACTGACATAAAGTTGAGTGTGCAGGAGAGTTGAACCATGGAGATTATTTGGGAAAACAAGGTTCAATCTATGTGAACATGGTAAAGCCAAGGTGAATCTTTGGAAGATTCAAAACCTCATTATGTTGTATTATTTCATAATGTGATTGTGCATAAGTGTTATAATTAGAGATCATGATTAATTAGAGACATGTTATTGTGATGTGTAAAGTGTTTTAATGTGTGTGTGTCATTTGACAGTTGTGTTGTTTATGTGTAAATGGCATGTCATATAGGATTCTTTGGCATGAAGTCACTTAACCTAAATTTAATCCTCATTATGAAATTAAGTTAACCCACCTTGGAGGGTGTTAGGATGAGTCACTTTCATAATGGAATTCAAATTTAAATTTGATAGGAACTTTAGAGAGTCTTAAAGTGGTTCCCTAGTGTTATTTTGGTGAAAATAAGTCACCCACATGGTAGTAGTATAGGTTGGCGATCTAAATATAACCATAAGTTGGCCTAGGGGACTTAGGAGACCCTCTAAACTAGTCATTTTCAAGGAAATTCGAAAATTAGAGTGTCACGTGACCTCTTTCCTCACCCCTCCACTTAGTTAAGTTCCTATTGGTAGAAAGGGACAAGGGTGTAAGAAGGGTAGGTGGGAATGGAAGTGGAGGTCATTTTAGGGAGCTTGTGCCAAACTTAGTGGTTTTTCACCCACTCTCTAATGGTAGAGACACTTAAGGTTGGAGGAAGAAACCTGGAAGCAAAGGAAGGAAGCTCTTCATCACTATTTTCATAACCCTAGCTTTGAAGGAGGTTAGTGCTTCATGCCATGTTTTCTCTCATCTCATGGAAGTTGAAGAATGGAAATTGGTAGAATGTTCTTTTAAGATGTATGTGTTTACATTTGGTTTACATGGTAGTTGTTGTGTATGTAACTGAGCATGTTGGATTTACTTGCATTTGATTTTTGTTCCTTGATTTTTTTGTTGTGGTGGACTGAATGTTATGTTGGGTGTGAAGGCTTCACTGACCCTTGGGAGGGAAGAGAAGCCTTGGGTGAAGGGCATAAGCTGGGCTCATCATTGCAGTAGAGAAAATTACCTCATGATGAGGATTTGTTTATATCATGGAGTATGGGCTACATTAAGGCCATGAATCTCGTTATTTTGGGAGGTACATGGAGGTTTATGTGAATGGGGAGGTGGTGTTTTTTTTTAAAGGACTTGATGAGGCAAAATGCAATGGAAATATGTTGTGTACATATTTTGTTATTACTTTGGGAGGTACAAGGAGATTTATGTGAATGAGGAGGGGATGGTTGTTTTGAAGGCCTTGATAAGGCAAAATGTAATTATAATGACACTATGTTGTATATATCTTGTTATGGTATCTCCTCTTTGAAGAGCCCACCTTGACTCAATGTTTATGATTCCATCTATGAGTCACTATGCAAGCCTTGGTTGGGGTTTGGAAATGCGATGTTAAACTGTGGTGTTAATTTGTATTCTTTTTATTGAGATGTTGATTGAATGTATCCTAGTTGAGCCTTGTTTCCCTTACCATGGGGGTGCCCTCCTTGAGGCCTAGGTTGGGAGGTGAGTATCCATGATTCTATATTACTTTTATTTTCGCAGGTCTATGATGTACTTGGATACTTGAAAGTTATGTGGAATTCCTTGCATAAGAGGAGGAAATACCTTTGTCAATGGATTGATAATGGAGATATAACTCCATCTTGATGAGAGTTCTATTGTGATTTTAGAAGCACAGGGTTGCCCATATTCATTTGACAATGGGGGGGGATTGAGAAATATTTATGTATGATAAAAGGTGTTTCCACTTGTGTAACCCTGTTATGGTGATTTCACCACCCCTTTTGTGTATTTTGACTTTTGAGAGTTATTGTAGGAAGTATGTGTTGGTGTTGGAGGACAAGATATCATATTTAAATGTTCTCTTTAACTTTCATATTTATGTAGGTTTGCCAAATAAAATTAATATCATGGTAGAATTTGTAAATGAAGAAAGATTGCTTTCAATGAACCTTGTTGTTATTTCAGCTTCATTGCATAATAGATGTATAGATATATTAAAATTTAAACAAAGTATAGGAGGTAACTGTAGAATTATTTCTATTGTTTTAGATTGAATAGTTGTAAGGCCCGCACTAATGCCCTATTATAGATCTAATGAAATGAATGTGATTAGGATTCAATTAGGGTAAGTATGACATTTTGTTACTAATAATGATTATGAGATCCCATTAGAGACTAATGTAGATTTGGGGTATTATAAGTGTAAAATCCATTCAATAATATTTGATCACATGAAAATAAGACTCAACATGTTCAACCTAAGAACATAGTCACAAAATTCAAGGTATGATTTACTAGACTATTACGGGAGATGAGTTAACATTCACTCTCATAAGAAATAACAATGAATATAAATCATATGATAACAAACATAATGATTTCACTGGAAGATTGGTTTTGAAATATGATGACATGATTTGGAAACATTCAATGGCATGAGAAATTAACCCTAAGGGCACACACACCTCGTAACGAGATAAAAAGGACATTGTTAGAAAGATTACTTTGGTTAGTTGATTTGAAGGGATACTAGTTAACAAGTCTGCACAATAGTGATTTTCACTTATGACATATATTTTATGATCCATTTTACATGTTTTAATAATTTAATAGATAGGACTTCGATGTTTCATTGTTATGATAGACAAATATTGTGATGGTATTTAGAATGGTAATTTTGTTATGATTAGAAAGATTAGTGTTATACATATTTTGATATTTCAATGTTTTGAATATTTTATGAAAATGATTAGATGAAAATTAATTGTATATGTTAATGTGAATTATGTGATATTGAATCCTTTTGCACTTACTTGTATGTATTTCTATAATATTTCATTGGAGTACTGATGCTTGAGTGTAATGTGCAGGAAGTGGAACCATGGATATTTTGGGGGGAAACAAGTTCCAAACCTATGTGAACATAGTTTAACCAAGGAAAATCTTTGGAAGATTCAAAAGCCTTGTTGTGAAAGTGTTTTGTTTCATAATTTAAATTTGTTTGCATGAGGAAACTTTTAATTATAAAGATGCAATAGGTGTATGTCATGGTAAGGTGAATGTGGTTTAATGTGTCACTTGACACTTGTGAATTTTATGTGTGATTGACATGTCATTTTGTGTTGGAACATGGTGGCAATTTACCCTAAAACTAATTACCCTATTCATAAGTAATTAAACCCACTTGACAAGGGAAGGATGGGTATCAATCATAAGAAATTCGAATTTGGACTTGACTAGAGTTTTCAGGGGTCATTAGGTGATTCCAAGGTGTCCTTTATGTTAAAATAAGTTAGCCATATCATAGTATATCAAGTTAGGAACCTAATTTTGATCATGTGAGTGCCTAGACAACCTAGGGAGCCCCTTTACCCATGCATTCTTCCATCAATTCGAATTTGGAGTTGTCATATCTATCTTCCCCCATGTTCCCACTAAATCAAAAATAGAAAAGTTAGAGGAGACAAGTTTGTAAGAGGAAGTGGCTTAGCGTTTTTGCTAAAATAGTTAGTTGGAAGGCCTTATTAGAGCATCTTGGACAAACTAGTGGAGTGTGCACCCACTCTCTAAGTTTAGGGATAGTTAGATTTTGGAAGGGAAAAGGGAGCTCTACTACAACTATAATTACCCTAGCTTTGACCAAGATTGGTGTTTCAAACTATGCTTCATTTTCATTCTTTAGTATTGTAAAGTAGATCTAAAAGTATGATGAATGTGCCAATAAAGTATGCATTGTAGTGAGAATCTTGAATTATGGATTTGGATATTGTGTTGTGGCATTGTGAGGATGTTTTGTGATCTTGTTGAATTATGGTCATTGATATTGTGTTGTGGCATTATGAGGATGGGTTGTGATCTTGTTGCATTATGCTTGTTGATATTGTGTTGTGGCATTGTGAGAATGTGTTGTGTTCTTGAAGATTTCTTGGTTTTTCTTCTTGGTTTAGTTTTCTTGTTTGGATTGGAATGTGAATGTGATCATGGGTGTGAGGGATTCACTCACCCTTGTGGGAAGTGAGGAGAAGTCCAGGGTGAAGCGCATACGTTGGGCTTGCATGATTGAGGACCTTGGAGTATGGGCTCCACTGTATGCCATTTTCATTCATATTCTACCTTGGGGGTGATAAGAGAAAAATGGTGAAGAAAGCAAGTAAATGAAGTATGGGTTTGAAGGAAGCTAAATTTTTTGGTAGTGTGTGGTGGAGGATGTTTATGAAGCCTCAAAAGGGCATGATATTTGTTGATTTGTGAAGCCCCAAAAGGGCATGATATTTGTTGAATTGTGAATCCTTGAAAGGGCATGAAAGTTGTTTATGGTAGATATGATATGATATGGCAAACCTCCTTGAAAGCACAACTTCACCCTATGTTCAAAGTTCCAATGGTGGACCTTTCTGAAATACCTTGGGATGGGATTGTTAAGAGTTGAAATGTGATGTTCATGCATTTGCAAGATTGGAATGAAACCATGTTTGGTTCTTGCTTGCCTTGCTTGGTGGGTGGCTTAATAGAAGCCTAGGTTGGGAGGTGAGCTTCCATGGTTCACCATTTTTATCTCTCATTTGTAGGACCTTCTTTGGATGATCTTCAAAACTTGGAGCTCTTATTGTCTTTTCATGTGCATAGGAGATGAAGACCTTTCTTTGTTGTATTTGAGTTTAGGCTATGAGCAAAATCCACCTTGTTGTGTTCATTTAAATACATTGCAAGAGAAATGTTTGATTCTCATTGACAAGGAGACTTGTGAAACATTCATGTTTAGTGAATAACACTTCCATTGTATTAACATATAATGAAGATTTCAACACCTTTTTGTGAAATGTAAGAATTAATGGAGGAAGTATGTATTGTGTGTGGGAAGATAAGTTATTTTGGTTCTTTACACTATTGTACTCCTTCACTTTATGTAGATTGTAAGAATGAATCTAATTATCATGGAAGAATTGTAATATTAGGAGGGATAGATCATGGACTAGTATTGGAGTGATAATCATCACTTCAACTCTCTTGAATAATAATTGTATAAGTAACATTGAATTGGTTCTTGCATGTGAATACTATGTTAGATCTCTAGCAAATGGTTTACCAAACTTCATTACTCATGGATTAGATTTAATCAATTTAAGACTTTTGTCATACTTTCTATATGAGTTTTTGTATTGTGATCATTGCCCAAATGAATCTATAAGTCCATTGTTTTAGACTATCATAAAGTATCAAGTAACTCCTAATGTATCATTGCAATAATATATTGTGGGTACTTTAGACTATAGAAGGAGAAAAATCAATTAAAAAATATAGAATGTATAGAGCATGAGCAATGGCTTGCTGTAGGAGCTCATTTTATCACTCTGGATTTTGTAAGGAAAGTAAGAAAAATACCTCCCTCTAAATTACAGAGTATTATATTATTAAATAGGACATACCTAGGACTATTTAAATGGACACCCCTACCTATGAGGCTAGATAAGAAATAGCCTATGAAACATAGATGTCTAATCACCTTGAGAGTGAGAAACAACAACAACAATAATAATAATACATATATATAATATTATTAAAATAAAAATATAACACTCTTCGTTGAAACAATCCCATGAGAATTATAGCACCATCCTTCAATGGTATTAAACAAAGCAACTAAGAAAATAAAATTGAAAAATAAAATAAATAAATATAATACTTTAATCTTACCTAGGCGACCTTACTTTCCTTGAACACACCTTAGGCATGCAATAAGGTACGTGAAGACTTATATTCTAACAACATCTGATCCCTTTTTTCTCTTGTATAGTGACCATCTTCTTTGAGATTGAGGGAATCAAAAAAATTGTGGTGCAGCTTCAAATTTGATTGGTCCCCACCCCATCATTCCACCATCGAGTTTGAAAAAGCTAGGCATGGGTTTTTAGGATGATAAGACCCTTGACTTGGTGCCTTAAGAATCCTAGACATTGGTGGGATAAGAATTTCCATGATTTGACTTTTGTCACACCTTCCTCTTATCTCATGCTTTTGGGTTATAATGATGGTGTCCACATGGGAAATATGTCTGTTTCCCCATAATGGTTGACTAGTAAGGGTTTGGGTGGTAATCGCTTTAGGAGGTGAATCTTAGATATGTTATTGTGTTAGGATGTAATGAGCATAAAGGGATTTAGGACGAGGGGTCTTGGTTGTGTTAACAAAAGTTGGATTAGTTGGTAATATATGCATTAAGTATTGTAGATACAAATAAGATTTAATGGGGTGTTGGGTATTATTGATTAGGTAACTATGTTTAGGATTATTATTTCTTCAAATAGGATAATTGAGTTGATAGTTATAAGGTTTTTTAACCCATCTTATGATAATATGTCTGTGTGTGTGTGTGTGTGTGTGTGTGTGTGTGTGTGTGTATATAATGAAGCAAATAAAAGCTTATGTTACGAAAGAGTTTTAATTAGTATTAAGGGAGATATAATCTTAGGTAGGCTAATAAGTTTTTTTTTTTTGATAACTAATTAGAATAATAATGATAATAATAATAAAAAAAACAATAATAATAATAATGAAATAAATTAAAGGGTATGGGACAATTATTCTAGAAATCATCTACATAATGCTAAAATTGAGTACACCAATCTAATACATGACAATAGTATTCTCTATAGGATACAATGGGTAACATACATGAACCGATACCATTAACGCCAAGATGTTAAATTTGGTATGGAATGTGTGTTAACTGAGATCACTCAGTTACCAAAGGAAGTTAGAAGGACATTTGTTTCTAAGTTAGTGTTGACTAAGTTGGGTTAGCTAATGAAGGATTCTCCTATATCAGTTTTATTGGTTACTTCTAACTGACTCATAGGATGAATTTAATTTATTTGAAATTGTATTCAAGATGACTTGACAAGTAAAAATAATAATTATAAGCTCAAATTGAGGATTGAATTGAAGAAGAAGCATTATATTGAAAATATAAATCAAGGAAGAAAATTAGGAGTTGACTGAGCTGCAAAGAATATTTTGATAAAGAAGGATCAAGTATTCAAGCCAGAACAAAGATCTAAAATTAGAAAATGCAGTTTCATCAAGAACTGGGTCATATCATTTTTACTCTCTATTAATTGTAGCAATAAATCAAATTTCCTAATAGAATTATTTAAACAACTATTTTTCAAATCCTCTAACAAGGTGGAATTTCTAGATTGAAGTGTCTATAGATCTCTAACAAGGTCACTCCTAACAATATATTCTAAATCCTCTAACATGGTTGAACCTAACATTGTGTTTTGTAACCTTTATTAGGGATGGATCCTGACAGGTCTCACTTTAGAAGAGTCACAAATAATAACTAGTTGCAATTGGTGTTTTTTCCCAAATTAGATTTCCACCTTAAATCTTGGTATCTCTTATGTTCATTTTATTTTATTTTTGATTCTAAAACTATGTTAATTAAGGTTAATTACACTTAATATCATAAGATATGAATGTTTGGTGTTAAAAAAGTAATAGTGCATATACTCAATATTAACCGAGTGTTTACCCAATGACAATTATTCTTAGTTTAAATTGAGTTATTGTGTTAACTAAGTGTTTTAGTGCTAACCAAGTTACAATAGTATTTTAGTTTTAGTAGAGTATTTTTTTTTTCGTAGTGACATCATAAGGGACTAGGATTTATTTTTGTGGTAATTGATTCACCCCTCCCCTCTTAATTACTCCTCTTATATTCTTGATAGAATATGTGTTGACTTGTTTGTTGAATATATGTAGAAGAAATTAATTTTTGTAGAGTTTATGAATGCACCTAAGACTATCGATGTTGAGGCAATGGAAGAGGTAAATTTTCACAGTTTGCTTTTCATAAATTTAAGGTTATAGTATGCATTTTTTCTATATACATATTAAAAAATTGCATTTACAAATGAGTAAATGTTTTTTTAAAGTTTTATAGTAATTATCAACATTTTTCTTAATAACATGTAGGTATATTCTTAGTTGAAGCCCTCTTGTGATCTCAATTTGGATTTCATGTGTGTGTGATAGGAATCCCTAATGCCACTTTATAGTGCTTACATTTTATCTCTTACCATACATGTTGTACCTCATACTAGCACTAATTCATCAATGGTTGCACCTACTAATAGCACGAGAGATCTAGGTCAAGCTACAATATATTTTTGTATTTCTACTCTATTTGGTATCCTTAATTCTATTCTATAATGCTAACATTTTATCGATTACCATGTAGGTTATTCCTAATATTAGCACTAATTCATTAGTGGTACTTCTTGGTAACATGGAAGATCTAGCTCAAGCTATAATACTTTTTAATTTGTTATTCTATTTGGAATCCATAATGCCACTCTATAATGCTAACATTTTATTGCTTACCATAAATGTTGTGCCTCATACCAGCACTTATTCATTAGTGGTTGTACATCCCACTAGCACCGATTCATCAGTGGTTGTGCCTCCTATGAGCACCAATTCATTAGTAGTTGTGTCTCCCATCATCACTCTACCTCATCATTGTTTTAGGAGGCCCCCCATTGACAAAGGAAGCCATTACCATTATCATTCAATCCAACTATGGGACAAAGGGATGAGGTAATGAATAATTTAACTATCTACAATTTAGAACCCAATTTCTAGCTATTTTCATATTAGATATAGATAAGATATTTGATAGTGTATTTTAATTTTTCTTCTGCAAACATAGAGTGAGTGACATAATGCATCAAAGAGGATCAATTTTGATAATCCTACACAATCATAGATATTGATAGTGATATACATATGTAGTTGTGGTCATCACACGAAATTAACATATATTCAACTTTTGTATTGTATATATTCAAGATTTTTATTCTGTACATTTAATATTTCTATTGTACACATTCAACATTTGTTAGGTATTCAAATTTTTTATTATACTGATGAGACATATAACATCCTTTTGTAACTATATGATTGATATGACATAATATATTGTTCATTTTGATATACAATAAACTCATATTTACATCCAACATTTTTTGTACATGTATACAAACTTGTATTTCATCTCACTTTCTTGCAATTGATCAAACACATGAATGTTCATTATTTTATATAGAAAATGGAACATTTTTATCAATTTCATTTTAAAATGTAATCATACTCATATGTCACTTATTTTGATGTAATACAAAATGAAAAGTAAAAATATGGTCAATATTGTGACACCCTGATAGTGCTTAGAGACCCTTAGGGACACTTCCATTCAGTGTGCTCAATATTGTGAAAGGGACATGGCTAAAATGAGGTTGGTCCTAGCCTAAACCTGACCAACCAAAGCTAACAGAGTAGATGAATCAATCCTAGGAAGAATGGTTTTAAATATACATAACCTTTCTCATTTGAGTTGACCAACATTGCAACTTTTGGCAATAGGTGAGATATAGATGCGAAATCCAAATAAAGTTAAATCTCAAAAAACTAAGATAGGTTGTTGTAGGCCTAAACAATGAGATCTTGGAGCACCTAACATTTCACCAATAAGCTACAAGAGCTAGAATAAATTCCTAATCAAAGATTGCACCCCAATGGTACTTAGAGAACCTTACAGACTCTTTTGTTTAGTGCAGTTGATACCATTGCAGGAACATTGTGGCTAAAACAAGGTTGGTCCTAGCCTATACCTAGCCAACTAAAGCTAACAAATTAGATGATTCAAGACTAGTTGCTCATTTGAACTAAGAAACATTGCAACTTTTGGAAATAGGTGAGATACACATACAAAATCTAAACAAAGTTGAATCTCTAAAAACTAAGATAAGTTGTTGTAGGCCTAGACAATGTGATCTTGTAGCACTTGCCATTTTTTCAACACCTTACATGATCTCAGAGAAATGCACGATCAGAGATCGCAACCCAATGGTGGTTATAGACCTTTAGGGAAGCTTCCATTCATTATGGTCGATACCATTAGAGTGATGTTGTAGCTGAAACTAGGTTAGTCCTAGCCTCATCTTGATATACCTAAGCTAATAGAGTAGCTATGGATTGCTTGGAATGCATTAGAAGCTTCAAAGCATTGGTTACTAGGGAAGCACAAAATGAAGGAAAATTAATGCAATCTATTGTTCTAATCTACTATACTAATTGAAATGAATACCTTGAACATGTAAAAGAAATCCAAGGACTGGATTCAATTAGCTCATCACACAAAACCAAAAAAAATCTTGGAAGAGTATGGATCAACACTCTAGAAGGCACAAAAAATTGCTCCAAAACTTGTCTTCTTGATTCCAACCCAAAAATTTTGTGATCTCCAACACATATATAGTCTTCTAGTTCATTTAGTTATTTCCCAACCAACTTTCACAACAAATTGCAAAAATTGCACTTTAGCAAAATTTGCAATCTTGTGAAATTTGTACTTTGCACTTTTTAATGATTTTTTGCACTATTATGCAATTTGACTCCAACTAGGTATAAAATAATAAAAATTAATGTCTAAAGACTAAAGATGACCAAAAATGATCAAATCCAACCTTGATTCTACCTTTGTCCAAATGTTGACTATGTTTTACCAACCTAGAACAACCTAGACAAACATACACTAGGTGATCTTTTGGTCTCCAAACGAGTTCAACAACCTATCAAAAATTACCACAAAGGTCTATAGGCTCAACCTACCTAGGTTTCATTCCCTTAGAGTTTATTACACACAAAAATTGTTTATTCCACTAACTAAACCCCTTGTGTACCTTGTGCTCCTGCACTAACTGGTTGCTTCAACAAACAATCTTGTTTTGGGCTTGCTCTATGATTTCTATGAACCAACACATAGATTCAAAATAAAACATGAGAAACAAATGGTGCATAAGTGATAGTATGGATCTTTAACTCCTAACTAGCTATAGTCATTCAAAATAGTGATATTACTCACAAAATGTTTCAAGATGTTGATTACAAAAACACATAATCCATATGACTTTCATCCCTTCTCATAGGTCTTCTCATTCTTTGTATAGGGTGGTTGGGTGGTTATTAACCCTTTAGGACTCCTCTTCAGTGCTTTGCAACTTTCTTGCCAAAAGTTACTCAAGCAACTTTTGAAAGTTGCACAATGCAACATTTACAATATTTTGAAACTTTTCACCAAGTTGGTAAAATAACCTTCTAACCTTCTCAACCTTAACCAAAAACCTTATCCATGGTAGAAAACTCACCCTAACTCTTCCTAGACCCTATTGACCTCATGATGACATCATCATCATACCTTGTGCCAATGAGAGGATTATTCTAAGCCTAAAAATGGTTGCCATAGTGTGACAGAAAGGACATAGTCCAAAACTACCATATCCTGTATATGTTGAATAGAAGCCAAATGGGTATCCAAATCTATAATTTATTTTCCTGATGTTTTGGGAGATTTAGGATAAATTGCTAGAGGATAGCCATTTAAATCTATATAAGATGAAGATAATTGAATTTTTTTTAAGCATATCATTAAACCCACAAAAAAGACTTCAATAGGAAAATTTATAACGATAATGTACAATATTTACATCTCTTATCAATTTTATATACAAAATTTGGCATTTAAATATGCATATGTGACATCTCTTATCAGATTTTTATACAAAATATGGCAGATAAATATGCACATGTTACATGTCTTCTCTTTTATATATACAAATTTTGGCATCTACATATGCACATTACTGCAAAGTTGCAAAATTTTGCATAACATATATACATAGGTTTCAATTTTTTTCTACTATATGTAGAATGATTCAGCTATATAGCACAATCAATCAAGGGAACCTTCTAGATCAGCTCTAACCCTTATTGTATCTAGTATTTCCTCATGATCAGATTCACATACTTTCCATATCTTCTTGTTAAGAGGTGTACTATGATACAATATGATCAATTGAATTTTTTTATAACAATAAAGTTAGAGTAATGAAGAATTTGTTTGTGTGTCTCAAAATCCTCAAATAACCACATGGTAGAACTCTTGATAGGGTACCTTATAAACCATGTTCTTGTCACAACAATGAATCCTATTTGGTACTCAATTCCTCAACATTAATCGTTGTAGCTACCAGTTTCTTTTTGTGCTTAATAAACTGACATATAAAGTAATCTATTTCTTCATCATTATTTTCATATGTAATAAATACATATACATGGACTACATTATATAGAAGGATAGGTTAATACCAAAATTGAAAGTGATCTATGTTGACCAAGTATTAAATTGATAACTTAGTACCTAGTTCAACTAGGTCATATACATTCTCAAAATCTGTTGATGCTACAATCTAGTTGAGTTTTAGTGTTGTAGAAAGTTGATATGAATCAATTGGATGCAAAGATCTACAAGACCATTGGTTAACCGACTCTTTTGATTGACATTCTTCGCATAAATGATGCATACAAGAAGAGAAAAAATATGCAAGATTTCTAGTGTGAATAGCTATTGAAACTTCATTTTAACTTCAAAATGAATGCATGTCACTTAATCATATAAGTATACAAAAATATTGCAAATTTTCAATGTTAGGTTCACATTTCAGGTAAAATATCTAGGAACCGTAGACTTACCTATATTACCTCACTAGTAGATTTGGCCTCTATTTTTTATGAAAATAGGTCAATTTTCTACCCAAGTTGGTCAAATGATCTACAAATGGCCTTATCGATAGTTTTCTCATCACAATTTCAATTAACCCTTGTTTAGGTCAAAATTTTGATGCAAGTCCTTATTGAAATGGGCACCAACATTTGGCCATTTTGGTCATCAAAATTTGAACATTGGTCAAAATCAGTGGCTCATCTAAACACTATGACAAATTGAAAATAGTATCCTTATTGATCATTTTGTTGAGATTACAATAAAGGTTGGTCAATATTTTGACAAGTCTTGGTTAAGTTTGAGAAATTGGCACCAATGTTTTTCTATATGTGATTTTGAGCCTTCCACCAATGTTGGTCAAAAAGTGTAGCCCATCTTACCAAGATGCCAAACCCATAACATTGACCTTGTTAGTGCATTGATCAAAAGTTTGACCATGTTTGGTCAAAATTTTGACTAAACATTGTTAGGTTTTGATCTAGATCAATAGAAAGTTTGACAAATATAGAAGGTTTAAAAAAATACACCTAAAGATAAAGATCTAGACAAATTTTCATGTTGCACATTATTTATTATTTCAAGGATATTCTTCATAGCCTAAGTTGATTATATGGTTGTGATCAAATAAAAGAATTACTTATTGTATATCCTTTTCTTTGTAGGAAATCATGATTTTCCATCTAAACCAAAGGTTCCTGACTCAAAATACATTCCCAAGGCTTACTCATTACATGGCATTCCCTCTATATGGATCTTCATAATGGTTTTCTTGAAACTCTATGATATATGATTAATTCATATATCTCTATAGCTATAATGATGAAGCATCAAGTATTGATGTATGCTATGGTGATAGTAGTAGGGTCATCGTTAAAGTCATGTGAGATATCATTATAAAATATAGAGATCAAGTTTATCTCTATGCACAGAAGACATATTGTCAATATGGTGATGAGTGATAAAGAAAGGTGTATTGCTATAAGCTTCAATGATCACTGGGAGTGAGGAGATGAGATTTTGGTTACGAAAATGGGTGATGACATTATCATTAGTTGTAATTGAGCTATTTTGTTTTGGCGATTAGAGATGAAGTGGAGTGTATCACTATATGATATGGTGATAAGTGCTTTCGGTGATCAAAGAAAGGAAGTTTATGTTGCAATGATTAGCAATAAGATCAGTTGATCACCATGTGTTATAGTAATAAAGAATTGTGATTTTAAAAAGGGTTCACTATTGTCTATAGTAATGGATCAAAGTTGATCACAGATCATATTTGGAGAATAATGGAAATAGTAATGAGTGATGGGAATTCGTATATCACTATGTATTATAGTGATAAGGTATTGTATTATAGTGATGAGAACTATCAACAAAGATTGAAACTTGTGATTGCTATACTCTATAGTGAAAAAACTTATTAGATTTTGTCAAAAGAGGAATTCCTATATAGTGATAAGTGATAGGGTTATCACTATTGTTATAGAGATAAGTGTGACAAGTAAAATAGATCTCCATTTAGGGAATGAGGCATAGTGATCAAAGATGTGTAAGTATTTTTTTCCTAGAATTGTAGTGATCAAATATTTGAAAATATTTTATGGATCAGGGAAGTAATGATCAAAAATGACTATTGACAATATATGTTGTATTATAATTATCAAAATATTTATGACATAGATTCATGCAAGGAAATAAATGCATGAGAAGATAATGTACACAATGCTAAAAGGGTGATCATTTTGCATTCCAAACTTGAAGAATTTCATAAAAGCTGTAAAGTTTCCTATTAGTGTATAGAGCTTATAAAAATTTGATTCAGAAATTCAAGAATTGGAATATAATATCTAGGTGGTTGACAGAGTAGATGTTGAGAAGGATGAAAGGATTCTTGAGTCTAACAAATTTGTGAGTGATGGTGATTTTGTTAAATCAATTTTTTTTTAAATTGTCTATACAATTATAGAGGCAAGATATTAAGACATAATTTTCACCATATCACTCTGAAAAATGAAAAGGAGTTGATGGCTAACTTGAAAGAGGATATCAAGAAAGAAGTTGAGAATATGACTCCAGCAAGAGGGAGACAATATCTTAATGAACTGGGAATCATGTCTTTACCTGGATGGCATCTGAGTCTACCGTATAAATTTGGTAGCATAATAGAATGTGGAAAGAAATACATGAAATTGGATATGCAAGGTGTAAAAGATGCAATTATTGGTTCCATATTTTTAGAAGATAAGAAGTCTATTCTATTATGGGCCCTCTATCCTCCACATAAGAGGACTTAAATTATTGATATTGATTGAGCCTTTGGAAAATTGATGACATTGAAAGTGGAGGTAAGAAATCCTAATGAATTAGCTACCATGCAAGTGGGTATTCCCCTATTTAATCAAGCACCAATAAAATAGGTGAAATTTGAATGAGATAATTGGAAAGAAGTATGAGGGCCAACTGAAAATAGGAAGGCCATACATGCAGCCTATGATTAAGTCTTCCTGATGATGCCTTAAAGATTGAGTTGAAGAGACTATAGGAGGAGAATAAAATGCTAAAGGATATATCTTTGGTAAGGAGGGAAATATCTTTCTCTATATTGAAAACTCATTTCAAAATGTTGTTTAGCAATTTAGGGTAAGTTTGGACTTTTACAATGGATACAAGCCCTTGGCTATCTAGCATAATGAAATATACAAAAATTTTGTTAAAGAGAAGAATGAAATTATAGAGGATGAAGATATTTGATAGGAAAAACAATTGATCCAAGTTCAAAATGTATACACCTAGGAATTGAAAGATAAATCTAAGTTATTGAGAATCTAGTAACAGATCATGGAGTTCCAAATTTTTCATAATGTAGATGGATAGACAATTGATTAGGAGATGTGGACGGGGATTTTCCATGTGATATAGGAACATGCCCTTGGAGAAACAAGGAATGATGATTTGGAGATGACAAGGACCAGCACGAAGATTGAACAGATGATTAAGATGGAGATTGATGGGATGTTCATCTTCTACCCTAAGTTCTAATCTCTTCTAAAACTTCTTAGGCTCACTATTGAGCCCCTAGGATTATTACATTACCCTAGTGCTAGATGAACTAATCTCTTCCCCTTCTCAAGGATTCTTACCCATCAAAAAGACTATCAAAACACCACTTCTCATGAATGATAAAAATCAATCATGCACTCTACTCTCACTTCTTCTCTCTCCCTACAAGTTTCCTAACCAAGACATGTCTTTCTTGCCTATATCTTATTTGTATTTAGAGCTAGTTCTACCACACACACATAAAAAAATAAAAGAACATATTTATAGAGGATTATTCTTGACTCCAAAATTCCATTTGACTGAACATAGAGATCAAGAAGAATCTATTTATTAAGCTACTCCTACACAATACAATTCTACTCTACAAAGCTCTACCCACAGAAGATAAATTATAGACTGAAATTGATTAACACACTTGAACTATCTTTATTGAACTTATAAATCACATTACATTCAAGAAAACTGTATCTACTAGAAAATAACTCTCTGCTAACTTCTCCAATACTGATTCTATAACTCTCTAACTTCCTCTCCCTTTTTATGTGTCATCCAAAAACCTTCAACTTTTATCTCCATACCAAATTGTTCAACAAATCATCAAGATTTGGCTTTCAACCACTTTCTTCAACTTTGAAACTTCTTTCTTCATTTGTAACTATTTATTGGTTGACATGTAATTTTCCTTTCTACGTGTATTATTTCTCTTTTTGATTTTTCCAATTGTGACTTTGTGAACAAGTCTTTCTCCCCTCTTCACACTTATTTATTCCTTAACTATGTTCCAAGTTACAACGTTGCACCTAGCCATCTTCTTAACACTTTCAAAAATTCAGAGCTTATCTTCTAACTATCTGCTTCATTGTTTCTATGCTACTAACACTAGTTATAGCTTCACGGGTTATCATCTAATTGTTTGTTTCATCGTTGTGACACTTTGAACAGTAGTCACAACTTCACACCTTTTTTCTTGACTGCTTACTCTACCTTGTGAACATGCAAACATATACTTGTGTGACTTAATAGCTATTCTCCTTTGTTAGTGTAGTTTTTTTATTTTTTCCTATTTTGCTAGGTTTTTGCTACAATTCTAATAATCTCGCTTAGGTTAATAAAGCATGTCTTATTAGGTGAATGGTTGTGAGGTGTCACCTTCCTACATGTGAGCATCTATTAGCTATCTTGGGAAGATACTTTGCTATCTTTAGTCTGATAGATGGTTGCTCCTCATTGGTTGGTGTTGCCACCTCCTCTCTCTTCCTTGCCTATATAAGCATGCTACCTGGCTTGTATTTGTATCTCTTGTTTTTGCATCCTCTTAATGCTATTTTGCTTCCAACATTTGCATTACTCTCTTGGATACTAACTCTATGATGCTATTTTGATTTTGTATCATTTGCATTCATAGTTTAGATATTTACTCTTTGCACTAGTTTTCTGGGTTATTAATCTTTTCAGATTCTAACATGGTATCAGAGCTTTTCTATGTGCAAGAGTAGATTTTAATTTCCTTATTTGAGAGATTTGGGGGGGGCAAATAAAATTTATTGTAGTTTTTTGAAAAATGAAGTATGCTCTTCTCTTGCATCTTTGAATGATCTTGAGAATCAGAAAAGTTTTGACAAAAAACACTTTCTGGGTTTTGTTTGCAGCCTCGAAAAATCATCTGGGTATCTTTTAGATTTTGCATGCAAGCTATATATTTTTGAGCATGCAAAGCTACGTCCATACCCCTCTCCGTTATCGGTCGCAGATTTGAATGCAATTTTTCTTCAAATCAGGGGATCAGCAAATTTTTGGAGCACTTTGGGGCCGAACGGACATCACCATTGGATCCGAAAGGCCATTTGCAGTCAGGATTCATATAAAGCTTGTCATTTTTGGACACAGGGCAATTTTGGGGATTTTTTAAAGCCTCCAGGGTCTACCGTACGGATCGTACGGACGCAGGGACGAAGAAAAAAAAAATCGGAGCGCTGCCGCTGCGCCACCGCGGGGCCATCGCCCCACAGTGGCCGCAGCAAGCAGCGCCGCCCGGTCTCCGCCGTAGCCCAGCCGCCTCCCGGCCGCCGCCCGATTGCCACCTCTGCCGGCGGTTCAACCTCCTTCCGCCACCCTGCGACCGCCTTCGCTCAGCTCCAACTTCGCCCGTGACAGCTGAACGCCCGCTGCTCCGCCGGGCACAGTCAGCAGGTGCCACGTCAGCCCCAGTCTACAAGTGACACGTGGCAGGTGTGCCACGTGGCACTTTGCCACGTGGCCCCTGCCATGTCATCTTCCATACCTGCCACATCATCTGCCCGCCACGTGGTGTTCATGTGGCACTGTCACATTACTGCCACGTGACCTTTTTTTATTGCGACGACTGACGGGCCGTCAAATTTTTTCCCGTCAAATGATGACATCAGCGGTGTGTCATCATCCTTACTTGCACTCTCCTTCTATTTGGTTTTGGACCTACTTGTGGTTTTTTGGCCATAACTTTTGCATACGGAGGTATTTTTCCAATCCGAAAGAAGTTCCAAAAAGCTGGTTTCAAGACGGAGATGATGGTTTAGGTGTTTTTGAGTTTTGATTCAGTTTGGTTGCCTATTATTGCAGTCGAAGCTGGATGTTCTATTTTGCACTCCGGGAGGCGTATCTTGAGCTTTCGATCTCCAATTTTGGACTTCTTTATATCGTTGGAAATCTCTTTCTGCGCTCTTTCCAGTGATGCTAGTTGTTGTTCCAGATTCTATTCCAGACACATCCTATTCAGTCTTTTGCATTTTAGCATTCTGGTGGATATTCTGTTTGTTTCAGCTCCGGAGATCGATTTTGTTGCTTCAGTTGCTTCGTTTTGGGCTTTACCTTCTGTTGTTTCAGCCTTATGTTTTTTCTGATCATTGTTGATATTCACTGTAAGCATCTTTATGCAACGCAGTGAGATAAAGTGCCACTCTTGCGTTTTTGGATCCTTTTCATCATTTTGATTCATTGTACTCGTACTATTATATAAAGTGCCATGGGGGGGATGGTTGTTTTCCGCTTATAGGCTCTCTTTCTCTAATTCCTCATGCAGTGTCGACGACACATGCCTTTATTTGTGTTTGTACCTCACTCTCGATGAGTTTGGCTCCTGTGTTGTAGGAGATTTTTGGCCCATCTTTTCAGCTGCCTGTCACCTCACCTACCTTAAGGGGAGGTTATATTGTTGAAAAGTTCTATGCTTCTTTGGTTGATGGTTCGTGCCTTCTATTTCCATGGAGGTTCCTTTGGTTGATGGTTTGTGCCTTCTATTTCCATGGGGGTTCTACAGATCAGCATTTTGACAGAGTTTTGCGGTTCTTCATGCTTCAGTGATGCTTCTTCTTCATGATCACTCCTTGTTCCTATTTTAGGGGACAACACTCCTTGTTCCTATTTTAGGGGACAATTTCCCTAGCGGGAGACTTCTTCAGTTCTTCACTAGGTTCTTACCTCTTTTTGGGGGAGGGTTTTTCCCTTGTGGTTTTCTCTCTTTCCCCGCTTTCAGAGGTTGCATCTTCTTGCATTGTACTTGGGTACCTAACATGGCCTCGTTGCCGGGACCCATTTCTACATCCACCTAAGCTTCGCTTATGGGGGGGTGTTAGTGTAGTTTTTTATTTTTTCCTATTTTGCTAGGTTTTTGCTACACTTTTAATAATCTCACTTAGGTTAATAAAGCATGTCTTATTAGGTGAATGGTTGTGAGGTGTCACCTTCCTACATGTGAGCATCTATTAGCTATCTTGGGAAGATACTTTGCTATCTTTAGTCCGATAGATGGTTTCTCCTCATTGGTTGGTGTTGCCACCTCCTCTCTCTTCCTTGCCTATATAAGCATGCTACCTGGCTTGTATTTGTATCTCTTGTTTTTGCATCCTCTTAATGCTATTTTGCTTCCAGCATTTGCATTACTCTCTTGGAGACTAACTCTATGATGCTATTTTGATTTTGTATCATTTGCATTCATAGTTTAGATATTTACTCTTTGCACTAGTTTTCTGGGTTATTAATCTTTTCAGATTCTAACATCCTTAACTATCTCTTGAGTCCTATGACCTTGCAAATGATGGTTTTCTTAAGTTGTGACCTTGCAAAAATGTTTCATTTCCTTTGGACACTACTTCGCTGCTGGTTTTCTGACTTAACGTCTTATGTTCATGATGAAGAGAAAATTTCTATTTTTCCTTTAGTCACACCTTCAATGGCTTACTCCATCATTAGTCATTGATAATTGTGACCATCCACCAACCTTCATATCCTTTGATTGTAGCTTCGTTGTTGCTTTTCTAACTTAACATCTTCTGTTTGCAACAATGTGAAGTGGTTTACTTTGTTGTTCATAGCTACTTTTCTATGGTTATGTTGCCTTAACCACTAGTAGTTACAATGATGCAATCCACTATCTTTCCTTCCTTCACAACTTTTCTGGTTTCATTTGATGTTAGTTATTTCAAGTTGCGATCATGTGATAAGATTACATTTTGACTATCTTGCTAATTCACATCGTTATGGGATTATTTTTTCTAACTGGTTGTGACCTTGTGGATGTAAAATGAATGAAATTTTGAAGTCTCTAGCAGCTTATTTGATGGCCTTTTATTTAATGAGATCCACTCCTTGATCACTTATGAAAATGAACCAAAGCTTGGAGTAAAACCCTAGGGTTCTCTGCACCATTCTTCCCCTCTTTGAAAAGGGATTAATTTGGCTTAGTCAGGAACAATGTTGGACTAATGCCTCATTTCATGAAGTCTTCTTTCTATAGTTGGTAACTATTGGTCAATTTTGCCCCCCATTCATCCCATCATTATTAATCGATCTGAGAGATCTTCAATGGTTTTAACACACTTTTCAATGAGGTTAACATCTTATGTTAACATAGGTTCTTGATATGCTGAGCTAACACAATTCCTTAATGTGCCAAGTTGTAGGTTAACATCTTGTGTTAACACAGTTACTTCATGTGTTGAGTTGGCTTGGTTCCTTCATGTGCTAAGCTAGTTCAATTTCTTCAGGTGCTGAGTTGCCTCATTTCCTCTTGATGTGCCAAGTTATAGGTCAACACACATTTTTTTGTTGGGGTTGACATTTCATGTTAAAAAATTTCTTCAATTCAAAGAGTAACTTTTCTACTCTTTCCAAAATTGTGAAATCATTGTTGTCTCTTCAACCTACCATTTAAGAAATGTGCTGACCAAATATTGCATGCCACATGGTGGATCCTTTTGATGCTGAGTTTCTTTTAATTGGACAATGGTCATATTTTTGCATTGTTTCCTTTTGATCTTGCAAAGATATGACGGTTGTTAGATCTTGGGGCTTCTTTGGATATTCTGAGTGCATCTCAGCCATCCATTAGAAAATGAATATGATATGAATCTATGGTTGGGTTTAATTTAGTGTTTGAGATATTTTTTGTAGCATATGATCTGTCTATAATCAAATGAAAATATACATCAATGGATCACATCATTTTTGGGTGGATCAAATTGATACCATGTGAGTCAACACTATATTTTCATGGTGAGTTAATGTGTGTGTTATCCCATCCTGCATTTTCTTTAACAATGGTATAGATTTGTTTGTTGCAGCCATGGTACATCACAAGGATTGATCTTTAATGTTGAACTGACATTTTGGGGCTTGTTCCATAGTGTTAATGCATCCCCATGCCTCATTAATTATTGCAGTGATTAGATCTTTTGGATTTTATTTTCTTATAGCTAGATCCATTGATTTTGGCTTCTTATTGTTACTTTTACATCTGGAGATGTTCCATGATCAGATTTTCTTTCGAATTTGCAAGATTATCCTCCATAATCTCAAATGGTGGTGGTTGGGTTTAGGTTTAGGGCAGAAAATATCATAGTTTTGCTTTATCTATAAAGGAAAATTTTATAAATTTTGTTAAAGGTCGAACCCTCTCCATTTCTTTGGCATTGCTGTAGCTTGCCACTCTAAATCTCCTTTGCCTTTGAACTGTATGAAATTTTTCCTTATCTCCTTTAGCCATTGATGTGTAGTGTAAGAAATATTTGCCTCTACTTATTGTATTGTGGATATTTGAAATCTTGCATGATGATAGATCTTTTGGCCTTTGAATGATAGATAAGTGGATCTCATTTTCCTTGCATCATTTATCTAGGTTTTCTGATCTGCATGTGGTTAATAGATTAAAACAAGTCTAGATTTCTATATCTTTTGGTTCCATGATAGTTTAATAGTGCATGTATGGGTAGAGATTGGTTTGAACACTCAATTTTGGTGCATCACCTCCTTAGAATAGATTGGGTAGATTTTGTTTCTTCCATCTCCTTCTCCCTTTTCCTCTCAAGCGTAGTTAGGTGCATCCTAACATCAAAGGAAGTCAGCCTTCTCTAGAGATTTGATCTCAAAGTGCAAGTGCCATACTTGGAGATCATTTCCATGTTTCACAAGGTTGTCCTTAGGTAAAAATTTTGGACAAGGGTGAAAACTTTTGTGACAACAGTTTTTGGCCTTCCCAGTGGGACACAGATTCAACTTCATAAGTCCACTTGTTAGCCAGTTGCAATCTTTAGCCATTGAGAATTTGTGTGTTATTCTCAATGTCATTAGCCTTTGGAGGCATTCATTCAACACCATGGGAACTCTATGCATTTTTTGGCTTCATTTAGACCAAGTGCTAGTATGTGTAAAGATCACCTCTGATCTCTTATGTTTTTAAGATTTTCTACGAGATTAGTTAATTGAATGCTTTATCATGGATTATTTTCATACCGATCATTCCCACTTTCCCCCATATCATTAAGAGGCTATGCCCTATCCCTCTCACTCCCTACATCAACCTACCTAGTCTCGCTTGGAACCTCATAGTTTTCACATATCAAAGGCAAGATTACTCTATGACCACTTACATAGCTTGGTTTTCATGGAAGATTTTTTTAGCTATATTGAAAATCCATACCCAAATACATGTTATAGGGATTTTTCTCACATTAGGATCATCATGAGTGTTTGAAATGATAAGTTGCAAGATGAAAAGGAAACATGGGAAGATGACCTTCTTATTTGTAGCATGGTATCTAAAGTTCATGATAGTTTCAGGTTGGCTCATCATGTTCAAATTAGAATGCAGTAGAATGAAGGAGAGAGAGAGAGAGAGAGAGAGAGAGAGAGAGAGAGAGAGAGAGAGAGAGAGAGAGAGAGAGAGAGAGAGAGAGAGAGGCAAAGACATTCTAAGGAGAATCTTGAAGGAAAGTTGCTGTACCAAGAGAGGAGGAAATGAGGCCCTATCTAGCTCATTTTCATGCCTAGGAGGCATATACCCCCCCTTCTCCCAAATATGCCTTCCCAAGCTTTAAGAAGCCACCTCCATCACAATATCCTATGGTTGTAACCCCTCAACCTCCTATAAGAGAGAGTTGGACTAGTCATGAACCCCTCAAACCTATCACTATTTCACTATTTTTGGATCAACCAATGGTATGGACTGTTGGTGGTCCAAAGATGGAGTTTTGGGACAGTGGAACAAAGCCCACCAAGATACAAAGGGAGGAGTTACAACATGTTGAGGAGGAAAAAGAGGTTGTTGTTAAGAAGAAGGAAGAGGATCTAATCTTATTACTTGATGAGCTTCCCTCCTTTGTTGAGGAAGAAGAAGACAATAAGGTTGTTCCTTTTCTTGAGGAACAAGTTTTTTTTTTAGAGCCTAGGATGGAATGTGAGGGCCTATTGAAAAAAGAAGAAAAGTTAGACCATGTGTTGTAGTAGGAGGTCTCCCATGATAAGGAGGAAGTCTTGCCTTTACTACCCCAAGTTTAAGAGGTATCAGTTTTTGCTCATGAACCACCACACACTCCAGAGGGAGAAACCTTGTTGCAAAAGCTACAAGCACAACGAGTATAGCTTGACATAGAAGTTGCAAAGAGGCTAGAAGCCCAAAAACAAGAGCATGAAGCATCTCTTGCAAGGGAATTGGCTGCACAAAAGGAATAGTGTGAGAAGGAGCTCCAAGAGAGGCTAATAAGCATGATGAGTGTTAAATTAGAGGTAGAAGAGATAAAACCATACTTCCCTCCCATGTCACAAGAGCCTATATAAGTGCAAGAAGTGAAACCCCTTGTTTTCAAGGATTCATATTGGTTTGATAGGAATGTATGTTACAACTATAACAAGAAGAACACACACTACCAACCATACCATCAGAGCCAACACCTGCTATCCAAGAGAATACTACCATTGTAGAGCATAGTGACGAGGTCAAGGCTAATTACTTAGACCTAAAACCATCAAGAGGATGCCCATTAGACATCTAGCTCTACAAAAAATCATCAAATTTCCCTCAGTCATGCTCATTCTAGGGCATGAGGAAGAAGATCAAAAAGAGGAGAAAGGGTGTTTTTCTCCACAAGGTAATGCCCCAGTACTAGAAAGCTTCATTATTTTCAGCATTAGGAGCAAAGTGTTCCTTGCAGTAGTGTGTTTAACATGCTTGCTAGTCTTTTCAACTACCCTTAGGCATGGACCAAGAAATCATCTCGTGAGGAACAATAGCTACTTCAACAAGTGGTTCATTGGATTTGTTTAAATTTTTTCATTGTGATAACCTGTACATAGTAGAGTAGTTTTTGTTTTCAGTTTTTTCCTATTTTCGAAGAATTGCACAAGCACATTTTCTCCTTTTGTAAGGTTCTTCTAAGCTTTCCAGAGCTCCCTGAAATTTTTGGTTCCTTGTTGCTTGTAGATTTTTTGTTGGTCATAGGTGGGATAACGCATCAATTCTTGGTAGTGACTCTATGCCCAAGCAATTTCTTAAGGCTACCGGTCTATGCTTAGCAGGAAAGCATCCCCTCTGAGTCACCAAGTATCAAATTGATTCCACGTGAGTCAACTTTGTATTTTTCCAATGGGTTAATGTGCATGTTATCCCACCTATGTTTTCTTTTACAGTGGTGAAAATTTGTTTGTTGTAGCCATGGCACATCACAAGGATATCTTTAATGTTGAACCAACATTTTGGAGCTTGTTCCATGGTGTTAATACATATCTATGCCTCATTAATTATTGTGGTGATCAGATCTTTTGGATTTGATTTTCTTACATCTAGATGCATTGATTTTGGCTTCTTCCTATTACTTTTACATCTAGAAGTGTTCCATGATATAATTTTCTTCAAGATTTATATGATTCTCGTCCACAATCTTAAATGGTGGTGGTTTGGTTTAGGTTTAGGGCAAAAAATATCTTAGTTATGCTTGATCTATAAAGGAAGATTTTGTAAATTTTTTTAAAGGTCGAACCCTCTTTATTTCTTTGGAATTTCTCTAGCTTTCCATTGTAAATCCCCTTTGCCTCTGAATTTTATCACATTCTACCTTATCTCCTTTAGCCATTGATGTTTAGTGCAAGAACTATTTGCCTCTCCTTGGTGTATTATGGATATTTGCAATCTTGCATGACTGTATCTCTTTTGGACTATGAATGATATATAATGGAATCTCATTTTCCTTGCATTATTCATCTGCATTTTCTAATCTATATGTGGTTGTTAGATTAAAACAAGTCTAGATGTATATATCTTTTGGTGTCAGGATGGTTCAATAGTGCATGTATGGGAACAGATTGGTTTGAACACTCTATTTTGGTGCATCACCTCCTTAGAATAGTTTGGGTAGATATTGTTTCTTGCATCTCCTTCTCCCTTTTCTTCTCAAGAATAGTTAGGTACATATTGATAGCAAAGGAGTTGGCCTTCTTCAAAGATTTGACCTCAAAGCACAAGTCCCACACTTGGAGTTCATTTCCTTGTTTTACAAGGTTGTGCTTACGTAAAAAAATTTGGACAAGGGTGTAAAATTTTGTGACAACACTAACCCTTTCCATTGAATGAGATACTCCATGTATACTTGATGCCTTGTCATTTTCTTCACTCTGGAATCTAGTACCTATTCTTCCTAGAGTGTTTGTTGTACTAGTATTTTGATCTCTTAGACATCTTTCTACATTTCTACTTTCTGAGCATCTTATAGATTCTCAAGTCCTTTATGTAAATTAGCCCTTTTACATTAAAGATAGGTGATAACCATAACTCCTTTGGTAAATCAAACTTATAAGCATTATGTCCATACTTCTCCATAATTCTGCAGGGACCAATATGTCTCATTTGCAATTTTCTAGGCATTCCTTTCTATAATTTGGATTTTTTTAGGTGCACTAATACCACGTCTCCAACTTGAAATTGTGCATCCCTTCTTTCTTCATCTACCTTTTCCCTCAATTTATGACTTCCCTCTATCAAATTTCTCTTTACCTGATCATGTCTTTCATGGATTGAGAAAAATCTTCAACATGTCCACTATTTGATCCATGTTATTTTACCTCCCTGAGTTCACAAACTCCTCTGGGGTGTATGCCATAAACAACTAGGAATGGACTCTTACCAGTAGTTCTATTGATACTATCATTGTAAGAAAATTCTTCTCGTATATAACTTAATCTCAAGTCTTCCCATATTCCTTTGTTAGACATCTAAGAAAATTTCCAAGTACTTTATTTATCACTTTAGTTTGACCATCAATCTCATGATGGTATATAGAGTTGTGGGAAATTTTTTTCCCCAATCTCCTCTATAATGTTTCCTAGAAATGACCCATGAATTTGACATCTCTATCAGAAAATATACTGACTAGTAATCCATCAATTCTGACTACTTTGAAAAACAAATGTTCAATGTAGCTTGCATCATGAGTGGTTTTACATGGTATGAAATGGTTCATTTTGTTGAACCTATCCACTACTACCAACACACTATCAGAGTCTGTTTTAGTTCTAGGTAATGTCATAATGAAAACAATATTTAGACATTCCCAAGGTCTCTCAGGTATGGGCAATGGTTGATACAAACCAGGATTTGATGAGCTTCCTTTTTCTTTCTCAAAAATGTTACATTGTTCAACATACTTTGATCTTAATCATTTTGTCAATTCAGAGGACAATACCAAAATAATAAATATTGGTATTGTAAGTGCATAATAAACAATATCAAGAACTCAAAAAATTCATAATATGAAATAAAATTTCATACAATTGTGGACAATCTCATAAGTGAGATGTATACCTGCAAATCAATCAAATTTGGACAAACCCATGGAGCAGTTGTGTGTTCGAGCTCATAAAAATTAGGCTATAGTGTGAATGAGATGTATGCCCATGAACTCTATAGGAGTTGGACAATCCCATGGTTGAGATTTCTGTCCATGAACTCCATATATAAGATTTGATATAAATTGGAAATCTTAGTGAACGAGCTACCTCTCCATATTGTTCCCTTCTTAAATTTGACTCGATTCTCTTTATAGATCTTCATGGAAGTTGAAAGGTCATTCCATCTACATTCTTATTAGAATTTAAATGGACAAATCAAAATTGAAAAGTTTTTAGACATAATATAATATGATTTAATATAATATCCCTGTTCAATTCTGATCATTCCTCCCCTCTTATGAGGCAATGGGCCCCATTGTGTTCTCACCTTTTACATGATCATTTTATATTTGACAATACCTATTTGAATCTAATGATCTTTCAATCACCAATTTATCCATGCTTGCACTATTGGAAACTTGCCAAATTGTTACTCTAGAAGAAATGTATCTCTAGATTATAAACCATGTCACCCTCACAAGTAGTTTTATGAGGTAAGATATTCCCCATGGACATATTATCTTTCTTATCAACATAAATAAACTAATTGTTAAACATACACTCTATAGTGATGAATAACACCTCGATTACTTGTAACAAAAGTATTGATAGCTGAATTTGATGTCTATCAACAATGTCTGATGGTCCATATGCCAAAGAATTTGATAATTTTTCTCATTATGGCATGTATAGAAAGTGTTTGACATGTGTAGAGTGTAGGCCCCTCTTTCCATCACACCTTGGGCAATGAAATCATTCACTTCATTCCCACCTTTAAAAAAAATCAAACAGAGTGAGGATCTTGTGAAAGAAAAACTAGTCTTCCATGCATTCAATTCACACCTTTCATATAGGTCTCCACCCCATTGACACACACTGCCAATGTTGATTGCAATGCCAAATGAACAAAAATTAGACAAAAACCAAGAAGGTGACACTGCATGCCTCACTTATGAAGAAGCCTCGATGCAACAGAGTACCCACTTCCTTCACAGCCTACAGGAGTTGAAGGACTTAAGGTCATAACTCTACTCTATAGTAGAATATTGTGAACTATCCTATGTAAACAATCATCATAAACAAATGGTAGTGGAAAATCTAAAAGAATATATAGTGAAGACACTTCATAATGTTTGAAATAAGATTTTCATCCACATTATCTTTTGCAAGAAGGCTATCCTCTTCATCCTTGCACAAGAACTTGGAAAAACATTCACTTTAATGATGCTTCACAAGCATCATGTGATTCATCTCACCTTCCACCTTTGATTGATTTCAAAACACTCTCGAGGAGGCTCCATTAAAGTAGAAAATACCTTAAAATAACAAAAAAATTGTTAGTGAATGCAACTATTTCTAAAGAAAAGTGTTGATAGGGTTTTGTAGATTTGAAAAGATGTCGTAACAGATGCACAACTACAAATGTGATTTTTTTTTGGAAGATTTCAAATGCCTTGGCTCTGATACCATTAATCTAAATTGTTTTGTCGATTCAAAGGAAAATATTGAAATAATAAATATTGGTATTGTAAGTGCATAACAAACAATATCAAGAACTCAAAAAATTCATAATATTAAATAAAATTTCATACAATTGTGGATAATCTCGTAAGTGAGATGTAAGCCTATAAATCAATCAAATTTGGACAAACCCATGGAGGAGTTGTGTGTCTGATCTCATAAAAGTTAAGCTATCCTATGAATGAGATGTATGCCCATGAACTCTATAGGAGTTGGGAATTCCCGTGGTTGAGATGTCTGCCCATGAGCTCCATATATAAGATCTGATATAAATTGGCAATCTCAATGAATGAGTTGTCTCTCCATATTGTTCCCTTCTTAAATTTGACTTGAGCCTCTTTATAGATCTTCATGGAAGTTGAAAAGCAACTCCATCTACATTCTTATTAGAATTTAAATGGACAAATCAAAATTGAAAAGTCTTTAGACATAATATAATATGATTTAATATAATATCATTGTTTAATTCTAATCATACTTTCTCACATCTCTCATCATCCTAGGCCAATAATAATATCTACTTACAAGCTCAATGGTTTTGTCCAATCCAAAGTGTCCATTTAAACATCAATTATATTTCTCTTGGATAAGGTTCTCTCTCATTGAATCTTTTGGAACACAAAGTTGATTATCCTTAAACAATAAACCATTTTGCAATGTATGAAAATGATTTTCAAAAGATGATCATACCTTGTAATATTCTGAGAAATCTTCATCTTCTTTATAGAGTTCCTTGAATTCCTCTACTATAATTCTTTTCAATTTAATTTCATGCACTGTCATCCATCTTCTTCTTAATGATTATACTACTTTATTACCAATACCCTTCTTGTGCTTAATGGTGCAAGTGTAGGAATGCAAAAATTTAACCCATTTTATGTGCCTCAAACTTAGCTTCCCCTATGAATTGATGAAACTTGAGGCCTAATTGTTTATAAAGACTAAAAATTCCTTAGGAATGAATGCTTGCACTAATGCATATAATTCAAGATCATAGGAAGAATACCTTGATTTGGCTTCATACCATCTTTCATTGAAAAATTCAATAGATCTTCCTTCTTAACCTAAGATTGCTTCAACAAAAATGTTTCTTGCATCACACTCTACTATAAATAGTTTCTCAAAGTTAGCTAGTACTAAGATAGATTTCATCACTACCTCTTTCTTCAATCTTTGAAATCCTCCATCTTCCCTTTTTTTCCACATAAACTTTGTGTTAATTTCTCCTTTGATAATGTGCATAATAGGAGCACATATCTCACTGATGTTTCTGATGAACTTTCTATAAAATTGTGTTAATCCATGGAAACTTTGGATATTTGTAAATGTCTTTGGCATAGGCTAAATTAAAATTTCTTTGACCTTGTCTTCATCCATCTTCAACTTACCCTGTAATGCAACAAATTCAAGGTAGACTAAATCTTCTTTCATGAACTCACATTTCTCAAGGTTAATGGCCAACTTTTCTTCTTGCAACCTTCTCAAAAAATTTCCAAATGTTTGAGGTGCTCTTCCTTTCTCTTGTTGTAAACAAAAATATCATCTAGGTAGACTAACTCAAAATTTCCTATATAATTTTTTAATACTTCATTTATTAGCCTCATAAATGTGTTTCATGCATTCAAGAGACCAAATGGCATGACTAGTCATTCATATGATCCTTCAATGGTTTTAAAGGTTGTCTTTCACTCATCATGTTCCTTCATTCTGATTTGGTAGTAATCACTCTTCAAACTTATTTTTGAGAAGTACTATGCAACTGCCTAAATAATCCATTAAATCTTCTATTCTAAGAATAGAAAACTTATATCTTATTTTTATCCTATCTATAGATCTAGAATCAATACAAGGTCTCCACATACCTACTTTCTTTGGTGCTAGCACAACTAGTACTAAACATCTCCTGATGCTCCTCTTGATCAATCCCTAATCTAACAACTCTTGAATCTGCCTAGCAATCTTCTTGTTCTATTCTAGAGTCATCTTGTAAGAAGCTTTGTTTGGCAATGAAGATCTTAGAATAAATTATATCTAACGACTTACTACTCTATATGTTGGTAGTGTGGATGGTGTACCATCACTAATAATATACTTAAAATGATCTAATATAGCTTGTACTTCCACTAGTAAGACACTAGATTTGTTCACCTCTTCTTCTTTGGGCTTTAATAGGATAGAAAACCCAACTTCTTCTTTTAGGTCTTTTAAGAATTCTTTCCCACTCATCAAAAGTATTTTAGCAATAGCCTCCTCTATCTTTCCTTCTTCTACTATGGACTATATCCTATAAGTGACTCCATCCTTCTTGAAAGAATATTTTATTCTCCTTCCCATGATGTATTGCCTCTCTGTCATACTACCACTTGGTCTTCCCAACAATAAATGACAAGCATCCATGGGGAGTATTTCATATAAGATCCTATCTTGATACTTTCCAATAGTGATGTCTACCCATACTTTTTTTTTACCAAGATGTTTTTCCCTTTATTCAACCAAGTCACTCTTTAAGAATGCACATGTGGCATTTTTGCTAATCCAAGCTTTAGTACTTCTTTTTTTGACATGATATTGTCAATACACCCTGAGTCTATAATCACCTTACACACCTTTCCTAATATTTTGCAAGTGGTTCTAAGAAATGACCCTCTTCTTGGGTTCCTCCTTTACAAGGTTTTTTACTAAAACTCTCCTCAACATGAGTTTCTCAGCTTTCTCTACATCAAGATCCACTTCACTTGCTCTGGAATTATTCTCCTCTTGGATGTAATTGATCTTCTTCTCTCCATAAGACAATTTTGATGCTTTCTCTAGACATCTATAGGTAGGATGCCCCAATTTTCCATAATTGTAACATTTCATATTGATGAAGTGTGAGCCTCTTTTTTTGTTGCCTTTTCTACCATTGTTAGATCCTCTTCCTCTATCACCTCTTTGACTATTTTCACTAGTCTTATTATTCTATTTGGAATCACCATAGTTTCTTTGCTCATTGGTCCTCCCACTAGAAAATCCTCTTGAGCCTCCTCTGTAGTCTCTGCCTCTACCTCTGTTCTTTGAACTTGAGTCCCATTTTTTCCTCAATTTATCTCAACTTTCTTAGCCATTTGAAAACATCTTTGTAATGTGGTGAGACTAAATAAGCTCAACTCATCTTGAATAGACAACTTGAGTCCATTTAGATACCTTTCCACCTTGATGCTTTCTACCTCCTATACCCTTGACCTTAGAGCTGACTTTTGAAACTCTTTCGTGTAGGTAGCCACATCAAGATCCTTCTCTTGAGATTTTGCCTCTACTTGTGTAGCCAAATCTCATAATCCTTTGGCAAATAGGTTTTTCTCATCTTTTCCAACATAGCCTTCCAATTGGCAGTTGGTTTCTTCCCTTCACTTTCCCTCTTCTCTTGCACAAACTTCCACCAAGTTAGTGCATATCCTTTAAATCTTGATTTCTCAAATCTTACCTTTTTTTTTCTTTATTGTCCCTTCACATTCAAAGTAGTTTTATATACTATCCATCCATTCTAGGACTACCTTAGTGTCCATCTTGCCATGGGACAATGAGACATTTTCTAGGATCTTTCCTCCAAATTTCTTGAGGGCTATCATAAATTTTTCTCCTTCACCAAGTGGAGGATTTGGCTTAGGAATTTCATCCTCCAAATCTATCTTCCCTTTACCTTTTGTAAGGTATTCATCTTCCTTTTATTGTGTAGTATCTTCCATCTCTTTTAACTTGTCTTTCATCTCCTATATGCCCTTATTGAGAATCCTAGTCTTCTCTTGTAGAAGTTTCTTTTGCTCATCTGCCGCCACCTCAACATGTTGAACACTTTGAACATGCTTCACTCATTCACCATGCTGTTCAACATACTATAAGATATTCAAAAAAAAGCTTACACATATGGCCAATTATAATTGAAGATGTTTAATTATATTAATAATTACATAGTTTATTTTAAATAGAAAATTAATACCTCCACCACTTTGATGGAGATCATGGCCTTTGTCACACATAGGTTCTGTGACAGGAGTTGAGGGCTGTAGTGAAATGTCATGCACATTGTTACAATTGTTTGATATATAAACCATAAATAGTCAATTTATGTTGGAAATTAACACAAAACATGAAATTTCTAAACTATTAAATTAAATTTATTTCACATTTGACCAATTTACCTATGTCTCATCTCATTTTCTAGATTCTTGGGTATGGCTTTCAAATTCTTGGCATAGGTGTACATCCACAATTTTATAGCCTTCTTTCAAGGCAATTTTTTTGTCTTCATCTGTGAGCTCTATATTGAATTCAAGACCTATATTTTTTTCTCAATATTGTTAGTTTTGCATGTATGATCTGATTAAAATAAATTATTTTCAACCTTATGTGAAAAAAAAAATTGATATGAAAAACCGTTGCTCTTACTTATAAGTCGAGAGTGAAGTTTCATATAGCCACCAAAACCAAGTTTTTGTTGGCCAACATTTTGTACTCTCACTTCTATAGCTTTTGATGTGTCTTGTAATATAAGAAAATTTTTAAACATATTGTTTTTTGCATCTCTTTCTCTTCATCCTAATGATGGATCATGTAGTGTGATTTGAAACGTTGATGGTAAAAATCATAACACAATCGAATCCAGAAACATATCAGTACAATATAATGGATTGTGAAAATTTGTTCTCTTTAAATGTTAGACTATATATTTGCAAAAATCACTAATTAGTACATGATTACATTCTACTTATTACTGTCATGACATACCTTGTTTTTTGCTCTTCTAGTTTAATTCCTTTATCCTATAGCCTTTTCTCTTTTGCATCTTCTATAATTTCATTCAACTCCATCAATGCAATCATAGGAGGATGGTTATACTTTGGGTTACCCTTTAGATTCCTTCTATATTGGTCCCTCACATTCTTTATATATTCAAATGTTCTTTTAAGAAGTAGGACACTGTTAAAACTATTTTTTCCAAAGAGGTCTGCAAAAGATGTAATGAGCTGATTTTTTAATTTAGGACCTTGTTCATTCCCCCTATTTTGAAAACATAAAATTGTTAGATTAATAAATTTAATATAGTACATAATAAATGGAAGAAAACAAGAATATTGTACCAATGATATGAAGCTACATTTTACATATGGTGGGTCCAATTAGCTTCAATGTCATTTCAAAAGGAGTATCATAAAAAAAATTATTCATTACAAAAGAATCATGGGATTATCAATCCAAAATGAGTTATGTGTAAGTAAAATATTGATCTCAAATTGATTTTGACAAGTGAGTGTCAACACACTTAAGCCATTTACTTAGTTGATGCCAAACTAATAGTACATGTTGAGCACAACATATAAATAATAGACCATGCTGAGTCATAGTGAGTGTCGAGTCACCCATGTGCTGAGTCACTCAAGTGCCAAGCAGATGGTATGTGCTGAGTGACACAGTAGTTGAGTAAATAGTGTATGTCAAGCATTACAGGTGTTGAGACACAATAGAAAGATTAATGCATGTCAAGCATCAGAGACTTCAGGTGCCGAGTAAGATAGTTTTGACATATTTGTTTGTAATGGAACAAATGACTATGTAAACCACTTTTGAAATAACTTAAGAATTGAATTTTGATATTTTGGTGATAAGGATGAATCTCTAGTTGGATTCTCTATGCAGTTACATGAAACCAATCAAAAAAATAGGAAGGATTAAGTGAAAAAATGGATGAATCTCAACTGTAGACTCATATCTAACCCTAAGTTCCCTAACTCTTCTTAAGGAGGACAAAACCCTAGACTTTCATGAGCATGTAAGAAAGTGTTGAAGGAGTGAAGAGAATAGTTTACATGCACAAACAAAGCATTCATGGTGGCTTAGAAGTTATGAAATGAAACTACATTAAAAAATTAGTTAGAGAAGAAGAGCGGATATAGAAAATGATTCAAAAAAGAGACATTTGATCAAGAAGGATCAAGAAAACATTATTTAGAGGTGATCTATTATCAAAAAAGCAAGTGCCAACCATAGGATCTATGCTGAGACATTGTAATAGGTGATTTTAGTCAAATATCTTAATATAGTAGTCTTGAAAAGATGTATGAAATCCTTTAAGAAGGTACTTAGTTGTAAGTTAAAGTCCTTTAACTAGGCACACTTCTAATAGGGTGTTGAAATCATCTAACATGGTGAGACCTAATAGTCTTTGTAAGACTTTAATAGAGAAGAATTTTCATAGCGTAGATCATGTTTCATGGTCAAAACATTGTAACCTTAATTGGATACACTTTATTGCTACAGTAGTGATGATTTGTGGGTGTCATTCCCACCCTAGTTTTACCTTCTCACTTGGAGGGTTTCTAGGTAATCATATCTGGTGTTATATGTGTGTGTTTACATATTTTTGTTTACATGATTTAGATGTACATGATTTATATTTTATTCATTTAACGTATGAGATGGATGTGTGGTGAAAATTTTATGGGTCCTAGTGTAAATTATTGACTCACCCCCTCTCCCCCCCTCAAAAATTTACCTTTCCTAATTGTAATTCAAACAATTGCTAGCATATCTTTGTTCTCAAAAGGAGAAGCTTTGTAGCTTTGAGGAAAGATCTTGAAATAGAAGTCTAAAAATTGGGAAAGATTATTGAGAATCATGGAATTGAGATACAACTTATTCTACATCAACTGGATGAAGCAAGAGAAGAACTAAAGAAGTCCTTAAAGAGAAGGAAAGAAATTTCTATTAAAGAGAATGACACATAATATAAAGATATTGACAATACCAAGCTATTTTCCAATGGTGATTCCAATGAATGTGATGCAGCAATTGTAGATCTTATGGAAAAGAATAGAGTCAAAGCTGAGAAATAAGAAATCTCAAGTTGGAGAAAGAAACACAAGCCATACTACTATGTTAGGTCATTGAACTAAAGAACAAGGCTATGGAAGACAAAGCCATTATTAAACAAGACAAAATAATTTTGGCCAACAGATTAGAAGAAAAGTCAACAGAGATAATGAAGATTTCCAATATGCAATTGGATACTCTAAGTCAAATGATGAATGTCAACTATGAGTTAAATGTCAAAGATATTGACATAACTACATTGAAGTTGCAGAATGAACAATTGTAAAGTGATCTAAAGATATAAAATGAATCTACTAAAAGTTTCAACAAGCCAAATGAAGCCATCAAATACTTTGAGCAATTATTGAGATCTCCTAGATCCAATAATGATACATCGGGACTAGGATATACAAGTACTGAAGGAGGAGAATCATCCAAAAGTGTAGAGGAAAAAAACAAAAAAGGTAAGAACTCCAAACCTACCTATCATAATTATGGTAAGAAAGGACATACTGCTAATGTGTGCAGGAGCAAGACTAGAAATTAAAATGTTAAGCCCAAGAGAATAGTTCATTGTCATAAGTACAACAAGAAAGGTCATCAATAAAATGAATGCAGAATCTAGACCATGCATACACAAATATTTGAAAGATATTGTTACAATGATCAGATGTATGGACATAGAGCTTTTGAATGTAGATCCAAACCCATGTGGTCATCAAACAGATAAGCAAAGGGGAGGAACAATGACAACTCTTATAATTGGAATTATAATATAAGGTATAGCTATCATTATTGTCAAGAATATGGACATGTTCTTGAAATTGTATTAGGAGACGCTTCAGTGGTAACTACCAAAGGTGTTTTAGTCAAACCAAAAGTTTCAGCTATTTGAAAACTGGTCACATCAACAAGTATTTTCCAACAAAGTCAAAAGCATCAAATTGTGAATTAGATGAGATGAATAAGACATGAAAAAAGAAATATGATTGCAACACATCAAATGTAGAAGGGAATTCTAGAATTGAAAAGACTATATTAGAATAAATAAAAATGTAAAATTTTGTTGGGAATTCATGAAAAATCTTTCAGTTTTTCATGTTGTTGCAGAGAATGAAAAGTTTCCTATATGTGCCAAGTGAATGTTAGAAGATGTCAAGCTACAAGGCTAGATAGTTGATGCCAAGCTTGTAGTGGTTACCAAGTGATGGAAATGTTAATGGATTCCAAGTGATCTTGTAATTGGTTGATGTCGAGCTTATAGCTATGTAATAAATCAAACATAAAATGCAAGGTTTTCAAAGGTATTTGATTGATTTTAGCTCATTCTTCATCATTTCAAATTCAAGAAAGAGAAAGCAAAGCAGAAGGTGATCTAGAAATCTATTCCAAGTAGTTGCAGAAGATTCTAGCAATAATCTCCCAAACATTTGTTAGATTTCATAATGTATTTATCAAGAGCCGAGCTACAGAATTTTAATTTTTGTAAACCCTAGTTTTGGATTATGGCATCAAGTTTAAAGAATGTAGAGGGAAATGAAGTTTTGAATGTTTCATTAGTTAGTAATGAAGTCAAGAAGCCCATTTTCAAAGTTATTCCTTACTTTTCTTAGAAGCAAGACCCTTCTGGTGCATTGCTGATGATTCCACTGAATGTGATAATGATACAAGATGTGAGAAAATGCTACAATTGTAAGATAGAAAGCATTGAGAATATGAAAGCTAGGGGAGCCTACAAAAAAACTCTATGACAATGATTTTTTGAAAGAAGAATTCAAAATTGTTGAGACAAAGGGATTAACATGAGCCCTAGATTTTTTGAATTTATACAAGATGGAATGGATCATGATAGTGCTTAGCTGAATTCATGATGGTTCATTATGGCTAGAAAATGGACCTATCAAAATGACTAAGAGAATAATCCATAGGATTACTAGTTACCCAACCCTAGATCAGCCTAAGACATTGATAAGTGGTTCGAAGGAAGTGATTGAAAAGGATACTAGAGCTATTTGGAACAAGAGAGGTGTGAAAATAGACACAATCACTTGTCCTCTAATAAATTTTTTTGTAAGGGTTATATCACACAAGTTCTATCAATCTAGTAGATTGAATAGTGTATCTTGTATAGTTGTAGATGTTGGATACAAGATTTTCAAGAAAGATCATACATATGATCTAACAGAGCTACAATTGCAACAATTAATGGAGAACCTTGAAGCAATTAGGAACATTGAGAGTGCACAATGTAAATTTGGATCTATTTATGTGAAAACACATTCCCTGCATTTGGCACTATAGGATGGAAAAAAAATAGATCAGTAGCTATACAGATTGGTGAGTATATTGAGTAGTTAGGAGAGAATTTTGAATCTTTGAGGACAAGTTATTTTGAAGACTTCAAGAAGTCAATGAAGGAAAGACTAAGAATACCAAAATCTTTAGTTGAGAAACATTATAATGATGTATGTTTTCTTGTGGATGATGACTATACATATGTACAAGCTGCCACAACAAGGGAAAGATGGTTGAGACCCTTAGGCTATGAAATAAATGTGGATGAAGCTTCTGTAGCCATAATAGCTTTACTGGCAGAAGAGATAGATAAAACAATTTTTTTTTTGGAAATTATGAGATGGTAAATCCAAGGTTACCATGGATTTAAAGAGTGCTTCAGCTTTTAGGAAAAAGGAAAAGATAGTAAACAAGCTGAAAGCTAAGTTTGGCGAGGGTGCCAAGGAGGAGGAAGAAGAAGAATAAGATGAAGAGGAAGAAGAAACCCAAACATAAGAACCTCTAGCATTGACTCAAGTTATGGAAGAAGAAAAAGAAGAGGAGAAGACTAAAGGTGCCAAGGGAGAAGAAGCCAAGGAAGCACCTACTCCTTCTGAGCTAAAGAAGAGGAAGGCTAAGGCACAACCTATGGAAAGAACTAAGAAAATTGTCAAACTAAGTTAGCCCAAGCCCACTACACCTACAACAAGGAAGTATGTCACACAACCAGATTATGATGAAGAGAAAATAGAGTTAGATGACAATAGCTAACTCAAGGTGGTGAGTCATAATCTTCTTTTAGATCTTGAAAATTTATATGAACATGTTAAGAATAATGTAGACCTATCAGAATTTAGTCATCTTGATTTTGATAAATTGGGAAAAGTAGAGAAAAAACAAGTGGAGGAGGCCATATATGCCATAATGGAAAAATTCAAGACAACTCACCTAGAATTTTCCAACTCTATGCCAAAAGGCCTATATGACATAATTGAGCAAAAATGGCATTTACTATCTAAATTTGGAGAAAAAAATCAGGAAGACCACATTGACCCAAGTGATGCCTGAATTAACTAAGGCAAAAATTGCTAAGGCTATGAAGAAGTATCCTATTAGGTTCACACCTAAATATAGAGCCTTTAGCATTTTGCAAAATAATATCAAAGATGTAGCCAAAAAGTACACAAATATGGAAAGTAACATATGGATTGACTAACGTAAAGAAAGGAGAATCTAAACCTATTGAGGTCAAGGATTATGAAGAAGACGATGAAAAGGATGACAGTGTTAAGGAAGGAGTAGAAATGAAAACAAATGACAAGGCAATAGCTGAGCCAAAGTAGTAGCTAGAAGAGCAAAGTGTGCAAGACACACAATTGTTGAATGTTAGTCCTCCACATGTTACAACTGAGACCATTGCAACTGTAACTGTCAAGGATTTTTTTGGTATATCAGCTCAGAAAATCAATCCCTTTACTTAAGATGATTTGAAGAAGCTATTAGATCAGTCCACACTGCAAGCTAAACTTTGTAACAATCATATTTTGGTTAGTATGGATGATCTTCAAAAGTCTATGATTGATGTTACAAGGGAAAAGGTGAATCCACAAAAACCACCTTCTATTATCCGTCCACTCATTAATGTACAAGCTTTGATCCAAATTTAAGAAGATACATCTAACAAGGTTGATACAATTGCTAAGATTGATATTGAAAAGAAAAACATAGTGGGAACACACGTCAATATAAAAGAGCAAGAAATAGGTCATATATACCTATCTGCACCTATAGTGCAAGGACAAGGTGCAAGACAAGACACTATGGGAGAACAAGGCAAGCCTGAAGGGAGAAAAATAATACCATAACTAAAGGAGCAAACTGCCATCCAAGCCTAGGTAAGCTTACCAGTATCTCGCACTCCATCTAATAATAATCTTCAGAAGCTAGACACCTATGGTATTCCATTGCAAATCTTAGTGCTGAGCCCAAGTTCATCAAAGGTTCCAAGTTCATCAAAGGTTGAAAAGGTAACTAAATATGGAGATGTGAGACTTGATGAAGAAATTTTCATACCCAAAGATGATTATGATACCATGAAAATAAAACAAATAGACATATTATAGTAGGCACTCGAAAGGAAAAAGCATCAAGAAATCCTTAGGAGAGAGAAAAGGCAGAACCAAGCATTACATGACATTAAAGACATATTTCTAGATGCATTTAATTTTTCAAATTATGAAGAGACAAAGCTACTAATGGAACAATTGATAGATATAGTGGAAAAGGTCAATAATGAAGACTTGGATACAAATGCCAAATCACTTGAATGGTTAGAAAAGAAGTTCCGAAACAAGGTGAATGAGAAAATATCTATTGATATAGCACTAACACAAGTTGCATTGGAAACTAAGGTTGAGGATGTAAAGAAGGTACTTGAGAACATATTCTCATTGTACACAAAATTGAGCAATCCCTCACTCTTCACAAAAGGGACTAGAAATCACATTCTGAGTTTGGAGAGCCAAATTATTGCATCAAGTACAAAACTACCAATGAATCTAGCTCAGAGTGAGAAGCATTTGAAGACATTACTTCAAACATAGAGTTAGTTAGCTATATTCAAAGTGGATGAGGCTAACATAAAAGCTAAACTGACTAGAATCAAAGCATCTATCACCCTGCATATAGAAATTTCGTACTAGGATCTAGGCTATGTTGAAACTATGTTGAACAAAGACCCCAATCTTTCTATTTTAGATGGTCTAGTCCACCTTGCTATCGAGCTTGCCATCCAAATAAAGTAATTGGATATTGAATGTGATAACTTTGATACAACCCTCAAGATAATATTGGATGTCCATTAATCTTTTCTGGACAAACACACAATAAGTGTATAGCACATTAAAATAAGTGTCAAAGGGAAAAGACTAAAAGAAAGGGGGAGATATATTTTTGGGAAGAAATTGAGAGTAATAGAGAAAAAAAGGAGGAGAATGAAAGAAAAGATATAATATGAAAGGGTATCAAAAAAATAGAGCACGAAGTCAAAGAGTATTAGTAGAGACACATTTACTCAGAAGGAGTACAATTTTTTTGTTAAAGAACATACGTATCAACTCAAGGGGAGTTATCAAATTTTGAGGTGTACAAGTTATTAAAAAAAGTGATGCTTTGAAGTTTTGTATATAAGTCAAGTTTATATATGTTATGCTCATAAGATTAAGGATGATAATGTATACTGAATTGTTTTTGACACTCATGTCAAAGGGGGAGATTGTTGACCTCAGATTGGTTTTGACAAGTGAGTGTTAACACACTTAAGCCATTTACTTAGTTCATGCCAAACTAATAGTACATGTCGAGCACAAAATTTAAATAATAGAACATGCTAAGTCATAGTAAGTGATGAGCCACTAATGTGTGGAGTCACTCAAGTGCCAAGTAGATAGTATGTGTCAAGTGGTCCATACGAGCTGAGTAAATAGTGGATGTCAACCAGTATATATGCTGAGACATAACAAAAAGATTAATGCATGCCAAGCATCAAAAGCTTTAGATACTGAGTAAGACGGTTTTGAAATATTTTCTATAAAGGCACAAACAACTATGTAAACTATTTTTGAGCCAACTTAAGAATTGAATTTTGATATTTTGGAGATAAGGACAAATCTCTATTTGGATTTCCTATACAATTACATGAAACCAGTCATAAAATAGGAAGGATTAAGAGGCAAAATGGATGAATTTGAGCCATAGATTCATACCTAACCCTAAGTTGCCAAAGTATTCTTAAGGAGGAAGAAACCCTAAAATTTCATGAGCATGAATGAGATTGTTGAAGGAGAGAAGAGAATAGTTTTCATGCACAAATAGAGCATTCATGGTGGCTTAGAAGTTATGAAGTGAAACTACATTGTAGAATTAGTTGGATCAGAATAGAGGATAGAGAAAAAGATACAATAAAGAGACATTTGATCAAGAAGGATCAAGAAATTTATTTAGAGTTGATCTGTTATCAAGAAATCAAGTGTTAACCATAGGATCTATGTTGAGATGTTCTAATAGGTGATTTCAATCAAATAACTTAATAGAGTAGTCCTAACAATTTGAATGAAATCCTTTAATAGGGTGATTACTTATTTGTAAGTTAAAGTCATTTAACTAGGTACACTTCTAACAAGGTGTTGAAATCCTCACTTGGTGAGACCTGGCAGTCTTTGTAAGCCTTTAATAGGGAAAACCTTTCATAGGGTAGATCATGTTTCATGGTCAAATAATTGTAACCTTTATTGGATACACTTTATTGCTGTAGTAGTGAAGATTTGTGGGTGTCATCCCCACCCCAGTTTTACCTTCTCACTTGAAAGGTTTATGGGTAATCATATTTGGTGTTATATGTGTGTGATTACATATTTGTGTTTACATGATTTAGATGTACATGCTTTATATGTTTTTCATTGAATATATGAGATGGATGTCTGGTGAAAATTTTATGGGTCCTACTGTAAACTATGGATTCACAACCCCCCTCCCTCAAAAGTTTACCTTTCCTAATTGTAATTCCAACATAAACTACAATTACAATGTAAATAGTAACAGTTTTCAAGCACCTGGAAGCTTTGGTACTTTCAACAGTAATATAGTGATCTTGCTCAACAACAATGACCCCACAAATGAACTAGTACTAGTAACATAGGCTAATATATGGAATCATTCAACTTTTGTAGTAGTGGTCTCTATTCTTGTATTAGCTATAGGTGTATATATTAGTGCACAAAATAGGTCCATGAGTACTAAATGCACCCAAAAAAAAAATCAATGTATAATTGACACATAAAATAGAGCAAAACAAGTTTTTACCAGTTGTACTTGGCATAGACAAACATGCCTGGAAGCTCCTTATTGTTGATATTGTATTCATCAGTATCAAAGTGGTGATAAAAGGAGGCCTTTGTACTTCATCATGAGATGAAGAATACATTGTTATAAAAGATATTTGCAATTGATAAAGATCAAATAGGGACTAGAAGCATCCCAAACATAAGTTGAGTCCATAATCCATGCAAAGGTTAAATGAATGGTTAAAGGTATAAGGATAATTTACATGAAGGTTGTGCACTGCTAAAATCCTCACCATGTTGACCTTATTTCACAAGTGTCAAAAATTCTTGTAAGAAGAACACATCAAATTTTAGATCATGATCCATGTAAGATAGTATAAAATATAAACATCTATTGAACTTTTACTATTTCTTAAGATTAAGTATTGCTTACCTTCATACAATTGAGTCTACTTATCAATTCATCTTTCAGTGTCGTTGTCTCCTCAGTTTTATTTTGTTCCATGACAAGGGTAAGAATTTGTTCGCTATATTTATTTATAATCTTAGTAGTCGTGAAGTCAGGGTCATTACTACATGTGATGTCATCTAAAGGTTTTACCTCAATTTTAGATCGTATTTGATTTGGTACCATTTTTTCTTTTCCTTATATCAATAAATATCAACTTGTGACATCAATATCAGTAAAATTCTATCAAAATAGCTCCAAATCCATAAAGAACATAATAATATGATATTTATTTCTAAATAATTTGTATAATTAAACTAATTGAGGTTTACATTTGTTGAAGGTGTATGAGGAACATCCTTGGTTGTGCCTTCTGGTGGATCCATGTCACTTTGTGAAAAAGATTAGTAATTGTTAGCAATCAATAGTGATCCCATATCTCAAAATAGATTGACATTGTCTGCTACCAATGAAAGATTCATATTACAAGGTTTTTCTTCACATGCTGACCACATATCTTCTATGTCCTTAAATGGAAAACCATTCACAGGAATTTCCATAATGTCATCTTAATTTCTATTGTGTGCATGGTAATCCATAAATTGTGCCAAGCTAGTGCACCTAAATAATTGTTCAAGATGTAGAATAATGAAAATGTATTGAAGAATCTCGTGAGGCACCATTTTTGTTATTTGATATGATCAATATCTACTAATACAAAAATGAAAACATTTTGTTGCAAATTCATATTTTTTATGATATAGAATGTAGTCATTGGGACATTTATGTATTGTCTAATACTTGATTCTAATTTGATTAATAATAGTAGATAATTCCTAGTATGAATGAAGAAGAATTTTTAATGGTTGTAACAAAAATTGACCAATTAACCTACAACAACACATAAGATTTTTTAATATAATGAATAGTAATTGTATGCTAACATTGAAGATGAAAAAAATGGCCTACCTTAGCATATGTAACACTGCTACATTGGATAAACCATTCATAACCTTAAAGTTCACCAAAAACACTATAGTGGACAGACGAGATGTTTGGGAGCCTTGGTATAGGGTCTTGTATTCCTTCTCAAGTATAGGTATATCAAGACCATCTTCATCATCATTATCAAACATGCTAGTACCATCATCATGATCATCTTGATGAGCTACACCAATCCTATCTTCTTTAATCATCTCTTCTTGCACATTATCAACTATGCCAATACCAAAATCTTCAATTTTTTTCTCTACCATAGGATCATCTCCTTTCATGGAGCATTATCCTCAGCTTGGATATTCACACATCCATGTTCCTCCAGTTGGAAATCCACATTGACCAATTGATAAAAATTGTGGCTCCTTCAAAGTGACCATATTGCCTACAATGACTCTAGGCTATTGTGATTAGAATTATTTGATTCTTTAATCCCTTGAATTTTTTTGCAATGATAATTACATTTATCAACTTTTCTTTAGAACTAAGATCATAATCTAGAAATTGTCTCGTTATTTTATTTTGGGATAATATTGTTAGATCTGGTCTTTCTTCACAAGAAAATATTCAAGCTCTAAATATACAAATTGTAAACATATAAGCATTCGTGGTATCTTGTATATGATAAAAAATAATAAAGTATTAAAATATTATACAAGATTTACAAATACACACACAAATCATGCTCATAACATTAGGTCAACCAACTTGTACATTCCTTCCAAAATCATCTTCATATACCATTTATTTCTAAAAATGTATTTTAAACAATTTCCAAAGCTTACACATTTGTACATCTAGTTTTAGCAAACTCCTCATAGTGATCTATTCGAGTGTTTATGTGATCTCTTGAGCTCTGATCCTCTTTCAAACCCCATTGATCAACCATGTGATTGTATGTATCCCTTAGAATTACTAGTCTATATATTTCCACATGTAAAATCATTATTATTGAAATTATGATGCAAATGTTGTCATCCAGTGGATATTTTTTATTTTCTAAGTACATGGAATCTTCTAAGCTCATTTATTCCCAGACATTAACCTTGTGATTTCTCAAGGAATGACTACTTGGAATAGTTTGCTAACATTTTTCTTTAATCTTAACACCTACCATCTTGACCCACACCTAACTGCTCTGCTTTTAGTCTATCAACCCACACCTAACAACTCTTCTTTCACTCTATTGGCCTTTCACTCTAAACGTGTAAAATACCATGGAAGGCCATAGATGGATTAAAATTTAATGTTAGAATTCATAGTTTAAGCCATTTTACCTATTTTAGGTTCCAACTAGCATGTGGTAGAATAAGATGTGAAAAGTAGAAAAATTTGTAAAATATTGCAAAGTTGTGAAAAATGTTGTTGATAACATTTTCTTGCAAAATGACAATTTTGGAATGTAAAGGGTCATCAAACTTATACACTTGGATAAGAGTCTTTAGGAAGTTGAAAAGTCATTTTTTAGGGATATATTATGAAATCCATTGTAATGAAGAGGGGTAGAAGGATATGGTGTGGTTTTAGAATAAGTTAACCAGTTTTAGTTTATTGGTGAAATCAGTCTAGGTACTTGTATTTGACTAGAATTTTGGTACTTTCTCCCTTACCTCATAGATGTGATGGTTCTTAATCTTTCTATATAGTTTATTGAATTCTACAACTTATTTTACTATTGAATGTGTACTGAGCATCATTGGTTTATTGTCAAGATCTCATTTCGCAATGGTTAGACAACAAACTATGTATATTTTAAGAATGAAGTGCCCTAATGACTACATGATCTCACTCTGTTGAGTTAGGGAGGGTTTAAAGGAATGTGCTACTTTAAAAATGGACTAGTATTTGGAGAAATCGTACTCATGTGTCTTCTTTTCTTAATCTTAATAATTTGATAGTTATTCCTATCATAATCATGTTAGGGTATCTCCCATTTTCGTAGCAGCATGCAATAGATTAGTCATTGGTCAATAATTTTTCCCTTGATTTTAAATCATAAAGAGGGATATTCTTGATAAATCAATTGATTGAATTCCCAAGGAGGTGCAAGGAATTCTCTACTTAATATTACTTTGACATATTATTAGGTGCAACTACCACTTTGAAAAGATATTCATTAATTTCTCTTTTGAGGGAAAACCTTCCCAATGATTATTTTTTAAGAAAATACTAAAAATATTTAAACAATCAATTCATAAAAATGAAGAGAATGTGTAGGCTAAAAAAACATTCAAATCTAAAAACAAAAATCATCCACATGACTAATCATTACAGATGAAAGAAACTTAATATTTATTTTTTCTTCCCTTGAATTCTTTCAACATCAAAAAAAGATTACAAATTGTAACAAGAAAATGTAAAGCTTTTTACAAATGACTAATCTCCACAAGGAAATTAACTATTATAGAATAGAAAATAGTACATATTCCAAAAAGACCTCAAAATATAAAACTACATAATTTTATATTACTTATCACAACCAAAAACTTCATCAAAGTTTAATGTGTAGATACTTAATAAAAAATTGTCCTGGTTTTGCATCTACCAAGAGTCGACCATTTCCAGAAGTTAGTCATTACATGTATATGCTCCTCAGGGCTAGATAACTATATCCAAAATTACCCCGCTAGGAGTAGATAGTTTTTTGGTTATCTAACCATGCTAACTAATTGAAATAAACCAAAATAGAGAAATTAAAAGCTAGCTAACATCCAACAAGAAGATTCCACATGTCCCAAGGCTTTGTCCATGATAGCGGGAATCTTTTTGGATTTTGATCTTTTGTATGCAATAGTAAAGAATAGGATAATGGATTGGTGATGCAGGCTAAGATAAGTGATCCTCTATTTCCAAACTTCCTTCTCCTTCTTTATCTTCTTGATCTTTTTCTTCATGCATCTCCAAGTGTTTCTAGTTGATTATTAGCATGGCTTCAACATGTGCAATGCTAGAAAAAACTTGTCTCATAGTCATTTTCTTTTCTTGGACTTCGATGAATTTCCTCTATATGTATCTGATGATATCTTTTGTTGATGCAATAGAGTCTCTTTCTTCTTTCAAACATTCTTTATGAAACCACTTCAGGTCTTATGAAACCACTTTAAGTCTCCCAAGTTTATGTCATCTATAATCTCAAGCCGAGATAGTATTTCTTTGATTTTGGTTATCCCATGTGCAATCACTTCATTTCTCCATTTAATACATTCCCAGATTAGATAGAAAGTTTTATCATTAAGACCATCTATAGAGCACTCAAAGAGAAACTTTTGCAGACCATACTCTTGTAATTCATCAATTCATAGTACTTCATTTGCCCAATTACATTTTTCTTTCTCATATCCTTCAATGCTTGATTCAACCTTCTTTACAATAGTAGAGGTCTCCTTTTGGGTATCAGTCAAAAGGTTTACCTACTTTATTGTTTTATTTTGCACAATTTGGACCCATTCCTTAAACATCTTGAGAATAAGCTTGCACTTCTATAAGTTATCTAAAAAAAATTGATTTGATGGAGATTTAATGTCAACAATAGAGGACATCTCATTGATTGTCTTTGATTCTAGGTGCAAAATGACATTGATATATTGGGCCATGTTTATCATATCTTTTCTTTATGTCCTATTTGTCTTTGGTGTCTTTCCATAGGTCAGAAATATTTTTGTTAGATGCCTAAAATATTTTCGTATCCACTTTTATACTACCTTTTCCTAGGTTTACTTTTGATACCTGATAATCTTGAGGTGTCAGCTCTTCTTGAAGCTTATCTTGAGGTGGTTTGGTGATTTCTACCAACCATTGCCCTGTGTTCTTATCAATGTCAATTCAAGACTCTATTTTTTAATTCTTTACTTTGGAACTTTTTCCAAGGAATTTACTTACTATGTCATCCATTGGCATGGTGAGTCATAGCATAATTCACTTCCTTTCTACAAAAGTTTTTAACCATTTTTAGGTGTAATGGGTTCCTTTCCAAGTGTGGCAGTGATAACAATTAGGGCCAGAGTATCTATTGGTACACTTCCTCCTTCAACCATTTTTTTTTGGTCCCCTATTGTGTCAAACATATCAAGACAAATGATTTTCTTTGTTACTGTCTCAACTTTTGGAGAATCCAAGTCTTTTGTGATTCTTCTCCCTACTCTACTTTGTGTGAAATTTTTTCTCTTGGTATTTGAGCTTGTAGTTCTCTTAGTATTTACTGTGTGAAGTTGAACCTAAGGAATAGATGCTTCAACTTCATCTTCCATTTGACCTATAATTTAGAATCTTCCATTGGTGTCAAGATTAATTTTCAGTGCGTGTACTTGGCCTACGGTCATTCTTGACCATAATCTTTTTCTTACTTCAAACTCATCAGAGCAATTAGCCCATTAATCTTCTAAGTGAGGAACATGCCTGAGAGAGGATGCATGTTTGAGGTTCTCATTGGAAAAACCAATGTAATCAAAGTTTTCTCTAGAAAAGGAGGGCTTGAGACATAGATTGGACATCACCAACTTTGTAAAAATAACCTATTTGATATAGGGACATTAGTAGTGGCCAATCTCTATAGGAAATAGAAAAGCATGAGTCATCTTAATATTCTCAAACAAATCCATAGCATTGATGAGTTGCCTACATATTTTTGATATGATGGCATTATCTAGGCAATAGTTGAGTAGTTTAAAAGGTTCACCAGTGAAGCTCCTAACTCTAAGATAAGTGAATCTAGAAAATTGGATATAATAACAACCATCAATCTTAATATCCTACATAGATTCTTCAGGAAGCCAAAAATTCTCTTGACCTTAGAGCTTGAAAACTAGTTTCCCTAGAAATGCATCATTAATTCTTTAGAATTCTTTATAAGGTTCCCTAGTCTACAAGTTTCTATAGTATTGCTAAATAGTCATGTCATATGTCCAAGGCTCATGTGGGAGACCTTCCCATTCTTTAGACACAGCTAGGATGTAGACTAAAAAGGAGGACATGAAGAATGGGACGAAGTTATTCAAACCCACAGGCCCTCTTTACAACCCTTCAGCCATCAAGTCTACCCAGTCTATGAATTTCTCTCCTTCAACAATTTTCAAAATGAAGAAATATATCCAATCATTTCAATAAAAGGCATGGTCATTCCCTCTTACTCTATTGAGAAGAAAAACTATGTTGACAATTTCCTTGATAAAATTCCCAATGGTAAATGGTTTGGGTAACCTTGAGCCTCCTATTGCTGGTCTAAAAATCCAAGTTTGTGCCACAATAGAGTCATAATCCTTCTTTTTTTCTCCATACAAGTGCCCAAATTCTTCAAATGTCCATGGTTCATAAAGCTCTTTATGATGTATCTTAAGGATGAGCTGATTATAACCCTACTAGTTCTGGCCTAAACTTCACATGTAACTTTCTTGATACACCTAGTTGGAGGTTCATAATGGTTCACAGACTCAACAATCAATTATGGGAATCCTATGGAAGTTGGGAATGTTGTGGCTTCTACCAAACTATTACTGGTGAGTTTCTGGTATATAGGTACACCTTGTACATTCTTAACTCTTTCTACCATTTTGGTTAGATCCACATTGACTAGGAAAGTGTCTCAAATCTTAGATAAGGGGCTCAATAAGAAGGCTTTCTCAGGCTTAGAAAGCTTAGGCTAAAAGAGAGTCATGGTTTCTTTAACAAAGGATTGTAAAAATAAATGCTGAAAAGAAACCTAAAAAACCCAAGAGCAAGAAAACAAAATATACATAGAAAGCTAATTTATGCACTCACCAATTTCTATAAAGACAAGCACTCTAGTTCTATTCTTACCAGCTTGATATTTTAGGCCCTAACAAGGCAAGATAAGAAGTTAAACAAAAAATGGGGAGAATTTAAGGAGTGAGATTTTTGAAAAAGTGTGTGAAACCATTAATATCAGCATGTGTATTTACTTGACAAGACTTCTCAACCATGTTCAATTAATTATCCTTGTCGAATCAACATGCAATTTCACTTCCAGTGATGCTACCCAATCATTACTTTTACTTTCTCAAAAATAACTTGTACTTTGACATACGCTACTTTGGCATCACGTTTGGGTATATGCAGGACCATGGTCAACCAAACTATGCTCTTAAGTGGCAATAATAAATTAGAAAATCAGGGATGTGTCAACTTGATGTGCAATTTTCTACTTGTTATCAACTTTATATCTAAATGTTGAGAGAAAAGAATCTCTAGAAAATTCAATCTAGTTTCTAAACTTCTAGAAATTATCTCAAAAAAAAAAATTGATTGGTCAAAATTTTGAATTTTAATGCAATATTACAAATATTTTAAAACAAAAATAAGAAGTAGATGTATGTCTGACCACCTTAATCAAAATCAAATGATAATATTTTTTAGTAATATTCTAGATATAAGTAGTAGACTCATGCCTAGATGTGAAATATATTTTTGGGTATTTTTATTTGAAATAAATAATTACTAATTAATTTTTGACTTTAGTATTTTTCGAATAAAAAAACTCTTGTGTCTGACCACCTTAACTAATTCAAAACTCTGCAAAATACAATTTTTCATTTTTTCCCTTATAGTAGAAGAAACATAGAATGTGATGCATCTTTTGGATTTAAAAAATGTTGTACCATTTGAAAGTTATAGTTGTTTTTCAAGTAGTGTGTCAGTCAGCACTTTATACATAACTCCATTAGAAAATAAGTAATAATTACCTACTAAACTCATAATTTGACAAACCTTACATTTATGGAAAGATAAGAAAATTCTTAAGAAACCCTTTTCATTTCATCAAATTTTGGTGAAAAAAAAGTCATCAGCTACATGTTTGAAGTAAAAATCATATTAAAACAGGCCAAAAGAACATTTTAAGGATATTTTTAATGTTGACCATATAAGTTTTTTATCAAAAGATATAATAGACAATATAAATATATTAATTGTTTTCATTTAGTATCAGAGTGGGTGGGAAAAAAGTTGGAAAAGATTTTGAAATGGTTTGAGATATTTATAAACTACAAATTTTTTAGATCGACACTTTTGGCACACCATGATCTCGCACATACCCATTTATTACCTTTTACATCTCTGGCTCCTTACAAGAATGTGGTCCCACCATTTTAGGAAAATGTGCTTATTTACTTAACAAATCCCTAAAAGAAGGAAACAAGAGAAATATGTTAGAAAAAGGTCAATCAAAGGTGAAGTTGAAGTGACACTTGCTTGTTTCAACTTCAACTTCCTCTTTGCATAGGACATGTTGGGCTGATGGGTAAACCGAAAGAAGGAATTTGTTCTTTTGCAAATAATACTGACTTGAATTTGAAGTTGAAGTAAAGGGGAAAATGGTTAAAGTTCAACTTCAACTTGGTAAAATTTGGATATCAGTAATAACAATGGCAAGAAAAATATGGTGGTAGCATTAGTGAAGTGTTGTGAGAAGAAAAAAAGTTACAAATAAATTGTAAATATTTTAATTACACACACTATTTTAAAAAATTTTATTTTATCAAAGTTTGGATAAACTTTAACTATACATTAGATGTGGTTCTTATTTTGATATACCTTTTTTGACATTTGGAGATGCTGATGTCTTATCATTTTGTAGGCTCATTTCAAAACGAATAAGTTCTATCCTACCTACAAATATGTTAACAACTGATTCTTCTGAGTGTCAAATTTTTGGTATTTAAGTTTTTATTGTCCTTTGATGTAGTGTTAACATATGCAAACAAATGTTAGCAGAGATTACTGGTAAAGTAGTTCTTTTTGTTGCATATTTGGAAAGAAAAGATGTAATCTTGGATTTGATTAAAGTTGAAGGAAAAGTTGGTGGAAGGCTGGAGGATACAGAGTTGGTTGGAGGCATTTTTATTCAGGAAGATATGACTCATCCACAAATGTCTAAAAATTGAAGATGTAGAGACCTAGAAATGGTTGGCAAATTTTTTTCTTCTTCAAGTTTTCTTAGATATATATTATATAACAGTACTAGGGAAGAGAGTATTCCTATAAGGATAAAGAGAATAATCAAACCATTGCATATAGAGAATAATCAATGAGTCTAGTGAGTATTTCAATTAATTAATAACAATATAGAGGGAAGCTCAAGTACCTACACCATATGATATTGTCATAGGTTTGACTAGTCAAAAACTATACAAAATGGTGCTCCACAACTCTCCAGTCAATATTCAGCTCCAATGATTTGGATTTGGGTTAACAAATGGCACTCCATAGAATGTATAACACATAATGATATGGATTTGGGTTAACAAATGGTGCTCCACATAGCTCTCCAGCCATCACTATTATGACTCCTATTTGTGTTTTTTGGGTTAACAAATTTTCAGGTCCAATATAATTAACCTAAATGCATGAAATCACTAGGTCAATTCAACTTGTTTACATACCTATACTATTGTGTTTAAACCTTTCTCCTGCCTCTACATAGCCACTAGAAAGGAATGAAATAAGAATCAATTTTTATTCTTTGTTTATATCCTATGTTGGTAAAAATTTTGACATTAAACTTTACAAAGGTTAAAATTTTGACCTTTTCAGCACATATGCAAAAAAAATCATAAGCCAAAATGGCCTTTCATCAAAAATCAATGAAAAATTTACTAGTGCCCGATCCCATCATAGAATTGCACCATTGGATAATGGTTTCAATATTTTCTAATATTGTGCCACCTTTTTAATTTAATTCATCTATACTAAGGAATCAATTGAGACATTCTTGAGCACCATCATGCTCTCCCTTTCCATGTCTCACCTCAATGATATTCCAAAAATGTTGTACTGTACTTTCCACATGCATCCTACTCAACCAATAGAACATCATTTCATTCTTGAATTGTGTGGTGTAATTGTCTATCCATATAATTTATTTATTGTATCTTTCATCTCTTTTCCTCAAATTTTCATAGAAAACTCTAAAACATCCTTGCACAAACTCTGATGAATGAGTTTTATAATCACTAATATATATGTGATACTCTCTTAATACTTTTATATCATCCTCTATGCTATCATGTGTATGAACATATGCTATGTGTGTAGACACCTAAATTTGATTACACCACTTTGGTAATCTAATTTAACCATCTCCAAAGGAATCATTAATTAAATTCTTATTTAATTAATCCTTTGCCATCCCTAGCTGATTAATTTAATTAATCATCTATAGTCCTAATTGATAAATCAAATAAACCTATTATTTATCAATTAAATCCTATTCTTCTATCTAATTCCAAAAATCCCCATTTATTAAATAAATCTATTTGATAAATAAAATCCTCAAATCCAAAAACCCCTAACCTATCCCTAATCCTCTATTTAGCCTAATCCACCCCATCCACCCATACTAACCAAGCTTAGCCACTAACTCACCCACTCTCTAATGCCATCCACTTGCACATCTCTAACATCCCTAATCTAATCCTAAACCCAAGCCTAATCCACCCCCTAATGTTGTCACATTCCCTAAACAAGTTTAAGACTTTCCTAAACCAAACCAAAGTCTCCCCTCAAAAATCCCAACCACCAAGTCATGAGTGCTCTTACAAACCATAAAAGACTCTTACAACCCCACTCATGACTCTTACATCCATCTTCCACACTCTTCTCTCTTCCACACTCATTCCTCTTACATATCTCTTACATACTCAACCCCACTCATCATGCCTTTAACCAACCCTTTACCCTACCCTCTCACACTCATCCTCCTTGTGACAAGTGTCACCTTCCTATTGGTGCTAAACAAGAACAATCCATGTGCTCCCCTTTGAGTGCATCTTCTCCTTAACCATCTCCCCACCCTTGCATCTAAGCCCTCCATCCCTCTACCCCTTGGCCTATAAATTGGATCCCATCCCAAGCCATTTCATCAACAATCTTTGAGCTAGAGTTACCATGCTATTTTGAGAACCAAAGCCATCAATCTTACCCTTATAATCCCAAATTAAGAGCTCACAAAGCTACCAATTTGCCATTACCCATCTCCATTGAAGCAAATTTTGAGCATCTTGAGCATACATCCACATCAAAAGGACACATCTACAGAATCAAGAAAGCATGGAATGTTTTCTCTTGTGAGGTTTGCACTTCTTGTTTGCTTTCTTTGTCCAAGCATATATGTGAATTTAGTTTTGGTTTGTGAATGTTTACTTTATTTGTTAATGTTCTTTGCATACTAAATCTTGTTCTACAATGTGTACACAATTGAAACTTGTATGGAGTTGTAATACATTAGTTGCATTTTATTTTGAGGGTTTAATATATAGTTTTCAATGAAGTCAACAACTAAGGTAATCACACCCAAGAGAAAGGTGTCCTTGCACAACTTGAATTTCTCATCTAACCATCTAGCTCTATGTGTATGAAATAAGTAGTCATAAAATATTTTCTATTGAAATAATTTTATAAATTCAATTGCACATACATCACTTTTCACTAATTCACATCTCTATAATTCTTTTCCATCTTTAACACCAGGATATGTGCACGATCATGGTCAAACAAACTATGCTCTTAAGTGGAAATAAAAAATTAGAAAATCAGGGTTATGTCAATGTGATGTGCAATTTTCTACTTGTTATTAACTTTCTATCAAAAAGTTGAGAGAAAAGAATCTCTACCAAATTGAGTCTAGTTTATAAACTACTAGGACTTATCTCAAAAAAATAAAAATTGATTGGTAAACATTTTGAATTTTAAGCAATATTACAAAAATTTCAAAACAAAAATAAGAAGTAGATGTATGCCTGACCACCTTAATCAAAATAAAATGATAACATTTTTTAATAATATTCTAGATATAAGTATTAGACTCATGCCTAGATGTGACACATATTTTTGGGTTTTTTTTTTTATAAATAAATAATAATTAATTAATTTTTGACTTTAGTATTTTTGGAGTAAAAAAATTCTCAGGTCTGAGAACCTTAACTAATTCAAAACTCTGTAAAATTCAAATTTTCATTTTTTCCCCTTATAGTAGAAGAAACATAGAATGTGATGCATCTTTTGGATTTAAAAAATGTTGTACCATTTAAAAGTTATAGTTGTTTTACAAGTAGTGTGTCAGTTAGCACTTTATACATAACTCCATTAGAAAATAGGTAATAATTACTTATTAAACTCATAATTTGACAAACCTTTTCTAGAAAGATAAGAACATTCTTAAGAAACCCTTTTCATTTCATCAAATTTGGGTGAATAAAAAGTCAACAACTACATGTTTGAAGTAAAAATCACATAATAATCTTGGTCAAAAGCACATTTTTATGATGTTTTTAAAGTTGACCATATAGGTTTGGTATCAAAAGATATATTCGACTTGATAAAGGTATTAATTTTTTTCATTTAATATCAGGGTGGGTGGGAAAAAAGTTGGAATAGATTTTGAAATGGTTTGAAATATTTGAAAACTACAAATTTTTTAGATTGCCACTTTTTGGCACACCATGATCCTGCACATACGCACTATATATAACTAACTTGTACTTTCCAAGAGAAACTAGTTTCTTACCAATTTCATGTGTACTATCTAGATATAGGAATTAATACCATTTTTTCAAACAACCACATTGAGGACAAAAACCTTTCAAACACATGGTCTTATAATAAATGCACCCATCATCTTATTTACATAGTACGCTTGCAATAAACTCTCTTGATGAATTAGGAGGTAATTGTGTCTTCAATTAGATTGAGAGATCATTACTAAAGAAGATTGTTAAAGTAGAAATTGTATTTCAGTCAATGTTTTGTCACTGATGCCAAAGTTGTTATTTTCTACAAATACAATTGCTTATAAGATTCAAGTACTATTACTTAGTTGACTGACAAAGAGGATTTGATCACTGAGAGGTAACAACAACACCTAGATGAAAGGTTGAGTTATGCTTATGTGATGAAGTACAAGGATCAATTAAGACAGTAATGATATGATGTATTAATAATCTACTTAAGGTTGCAAAGGTTGGATACACTTAGAAACTTTATAAGAACAAGTTACTCAAAAAATAGTTTTCTAAGCTTAACTGGGTTGGGTAGTAGGAGCTGAACAAAGTTAGTTCAAATCGAGTAGAAAATAAGTCCATGCCAAGTAAAAGCTAATTCTAGTGTATGTCAAGTAAGTAGTGAGTGTCGAGAAAAACACAATAGGTGTCAAGCATCAGTAAAACATAGTTGATGTTGGGTGATTACATAGTTGATGTCAAGCAATATAGTATGTGCTGAGCATCAGAAGTTCAATAATACTGAGCTATTGCATTATTAGAAAAGTCAAAGATTCACAAAATCTGAGCTGACAAGCTTGTTATCTTGAATTTTGTGAACCAGGTGGAAGATAATGATGATGAGCTAGTGGCACAGAATTTGAGTTAAACCTTCTTTTTGGTAGATTCAAGTGGATTCTAGGAGAAGTTTCTAGAAGAGACAAGATATGGGTAGATACATTGTATCTTACCTAATCCTTCAAAACCCTAATATGGGCGATGGAAAATAGAGGGGGGGAAGTATTCTAATTTCCTATAAAAGGAATGTCTGCTCATGAAGAAAAGTGTCCAAGTATGAGAGTGTGGTGTTAAGGAGGAGATTAGAGAAGACTAGGGAAGAACAGAGACAAGAACTCTGCTTCATCTAGTGACCAAGAGGGAGATTGCATTGGTGTATCAAGCAAGAATGCTTAAAGAAGACATATGCTTGAAGGGAGAACAAGCTATCAAAACTACAAAACAATGAAAGCAAAGCTAATTGAGGACTAAACTAAGATCTCAAATCTACAAAGGAGTTGTAAGTCAAATCAGATCAAGCTCTATTGTTACTGTCTAACAATTGTATTAGTTAGGGTAAAATCTATTTTACTAAGGTTGACTTAATAGTCATTAGAAAATCCTTCAACAGGATGGCATTCCAAGTGAATGGCCTAAAGTCCTCTAACAAGGCTCACTTTTAATAGGGTGATAAAATCTCCTAATTGGGTCACATTTAATAGTGTGTTGTAACCTTTAATAAGGTTGGCCTCTCATAGGGAATCACTTCAAAAAAGTGAGAAATGAATAGCATGTTACTGGTATTTTTCCCAAATTGGGTTTCCACATTAAATCATTGTGTCAAATGTGTTGATGCTTGATTTTTACATTTATGAATGGTTGATTTAATAGCAAGCTATAAGTTTTAGTAATTGCACATATATGAATGCCTTATGGGTTCACTGAGCTAAGGAGAGGAAAAGTTCTATTGGTAAAAAAGGACTTGGATAACTAATTCACACCCCCCCCCCCCAAGTCATTCTAAAGAAATCCAACAATTGGTATCAGAGCCATCTACTGAGGAAGACTAGTTTAAAGGCACTAGAAGCACAAAGATCAAGATGTCAAAGAGAGATGTACGAAAGTTGAACAAAGACAACTTTCCTGCATGGAAAACTTTAATGAAGATGCATCTTGGAGCGATTAGAGATCATGAAAAATGCACCATCACAATAGAACATGTTGACCCTTTTGGAGTTACTACTATGAAAGATATGAAAAAGAAGAAGGAACACAATCAAGCAATGTTGTAAACTACATGTGCCCTAAGCTATGCCAAGTTCGATGACATCAAAGGCCATGACACTACAAAGAAGATGTAGGATGCCCTATACACCATCTATGGAGGAGACAATAATGTAAAAAGAGCTAAATCTAAAAGTATGAGAGGTAACTTTGACGACATGAGAATGGAAGAAGGTGAAAACATAGCTCAATATGTTGCTAGAATAAAAATAGTAGTTATTGCAATGAAGGGTGCAACTAGTCAAATTGATGATGACATAGTTCTAAAAAAAGTCCTAAGGAATTTACTTCTTGTCTATGCCATTAGAGTATTAGTGATTCAAGAATTGAGATGCATTTTAGGGAACAACCTAACTTTTGAAGTTCTAGTGGATAGAATCACCACTTTTGAGCTATCTAATTTTGACAATTACAAACCAAGGATTCTTGAATCAACTTTCAAGGCTAAACTTCTATTAAAGGATTTTGATGAAAAGAAGTAGAAGAAGAAAAGAAAGATAAAAAATGTTTCTAGTGATAATGACATAGATGATGAAGACGTTGAACAATTGGAAGCACCGCTAGCAAGGAGATTCCACAAAGGAAAAAGAAAATTCAAAGGTAAGTTGCATATTATTTTTTTCAATTGTAATGAAATAGGTCATATTGCTAATAGATTTCCAGAGAAGAAAAGTTATAGAGGTGGTGAAAAGTTTAAAGGAAAAAGAAATGAAGATAGCAAGGATTACATAGATAAAGGCAAAAAATGCTAAATTGCTACAGAAGATGATTCAGATGAACATGATGATGAAGTTGTTTATATTACAAATAAAGATGAATCAAATGAAGATGAGGCAACTGCACTTGTGACATGTGTGAACAAAAATTATAGATGGATCATTGATAGTGGATGTTCACATCACATGACTAGAGATAAAAGTAAGTTTGTCACCTTAAGCTATTATGATGGAAATAGTGTTAGGTTTGGTAATGATGCTCCATGTCTGATAAAAGGAAATGGTGGCATTAAAATCATAGATAGAATCTCGTGTTATAATGCTTATTATGTTGAAGGGCTAAATTATAATCTGTTGAGTGTATCACAATTAAACAATTTGGGATGTAGAGTTGAATTTGAAAACAAGACAGCCAAGATCTATGACATAGATGGAAAAATGATAGGAAAATGAGATCAAATTAGAAGAAACCTATTTTACCTTGATAAAGAAGATGCTACTTTTCTTATTGCAAAATTTGTGATGTATGGATATGGTATAAAAGGTTATTCTTAGTGTAAAAAATTATTATTTATTCTTTACTTAAGTTTTCGTAGGATAAATGCATTATTTTATTATTTATTAGTTTGACACATAGGAGTATGCGTACTCTCACATGTTGTCTTGTTGACAATACAGGAGTTAGCACTTTATTTAAGCACATGGTGTCTACAACATCTCTATACAAGATACACCTTGTCATGCTTGTCCTTTCATCTACAATGGAGGGTAATCCACTTTTGGTGGTTGTGTGCTTAGTTTTCATGCTTATCTCATAGCTCTTTCTAGCTCATTCTTGAAGCATTCTAGAGGCCTTTATATATAGGCACTCCTAGTGTATTTGTGCATATCTTTTCTTTATCTAAGAATACAATTTTCATATTTTTAGACCAAACTCTTGCCTTCTCTTGTCTTTTTCTTCTTTGTGAGAGGTTTCTATGTACAAGTGATTTAAGGGCTTATGGATTCGATTTGCATAGTTTCCCAAATCCTACATGGTATTAGAGCCAGTTCTATTGTAGCTTGTTCAGTATTTGAAGAAAAGGAGAAAGAGGGTTTGACATAACAAATATGACATTTTTTGGGCTTTTTTCTTTATTTTTTGGAGGTGTGATGGCAATGATTTAGAAAAAATAACTATAGAGATGATTTTCAAATAATGATATCTCCTTCATATGGAAATTGTTTTTTTGAGAAATGATTTTTGGTTTGGGTTAGGATTTCATGATCTACACAATGGTGCAAGTTGTTTGAGATCTCTATTCCTAAGTTTTTCTACAAATCACAAATCCCATTTTTTTGCAACTTCAAAGGCTTCATTTGGGCTAATATGGACACCTATTCCAATGCTATTTTTTTTTTGAAGTGCATGATTTATTGTCTACTTTCCAAATCTGGAATGAGTTTGGAGTAATATTGAGTGAAAATAATACTTTTATCATTTTGTTATTTTTTGGCCTACAAAAAATAGATGATGATGCTAGTTTCACTTCATGTCTCAACCATTTGGCCTCCTATTTTTGGCTTTGAAGTAGAGACTTCAATTTTCTCCATCTCTACATTTGGCATCCAAATTTTCTTCTCAGTTTTGTGCTTTCCTTAGTTATTTCTTTGGTTTTTAAGAGATATATTTATACATTATGGGGGGAGCATTTCCTTTTCTATAATTTACTTTTGAATCGAACTTTTTGCTTCTATATTCTACTCTCAATTTTGGACCCCTCTATGGCCTGGCTAATGCCACACAACTATTACACTTGGAAAAAAACAAATGACTCAGCTTCTTATGTCAAGAGGCTTATGGTCATGTATGGATGAGAAATAACCTATCCTACAGTGCCCTTTTTAGGTTCTTTAGCACATAAATAGAATGGATGAAGCCATGGGATTAATTACAGTAAAAATTTCTGATAGTCTATTGTTTCACATGGATGGTTTGACCACTTCTTAGGCTATTTGGACCAAGTTTTATAACTTGTTTGGAATAATGAATGAGTTTTGTGCACTACAACTTGATGCAAAGTTGAATTCTTTGACACCTACTAACATTCCTACCATTGAGGACTTCTTGATGAAGCTGAAATCTTTGCAATCAATTTTGCAGGGATGTGGAAAAAAAAATAGATGACGAGTGTATTTTTTTGATACTCTCAAATTTGCAAGGATAGTATCAGATATTCTCTTCCACTTTCTACTCCACTATCAATGCCTTGGGTACCATACAATAGATGTCTTCTTTTGATATATTTTGTGATAGATTAACTTTTGAGAAGTCCAAGCTCACTTAGATGGATTCACTTATAGGTTGATAGTCACAAGCATTGCTTTGCAAAGATACATAGGAGCGAAAGTAGAAGTAGATATCATATTCCTCTTTTTAGTACTCTACTAGTTCATCATCCTCCTCTAAGAAGGAGAAAAAGAAGATTGGGATTCCTACATGTTCCTATTGTTAGAACTAAAGTCATGATGAGTCACATTGTGTTTAGAAGATATTTGGTGGCTATGAGAAATAGATTGCAAATTCGCAAGCTCTTATTCAGAAGAGCATTATTTCCTCTCCATCCTCTTCTACCTCATAGGGGTCTCCCTTTCAGTCTTCTTCCATCAACATCTAAACTAGATTTTGGATAGGGTCATGCATTATGAGCATCCATTGCATCCCCTTCCTAGGTACCTTGGATACTAGATTCATATGACATCTTCTCAAGGTGTCTTCTCCACTATTGAGGCTTCTCCTATTCCTCATATGCTAATGGGCAATAACATTTCCCTAAGAGTCTATGAGAAAGGTTTAGTTGGCATTCAAGATAGCATATTCAATGATGTACTATATGTTCCATCTTTGTCTGCAAACATTCTCTTTATTTCTCAATTTATACATAGTGGATCAAGGAAGACAATTGAGTTCACTGTAGATTTAGTCTTCATTTAGGATAGTGCAATAGGAGGCCTTATTGCAACAGGGATAGTTGATCATTCCACCAGGCTCTACACCTTCTTGCACTTTGGTCCACCATTTCCATTCTCCAAGCATAACTCTTCTCTTTCCTGAGAGCATCATGTGGTGCATTCAGGACACTTGAACCTTTGTATTGTTCCTAAAATCATTGTGTTGCCTCCCACAACACATCTAGTTGAGGTCCTTTCTATTCACCAAGATTCTTCTTTAGCTCTACCTAAACCTCTAGCTCCATTCATTAAGCCTCTAGGAGCACCTGTTGAGTATTCTACAAAGGACATTCATCTCCTCTTTCATGACAGTGTCAACACACTTGCACTTGTGATTTCCTTTCAAGATCCTCATGTTTTCTCCTTTAAGCACCTATTAGGCCTTCTAGTTTCACCTCTAATTTAGGGGTTTCCTTGTTCTATGCCCTTGTCTCTTCCACATTCAAGTTTTATTGGTTTGATAATTTCTATAGCGGCTCCATCATTCTGGGGGCCCTTTGGTGTCTCTTCTCTCTCTCATGGGGGGGCTAGTTGTACTTATGGTTTTGGGAGATCTCTTGAGCCATTTCTAATCTATGCTTAGGGTTATGGAAGTTGTCCTTGGGGGGTCTTGTTGAGGCATTCCTTCCTCATGTTTTTTTTAGCATGTTTGTTCTATCACTTTTTGGAGTAGGGTTTTTCCCAATGGGTTTTCTCTATTTTCTCTAGTTTATAGATATTGTATTGCATTTTATTGCATTTGTACATGGGTACCTAACATGGTCTAGTATCTAGTACCATTATGAATTAGTATTTATGCTCTACTTAATTTTACTTAGGATGAGTACATTATTTTATTATTTATTAGTTTGACACCTAGGAGTATGCGTGCTCTTACGTGTTGTCTTGTTGATAAAAATGAGGTTAGAACTTTATTTAAGCACATGGTGTCTACAACATCTCTACACAAGAGAAACCTTGTCATACTTATAATCTCATCTACAATTAAGGATAATCTACTTTTGGTGGATGTGTTCTTAGTTTTCATACTTATCTCCTAGCTCTTTCTAGCTCATTCTAGAAGCATTCCAGAGGTCTTTATAAATAGGAACTCCTAGTATATTTGTACATATATTTTCTTTATCTAAGAATACAATTTTCATATTTTTAGACAAAACCCTTACCTCCTCTTGTCTTTTTCTTCTTTGTGACAGGTTTTCTATGTGCAGGTGATTTGAGGGCTTCTAGATTTTATTTGCATATTTGCTCAAATCCTATAGTTATGTTATGTTAAATTTGACAACCTGATTAGTATCAATAACATGAGAAAGGTTAGAGGTTTTCCTAAGTTGAAAAAACTTGAAAATGTAATATGCAAAAAAATGTTAGCTAGGCAAGATGACAAGGTCAAGTTTCAAAAGAAAAACCTACACCTCTAAGGAGATACTAGAGATTTCTCATACTGACTTATGTGGACCTATTGATGTACAAAGCTACAAAGGATACAAGTACATAATGTTGTTTTTAGATGATTATTCTAGGATGATGGTTCTCATGTTTTTAAAATAAAAATTTGATGCTTTTCAAAGGTTTAAGTGGTACTTGGCTAGAGTTGAAAAAGAAATAGGAAAAAGTTTGAAATGCTTGAGATTAGGTATAGGAGGATAATTCACATCAAATGAATTTGAGATGTTATATAATGACAAATGAATCAAATGATAGACATCTACACCTTAAAACACCTGAACAAAATGGAATAGCTAAAAGAAAGAACCAGTCTATAATGGACTTTGCAAGAACACTAATGATAGAAAAGAATGTTTCTTTGAAATACTGGGGAGAAGCTATTAGTATAGTTGTCTATACCTTGAATAGAGTACAAGTCAAGAAAGATACACATTCGACACCTTTTGAATTATGGTATGGATATCCACCTAATGTAAAATACTTTAAGGTATTTGGAAGAAAATGTTACATTCTTAAGGATGTTAGAAATGAAAAACTTGATGCTAAAAGTGAAGAAGGAATATTCCTTGGTTACTCCACAAGAAGTAAATCTTACAAGTGTTTAAGTACTAACATTAACAAGATTCTGAAAAGTGCAAATGTAAATTTTGATTAGTATATAGAAGTTCATGAGGAGGAATGAATGAAAGAACCAAAGGTATACAAATAATTTGCATATTTCTATGAAGGAATGCCTATAGAAGAAGAAACCACAAATAAAATTGGAAGTCAACAACAAGTTTTAGTGATTGTTGAGTCTCACCCTATGAATTTCGAGTTGCATTCAAGAATCGAGCTGCATTCAGGTGCCAAGTTGTAGAATGAAGAATTTGCATATTCTAATTCTAAGGTCAATACACATGAAAGAGATGTTGAGATGCCTAATAGAGATGCGCATAGTGTCACTCAAGTTGAAAGAAAAATAGAGGAAACTAGGACTGAACCAAGATTGTTCAAGTATGTCAGAAAGCACCATCCTACTGATATTAAGCAAATTGATGCAGGAGCATCCAGAGGTATAAGGGCAATCCTGTGTCACCCAAAAAAAATGTACTTAGACTTAGTTTCTATTTCATGTCTTTACATTTTTGGATACCCATTTGGGTCAAATAAAGGTTCCAACTCTCATAATTCAACTATCAGTGTGCTAAAAAATATTGAAAAAATAGGAGCATGCAATTTGGCCATCATTTTGGTGACTTAGAAGGTGTGAATTGGCCAGATGAATGTAATTGTGATTTAGAGCATTCCAGAAAAAGAATCAAGTCAAAAGGCCCCACGGTTTGGAAGTTATTGCAGTTTTTTGAGTTTTGGAGACCTCCTAAGAATGCTTCAAAGTTAGGTTTGGGGCATTAAATGACCTCAAAAAGGGTCAAAAATGGGGAATGAGCGAAGCTTGTCCACAGGGCTATAGAGCGCTTTGAGAGCTTTCCAAAAATGTAAATGGTTCATCAATCAGAGCTACGGTTCAAAAGTTATGCCTCTCGAAAGTTCGGTTACCGTTTCTGGATTCTTCTAGATTTGCACTGACTTCTAACGCAGCTTTAGGAACCTTCTATTTTGTCGGTGGATTCCTACTATCACTTTCTAGAATGTACTCCTAGTCCTTAACCCTCTGGGGTCTATTTAAGGAGATTTCTAGCATTGTAAAAAGGCAGTTCGGAGTGGAGTTTGAGAGGAGGTACTAAAAGGAGAAATTATCTCCAGATTTATGCTATTATAAGCCCTTAGGGCATGTTCTAAAGTTTATTTTCTCTTTACTGTTTGTAATAGCTAATTTTTTCAGTTAATATAATTCTCCCTTTTTGTTGTGTCCATTCTGTTCTTGGGTCATGTCCCCATCAAGTGGTATCAGAGCGGGTTTTCCTAAGTGTGTAGACAGAGTGCCGACTGTGAGGCAGTTTGCACCAGGACTATGTGGTTGTGGGTTCGAGTTAGAAGATGACTCCATGAAGAGAGCATGGTGGAAGGGCCAGAGATATTAATCCTAAGGAGGTTAGAGCCCTCCAAAGGCAGGAGCAGGCATTGCAAGAGGAGCTTCATAGAGGAGCAAATGTTGTCGCAGGTGACAACAGTGAGGATGACAATGAAGAAGAAGAAATGGGACCAGAAGGGGAACTTGATGGGGAAGTTCTAAATCTTATAGAGGAAAGGCTTTTTAGGGCCATTACTAAGTTTGGGAAAAGACCTACGATTGAAGTGGGTGTATTTTCAGGAAATCTGAAACCAGATGAGTTGATCAATTGGATCAATGAACTGGAAGAATACTTTGAGTATGAGGATATCAGGGACCTAGATAGGGTTAAGTTTGCAAAGGCAAAACTGAAAGGCCATGCCAAAATTTGGTGGCAAGAGGTTCAATTGGAAAGAAATAGAAGAGGAAAGGAGAAGATCACAAGATGGGATCGCATGGTGGACAAATTGAAGAAGCAGTTCATTCCTGTGGACTACGAGCTTGATCTGTTTAAGAAGATGCATGGGTTAAAGAAAGCAAGAAGATTAGTCCAAGAATATACAGAGGAGTTTTATCGACTCTTGATTAGAGCAAGGCATGCAGAAGAAAATATGGAGAAGTTTTCTCGTTATATCAGTGGGTTGCGACCTAGCATCCAGGAGGAATTAAGTCTGGTAAGAATGACCAGTGTTGAAGAGGCATACCAGTTTGCCCTATGAGTTGAAGAGAAGTTGAATAAAAGGTTTGAAGGAAGACAAAGAGGGTGCGGTCAAGGAGGAAGGAGAAGTGGTAGATCATCTGAAGGCCGCAATGAAACCCAAAAGAAAAATGAAGATGTGGGTACTAGCAGGAACCAGAGGAATGAGGGTTTCAACTGCTCCCATGATCAAGGCTTTGGAAATCAAAGAGGAAGAGGAAGAGGACGTGGACAAAGAAGAGGAGGCTTCCGTGGTACCTATTTCCATTGCAATGAAGAAGGTCATCGTGCCTTTGAATGGCCTCAACAACAAGGAAGGACAGATAGGAGAGCTGAGGGCCAAGCTAGGGTTGCTCATGTGGATGAGGATGCACAATCATCACATTTAGAGGATGCAAAAAGAGGAGAGACCTTGGTAAATGAAAGAGTCCTACTAAGTGGTGAGATTGAATCAGGACAATAGAGGAGTTTGTTCCATACCAGATTTAAGTGTGAGGATAAATGTTTTGACGTGATCATTAATGGTGGTAGGACTGATAACTTGGTATCAGAAGAGATGGTCTCTAAGCTGAAGCTCAAGAGGGAGAAACATCCACAGCCCTATCAGATTGCTTGGGTAAAAGATGATCATAAGGTCCTGGTAAGTGAACAATGTTTAGTAAAATTCAAAATTGGGAGTTACCATGATGAAGTTCTCTGTGATGTTATTTCGATGGATGTTTGCCATCTATTGTTGGGTAGACCATGGCAGTTTGATAAACATGCAGTGCATGATGGACATGCAAACACATACTCTCTCACAAAGGATGGAGTTCACCATAAATTGAAGCCCATGAAAAAGGAAGATGAAAAGGTATGTAGCAGTGCTAGGATTTGTCTTGTTGATGGAAGGAAGTTTTTAGATGGCATGAAACATCAGCATATGTGCTATGCTTTGATTCCTATGAAAGATAAAGAGGGTGGTAGTGAAATACCATTTGAAGTTTCAGATTTACTAGGGGAGTTTGGAGATATTATCTCTGATAATGTTTCACATGGATTGCCACCAGTAAGGCAAATCAGTCATCAGATAGATCTAATTCTAGGAGCTAGTTTTCCTAACAAGGCTACTCACAGGATGACTCTTATTGAAATAGAGGAGCTAAATGGACAGGTTCAGGAGTTGTTGAGGAAGGGCTTGATTCGAGAGAGCCTGAGTCCATGTGCAGTACCTGCAGTACTCGCACCAAAGAAGGATGGAGAGTGGAGCATGTGTACAAATTGTCGAGCTATAAATAGGATCACCATCAAGTACCGATTTCCTTTGTCAAGGATGGATGATATTATGGACTGCTTGAGTGGAGCTCAGTACTTCACAAAGATAGATCTGAAGAGTGGTTATCACCAGATACGGATTCAAGAAGGAGATGAGTGGAAAACAGCCTTCAAGACCAAGGAGGGTCTTTATGAGTGGTTAGTCATGCCCTTTGGATTGACGAACGCCCCAAGCACCTTCATGCGGCTCATGAATGAGGTACTTAAGAAGTTCTTAGGAAAATTTGTTATTGTCTATTTGGATGATATTTTAATTTTCAGCAAGACTTTGGAAGATCATTTCATGGTCTGGTTAGTTTTTACAGGAAGTTTATTAAGAATTTTAGTGGTATATGTGCACCCCTAACTGATACAATAAGAGGGGATAGAAAAGAGTTCAAATGGACTGCAGCAGCTGCGAGAAGTTTTGAATTGCTGAAGAAGAAGGTAACAGAACAACCTGTGTTGGCACTTCCAGATTTTAGAAAAGTGTTCCAGGTGGATTGTGATGCTAGTGGTAGTGCTATTTGGGCTGTATTAAGCCAAGAAGGTAAGCCTATTGCATATTTTAGTGAAAAATTGAATGATGCAAAGAAGAAGTATTCTGTTTATGATCAAGAGTTTTATGCAATAGTTCAGGCCTTAAAGAAATGGAGGCATTATTTATTGCCAAAGGAATTTTTTTTGTATACTGATCATCAGGCATTACAGTACCTAAATAGTCAAGGTAAATTGAATCAGAGGCATATGAAGTGGGTAGAGTTCTTGGGGAGTTATAAATTTGTGTTGAAGCATAGAAGTGGAAAATCTAACAGGGTTGCAGATGCACTAAGTAGGAGACAATTTTTACTTATAGTAATGCAGGTTGAAGTAGTTGGGTTTGATGAACTCAATAATTTGTACCTTGAGGATCCTGATTTTACTAAAGCCTGGAAAGCTTGTAAAGAACCTATTGCTATAGATAGAACCAAGTGGTTAGACTATTTGATTCAGGATGGTATGTTGTTCAAAGGTAGTCAATTGTGCATTCCAAGGAGTTCCATGAGGGAAAATCTAATTAAGGAGAAACACAGTGGAGGGATGGCAGGACATTTTGGTTGAGATAAGACCATTTCCATTCTTAGAGAACATTATTTTTGGCCTCAAATTTCACAGGATGTGAAGAAGTTTGTACAGAGTTGTCAAGTTTGTCAAGTTGCCAAGGGGTTTAGTCACAATACTGACCTATATCAGCCATTGCCTGTTCCATCAAGGCCATGGGAGGACATAAGTATGGATTTTGTTCTTAGATTGCCAAGGACACAAAGGGGTAATGACTCAGTATTCGTGATGGTTGATAGGTTCTCCAAAATGGCACATTTAATTCCATGCCACAAAACTCATGATGTTGTCCATATTGCAGACTTGTTTTTCAAAGAGGTGGTAAGACTACATGGTCTTCCGAGGAGTATAGTTTCTGACAGAGATACTAAATTTGTGGGGTATTTCTGGAGGACATTGTGGAAAAAGTTGAGAACAGACTTGAAATTTAGTTCCACACATCACCCACAAACTGACGACCAAACAGAAGTCGTAAACAGGAGTCTGGGCAATTTGCTGAGATGTTTAGTTGGGGATAAGCCCAAGGGATGGGATTTGATTCTACCACAAGTAGAGTTTTCTTAAAATAACTCTATAAATAGGAGTATTGGAAAATCACCATTCCAAATTGTATATGGGAATAGCCCAAGGACTGCACCAGAATTGAGGAAGATAGAACAAGGGGAGAGGACAAGTGCTAAAGCTAAGAAATTTGCTGAACATATCAAGCATCTACATGAGGAGGTTCAAGCACACATTACCAAGATGAATCAAGAGTATAAAGATAGGGCTGATCAAAGGAGAAGACATAAGGAATTCCAAGTAGGCGATCTAGTCATGGTGCACTTACGAAAAGAAAGATTTCCAACCGGTACTTACAACAAGCTAAAAATGAAGAAATTTGGCCCCTGCAAAATTTTGAAGAAACATGACTCAGGAAATGCATATGAGGTGGAGCTGCCAGATGGTATTCACACTTCTCCTATTTTCAACATTGCAAATTTAACAGAGTATCATGATGATGGTGCAGATGAGGAGCTGGTGTTAGAGCCATGTCCAATTCCTGCTTCTAAGAAGGAGGAGATAGAAGACATTCTAGATCATTGTGTGGGTAGGAGTACCTGAAACAGGCAGTATGAAGAGTATTTGGTCAAGTGGAAAGGACGGCTAATCAAGGACTCAACTTGGATTTCAGCAGCTGAGGTTTCCCATTTGGGATTTCCTCTACCATCCATAAAGTGACAGGGTCACTTTTTAATCTACCCTAGGTGTATGATGCAGGAGCATCCAGAGGTATAAGGGCAATCCTGTGTCACCCAAAAAAAATGTATTTATACTTAGTTTCTGTTTCATGTCTTTACATTTTTGGATACCCATTTGGGTCAAATAAAGGTTCCAACTCTTACAGTTCAACTATTAGTGTGCTAGAAAATCCTAAAAAAATAAGAGCATGCAATTTAGCCATCATTTTGGTGACCTAGAAGGTGTGAATTGGCCAGATGAATGTAATTTTGATTTAGAGCATTCTAGAAAAAGATGCAGGTCAAAAGGCCCCACGATTTGAAAGTTATTGCAGTTTTTCGAGTTTTGGAGACCTCCTAAGAATGCTTCAAAGTCAGGTTTGGGGCATTAAATGACCTTGAAAAGGGTCAAAAAATGGGGGACAAGTGAAGCTGGTCCATAGTGCTATAGAGCACTTCGAGAGCTTTCTAAAAATGTAAACAATTCGTCAATCGGAGCTATGGTTCAAAAGTTATGCCTCCCGGAAGTTCGATTACCTTTTTTGGATTCTTCTAGATTTGCACCTACTTTTAACGCAGCTTCTAGAACCTTCTATTTTTTCATTGGATGCCTACTAGCACTTTCTAGAATGTACTCCTAGTCCTTAACCCTCTGGGGTCTATTTAAGGAGATTTCTGGCATTGTAAAAAGGCAGTTCAGAGTGGAGTTTGAGAGGAGGTACTGAAAGGAGAAATTATCTCCAGATTTATGCTATTGTAAGCCCTTAGGGCATGTTCCAAAGTTTATTTTTTCTATACTATTTGTAATAGCTTATTTTCTCAGTTAATATAATTTTCCCTTTCTGTTGTGTCCATTCTGTTCTTGGGTTGTGTCCCCATCACAAATAGAGAAAGAGAGATATTTTTTTGATTGGATAATTTATTGTTCTAAGAGAGAGCAAGTAAAAAGAGGGAGACATTGATCAGAAAGGATATCAAATGGAGATCAAAGGAAAATACATGTATAAAGAATCTACCTAGTAAGAGGAAGTTATAAGAAAGAAACTCAGAGGGAGTCAAAAGAAAGGAGTTTTTGTAACCTAATCAGAAGAATGAAATTATTTAAAGAGGAAGAAATTTTGATTTAGAAATTTTATTTTTGTTATTGACTTGCTATTATAATCTAGTTAGTCTAGTTGAATAAATGTTTTTATCATTTAGGTGACTTGGTTGATTAGTTTGGTTTGCCATCAATGCCAAAGAGGGTGATTGTTGAAATCTGATTGAAAGATCATTACTAAAGAAGATTGTTAAAGTAGAAACTATATTTCAATCATTTTTTTTTTTGCTGATGTCAAACCTATTATTTGGTGGAAAGACGATTGCTTATAAGATTCAAGTACTATCACTTACTTGATTGCTGAAGATGATTTGATCAATGAGAGTTAATAAAAGCACCTAGAGGAAAGGTTGTGTTATGGTTATGTAATGAAGTACAAGGATCAGTTAAGATAGTGATGATATGATGTATTGATAATCTACTTAAGGTTGCAAATTTTGGATACTTAGAAACTTTAGAAGAAAAAGATACTCAAAAAAAGTCTACCAAGCTTAACCAAGTTGGTTAGTAGGAGCCAAGAAAAATTAGTTCAAGTTGAGTGGAAAATCAGTTGGTGTCGATTCAAAACTTATCCTAGTGTATGCTGAGTAAGTAGTGAGTGCCGAGAAAAACACAATAGGTGTCAAGCATCAGTAAAACATAGTTGATGTCAAGTGAATACACAATTGATGCCGAGCAACATAGTATGTGCCAAACATAAGAAGTTCAACAATGTCAAGCTTTTTCATTATTAGAAAAGTCAAAGATTTGCCAAATTTGAGCCAAAGAGTTTGTTATCGTGAATTTTGTAAACTAGGTGGAAGATAAGGATAATGAGTTGGTGGTACAGAATTTGAGGTAAACCATTTTTAGGTAGATTCAAGTGGATTCTAGGAGAAGTTTCTAGGAGAGACAAGATATGAGGTATATACATTTTTTATTATCTAATCGATCAAATCCCTAATATGGACGATGAAAAATAGAGTGGGAAAATTATTCTAATTTCCTATAAAAGGAATCTCTAGTCATGAAGTAAAGCATCCAAGTCTGAGATTGTGGTGTCAAGGAGGAGATCACAGAAGACCAAGGAAGAATAGAGATAAGAACTCTACTTCGTCTAGTGACCAAGAGGGAATTGCATTGGCATATCAAGAAAGAAGGCTTAAAGGAGACATATGCTTGAAGGGAGAATAAGTTGTTAGAACTACAAAAGAATGAAAGCAAAGCTGATTGAGGAATAAACTAAGATCTGAAATCTAGAAAGGAATCGTAAGTCAAATCAGATCAAGATCTATTGTTACTCTCTAACAATTGTATTAGTTAGGGTAAAATCCTTTGGACTAAGGTTGACTTAATAGTCATTATAAAATCCTTTAACAAGATGAAATTCCAAGTGAATGGCCTAAAGTCCTCTAACAAGGCTCATTTTTAATAGGGTGATAAAATCCCTTAAGCAAGCCACATTTAACAATGTCTTGTAACCTTTAATAGGGTTGGCCTTTTACAAGGCATCACTTCAGAAGAGTGAGAAATGAGTAGCATGTTACTGGTGTTTTTTTCCCAAATTGGGTTTCCATGTTAAATCATTGTGTTAGATGTGTTGATGCTTTATGTTTACATTTTTACATGGTTGATTTAACAACAGGCTACAAGTTTTAGTAATTGCATGTATATGAATGCTTTTTGGGTTCACTGAGCTAAGGAGAGGAAAAGTTTTATTATTACAAAAGGACCTTGATTCACTCATCCCCAACCCCCACCCAACCCAACCCCCCCCCCCCCCCCCCCCCCCCCCCACACACACACACACACACATTTATTCTAAAGAAATCCAAAAAATTGTAGACCACATTCCTTTAGTATTTTAATAGTATGTAAACTACAATATATATATAACTAATGCATAGGATACTCAACATGAACCCTATAACAACAACATGTAGTGCATTTGCAATTTATCTTAACATAGAATGGTTTTTTCCATTTTAGAAAACCTTTTGCTGATTTTAATTTGAGGAAATATTTGAAGAAACATTTCATAAAATTTTGTTTGAGTCATATCACAAAAATGTTTTGCATGTAGCTTATAGTATGTTTTTCCACTTCATCTTTTGACAACATCTTTCTGTTTTGGTGAAGTCCTTGTGTTGTCATGCCAAACAATTTCTATTAATGATCTTAGTGCATCAAGAATAACTTTATCCTTACATGGGAGTCTACCTTGGAATGACCAAAAAGAAGTCTCATTAGAATTCTCAATTTTCTCTCACCTCACTAAGGCTTTAACAACTGTTGTTCTACTTATCCTTAATGATTTACTTCTTTTTCTTACAATATGACTTTTTCCCATTTCCTTTCCCATTATCGTTGATGTGAGGAACTATCAACTTGTATTAGAATCTTTAGTAATTGATTTTGAACCAATGGATTGGAATGCATCATAGAGATTTCTAATAATGCTTCTTTCACTACTATTTTCAAATTTTCGTAAACCCAAAATTGTCATTGTCTCTCTAAATTTCAGATTTTTAACCATTTCAACAACAAGTCAAGGTGAGCCCACAATAGTGGGTTACACTTTTTCAGTCAAAAAAAATCCTCTAAAATCATGCAACTACGAATTTTTAATTTATTAGTTTTGATAGAAAGTTTTTTTTTTTTTTTGATAGAAACTATTTAATTTCTATCAAAACTAAAAAGTACAAGCTTCTATCAAAATTGTTCATGTCACGTAGTTTCAATCGAAACCAAATAGCTAGTTCCAATCAAAAATTTCAATGTATTTTTTATCAAAACTATGAAGCTCGATCGGGGTTTGTTAACCTTGGTCTCGAGCTTAGTAGTTTTGATTGAAAATAGTAAAGAAAGTTTTCATTGAAACTAATAAAAACCAAAATGTAAATAATTTCACTACAACCCCCACATGTCATTTTTGACAGTGGGGCTATAGATAGAGAGTTTTGATCAGAAGCGCAATGCAAAGAGGGGCATCTAAAATTATAAAACATTGAATAAGTTATTATTTTCCCCTTTTTTTACTCATTTTAAATGATTTTAGTTTCATTTTATAAATTTTTTCTTTCATCTTACATGTTTTTTGTATCTATGTATATATATCATGTATATATATGCATATATATAGATACCATGTGTATACATGCATATATGTATATGTATATGCACATGTGTATATGTAATATATATATATATATATATATATATATATATATATATATATATATATATATATATGTATGTATGTATGTATGTATGTATGTATGTATGTATGTATGTATGTATGTATGTATGTAGCTATACATACATATTGTGGATATACACATACATTTAAATTTTAATGTACATACATGAACTTGTAGTACATTAAAATTTTAGTTCATATGTATACATGTGTGTGTTTTTCTGTTTAAATCTTCAGTTTACCCATAATAATAATTTTAGTAACTCACCCTAACATTAATTCCAATGGGTTAGGTCATGATATGAACCCTAATATAAACTTCACCTCAAGGTCCTCACCCTAATCTTAAGTCTAAATAAACCTTGACTAAAACCTAATCTAAAAATTAAATATAAACACAATCCTAACCCTAAATGTCATGTAACACAATGCTAAGCCTCATGTAAATTTAATCCTAATCTTAACTCTAAAAATTATATATTTACCCTATACTTGATCTTGATTCTAACCATAACCATAAAATCTAAATTGTAGTTCCATAATCCTACAAGTATTTAATCTTAGTTATTTAGGCTATAAAATAACCATAATTATATAACTATTTAGATATAACTTAAGTATAAACCTAGACATAAACCTTTAAATGTTAAGTTATATCATTTTAACCCTTGTTATCTTTAAACCAAACCATGTTGTGAAGACTAACTATAAATTTTTACAGCATTATCCTCACTTCATAACCCTAAAACACCCTAATATAAATCCTAAGTAAAATCTGTAATCTATATTTACACTAACCTTAAACATTTAATCCTAAACATCCATAAATATTATATTAACCGTAACATTTATCATGATTCTAATGATATAGCTCTAAGTCATAACCACATTGTCCTAGTTCTAAGCCTACCCCTATAACTATAACCATAAAATAAACCTTAATCCTAATACTAAACCCTAACCCTAATTATATGAACTTACTCAACATTTAACACTAAATCTTAAACCTAAATATAATTCTACTCGTAATGCTAACATAAGTTTCACATTGGTATTAAACACTAATGATCTGATTATATAAACACATGCTTTCATATATAAGCTCACACACTCACTCTTTCCTGTCGATGCATGTGTGTGTGTGCACGCGCGCACACGTGCGTACATATATACATTGATGATATATATATGTACATATGTGTATATGGGTATGTGCAAGATCATGGTCAACCAAACTATACTCTTAAGTGGCAATAAAAAATCAAAAAATCAAGGTTATGTCAACTTGACGTGCAACTTTCTACTTGATATTAACTTTATATCAAAAAGTTGAGAGAAAAGAATCTCTAGAAAATTGAATCTAGTTTCTAAACTACTAGGACTTATCTCAAAAAAAAAAATTGATTGGTCAAAATTTTGAATTTTAATGCAGTATTATAAAAATTTTAGAATAAAAATAAGAAGTAGACATATGTCTGACCACCTTAATCAAAATCAAATGATAATATTTTTTAATAATATTCTAAATATAAGTAGTAGACTCATGCTTGGATGCGACATATTTTTAAGTATTCTTATTCTAAATAAGTAATAAATAATTAATTTATGACTTTAGTATTTTTGAAATTAAAAACTCTCATGTTTGACCACCTTAACTAATTCAAAACTTTGCAAAATTTAAATTTTCATTTTTTTTTCCTTATTGTAGAAGAAACATAGAATGTGATGCATCTTTTGGATTTAAAAAATATTGTAATATTTGAAAGTTATAGTTGTTTTTCAAGTAGTGTGTCTGTCAACACTTTATACGTAACTCCATTAGAAAATAAGTAATAATTACTTACTAAACTCATAATTTGACAAACCTTAAATTCATGGAAAGATAAGAACATTGTTAAGAAATCCTTTTTATTTCATCAAATTTTGTTGGAAAAAAAGTGGTCAACTACATGTTTGAAGTAAAAATCACATAAAAACAGGCCAAAAGCACATTTTTAGGATGGTTTTAAAGTTAACCATATAGGTTTTGTATCAAAAGATATAGTAGACCTTATAAAGATATTAATTGCTTTCATTTAGTATCAAGGTGGGTGGGAAAAAAGTTGGAATAGATTTTGAAATGGTTTGAGATATTTCAAAACTACAGATTTTTCAGATCGCCACTTTTTGGCACATCATGATCCTACACATACCCATATATATATATATATATATATATATATATATATATATATATATATATATATATATATATATATATATATATATATATGTATATGTATGTATGTATGTATACATATATCTATATATACATATGCATATATACATATATATACATCTACATATATATATGTATATATATGTATATATATATATATATGTATATATATGTATATGTATATGTATATGTATATGTATATGTATGTATATGTATATATATGTATACGTATGTATATGTATATATATATATATCTATATATATATATATATATATATATACATTTGTACACACACACACACACACACACACACACACATATATATATATATATATGTGTGTGTGTGTACACATGGATATATTTACATATATAGTTATTCACCCCCATTTTATTCTCTTGTATTTCTCTTTTATTTTGATTTTTAATTATCATTATTTTTACTTTTTATTTTTTTTAAATTTAGTTATGCACACACACACACATTTATTTATTTCCATCATTTAATTTAAAATTTTTTGTCTTTTTTTTCTTTTCTTTGTCTCTCTTGTTAGTGTTCTAGATCATCATCTGGTGCTTCATCTTCAGGAGACTTGTATAATGCAGTAGACATCTCTTGACTAACTAGCTTAAAGGGTCTCACTGGAGTGTTGGCATAAGATATTATGACTAGTCATGCTGAGGATCTACTATATTCATATAGATTCATATCAAAGCATCTTGTCATACCCATATCAAATGTTCAACATTGTTTCCATGGTGGTATTTGGGCACATCCTTAGCCACATTCCTCTCATCAATTAGGTAGTGATCATGGTGGTAGCACATATCATGATCCACCTACTGACCACACTTTTGCTATAAAGGGACATATACATACTAGTACAGACCCTTCAACTAGTCCAAGGCATGGTTAGAGTTCAAATGTGGGCCTTGATGGTGTTGACTTCAGCTTGTCAGCCACAATATAGATGGACTAGTTGACATGTGATGATTCTACTTCTATGCTATCTCATCTAGTTAGTCCACTTGGCTTGTCATTATTTGTACATGTGCCAACCACTAGTCATGCTAGCATAGATGAAGAAATGGAGCTAGATGAGGCAAACAAAATCTAGGTATATTGGTGGACATGAGTGATGCTAGGCAGTTGGAGTATTATCAGATGCCACCATCTACAAAAGTAAATCTATAGTTTTTTTTAACATTCATGTTGAAATTTCAATTGTTTGTTCAACTAATAATTTATCCATGTATACATATCGAGCCTTTGCAATTAAATGCATGTTTTAATTTTATTTTTTGCACACATGTATGTATGTATTATAGGGTGACATCCCTATTTTTACTCCATCTTTGATGCCAAATCATGTACATCATCAAGACTCATTTGATGATGTCAGTAGTGGACAACTGAGTTTTATTGTTTTTGAATTATACACATGTGAGTTTTAAATGTAATATATTTGTATGCAATTTATAATTGTAGAAGAGATTTAATTAAATATAAAATCATGTACATTGATTTCACTTTCTCTTGACTATATATATATATATTGTTGGCATTATGATACATTTTTGTCATTAGTTACAATACTTATTGGATTCTGAATGCTTACCGAGCTCTCACCGGACATTCCTTTGTAAGCCAAGCTTTACCTAGTTCTCAGTGTTTACCGAGTGATCGAGGTGAACAAAGAAGTCAGTGTTTACCGAGTGATCGAGGTGAACAAAGCAGCCAGTGTTTACCGAGTGTTCGAGGTAAAGAAAGGAATCAGTTTTGACCGAGTGAAGATGTACTTAGTATTGACCGAGAACTTCGTGATAACCGAGCTCCTGAGGTTATCAAGGAAATTAATTTTACTGAGCTCAGACGGTTATCAAGGAAACTAACTATCACCGAGTCACAAGGTTCTATCGAGTGTTTCCTTTGATCACCGAGCTACAGTTCAGATAGAAGTGTTCACCGAGTGACATCTCTTCTACTGAGTCTCCAGTGGTTACCGAGTTCAGAACTACTCAAAGTGTTTAGTATGGACCATGCCTTCACTTCTACCGAGTGCATGACGATGCCGAGTAACGCAGTGGACGTCGAGTATCAGAAGGACACCGAGTCAGTTCAGTGAACCCGAGTTTTTACCTTGGGCCGACTTTGTATAGAGATTTGCACTTGTTGTTTTCGCCGACCTTGCATGTATTGTTTATTTGGATGGTATATATATGCAATGTATTGTATCTTTCAAATGCAATAGTAATTGTAATGAATGAAACTGCGAAAGTGTGAAAGAAATACATGCGTGCGAAAGCATGTGTGCTGAGTTGTGAAGGTATTCAGCAAGGTCAAGTTTTGGAGCAGAAAAGTTTTATCTATCACATCAAGGTGAATCAGAGCATAGCGGATCTTATCAGCAATCAGTTGTAATCAGATCCATTGTTTCATTCTAACAGGTGAATTAGTTTTTGTAAATCCTTTAACAAGGTAGACTTAACAGTCTTTTGTAAATCTCCTAACAGAGTGCATACTTTATTGTATGTTTGTAAATCCTCTAATAAGGTGGATCTAGCAATCCTTTGTGCTCCTAACAGGGCAGATCACCAAAAGTGGTCATTGTAAGCCTTAACCGGCCAACTTCATACTGCAGTAACGAAGCTTTGTGGGTTTCATCCCCACCCCAATTTTACTTTCTATTTGGAAGGTTTCTGGGTCACCAAATCTGTGTGTTCAAGTGTTGCAAATGATTTTGTTTTATGCTTACAGTAGGTTACTTTGATGATTGGTGAATATATCAGTATGCAGTTTTATTGTTTGAAATTTTAGAAGTTACTGATTCACCCCTCCCCTCTCAGTAACTTGTCATATCTTGAATATTTCCAACAATTGGTATCAGAGCAATAAGGTTCTCAAGATAAAAGTTTCACAGCTTGAGCAAAGATCAAGGACAATGGAGATATTCAGACTTGACAAAACTATTGAGAATGAAAAGCTAGATCTGAAAATGGCCATAGCTCAACTCAATGAAGCAAAAGAGCATCTTTCACAATCCTTGAAAAGAAGAAAAGAACTTGCAAGGCAAATGAATGACCATCAGTATGTTGAAGAAAAGATTGAAGATCTCTCACCATCAAGTAGTTCAAATGAAGCTGACAAAGCAATCAAAGAACTTTTAGAAAAGAATGGATCTCTGCAGGAAGAAGTAAGAAAGCTCAAAAGGGAACAAGGAATCTAGTCCATCAGGCTATGTGAAATCTTGGAGCAAAGGAACAAGGCAGCTGAAGACTTAGAGGTAAGAAATAATCAATCCTCTCAGCTTGAAAATCTTGTAACTCAATTATCTAATGCAAATGAAGAAATTATGAATCTAAGATCTGAGAATGAGAATTTGAGAAATGACTTAATTACTGAAAGGCAAATCAATGCAAGCTTACAAAGTGATCTAATCTCTGAAAAACAAGTCAATGAGAGAATGGTAAAATCTCAAAAGGACATGGATCAATTGAATCTGCAAAATGAAGAAAACTTTCATAAACAAAATGGTAAAGCAGGCCTTGGATACAAGGAAGAAGGTGAATCCTCCAAACATGGTACTCAAAATAATCAAAGACCAACTTGCAGCCACTGTGGTAAGTTAGGTCATACATCTAATAGATGTTGGAGCAATGGAAAAGGCAAATTTAATGGAAAGTGCTACAATTGCAATCAGCATGGACACAAAGCCAATGAATGCAAAGAGAAACCGAAATTTGAAGGTAAATGTCACAAATGCCAAAAGCAAGGTCATAAGGCATCACAATGCAAATCCAAATCATTTAATCCAGCCGAACAACTTGTCAAAGCAATATTTGGTTGGGACTACAACACTTGGTGCAGATGTCATTATTGTGGAGAATATGGTCATACTGGCATAAACTGTGCAAGGCATCACCTAAGAAAAAGGGATACCACTATAAGATGTTATACATGTACAGAACTTGGTCATATATCTAAAAATTGCATGAACATAAAGAAAGTCAAGGATGAGAAGAAAATCAAAGTAGACAATATTTGGAAGCAAATGAAGCAGCAATGGATTCCTAAGTCTACCGAGCCAGATAATTCAAGTGATGGAATGGTCACTCAAGAAGTGAGTGACTCTACCATTTCCAATTAAGACTCATCAGGATAAGACCAGGACTATATCTACAAAGCAATATACTAAGCAGTCCTAGAATGAAAATATGATCAAATCAGTATTTCAGATACATCAGGATCATGGTCGGTACATGACCTTACCGAGCTCAGTCGGGTGCAATAAGGCTTCTTTCACCAAGTTACACTTACCGAGCATGATTGGTTCTTCTCTTATCGAGTTAAGGTCGGTTTAACCTATTTTCTTTTGGTCATCGAGTTGCGAAGTTTAAGCCGAGCTAGTGGATGACAGTCTGTCGATTGCAGCTACCTCCGTACTGAACATTAATGGTGAATTTTTCATCAAAAGGGCAGATTTTGACCTCATTTTTCACCGCAAATTCGAGATTTACACAAAAAAAAAAGGCTTTCAAGCGAGTTCAAGTGATTTGAAGAGATTTTCCAGCGAAGTATTCTTACGAAACCTTTTCACTCACTGAGCAGCAATGGCATCCGTAAGCACCAGCAACAGCAAGGCGAAGAAGGGTTCCGAAATGCTTGTGAAGGGAACGAAATGGAAGGCACCTACGTTCAAGCTCGTTCCTGCCATCGCTGAATCGCTCGATCCCAATGGAGCTCAATCATAGATTCCACCCAAGGTACTCCTTGTGAATGACATTCGCACTCATTTTAAGTGTGCTATTCAAGAAATAGGGACATTGGACATGGATAATGCCCTAGCGGAGTTATGTGTAAATGGTTCTCTCAAAATCGAGCACAAACACTTGGAAACTAAAGGTTTGACTCACATCGCGCATATGCCTAGAAACTTCTAAACCAAATGGATTAGGTATATCTTGAGTCGAGTGCATAATGGTCAGTTGTGGTTGGAACAACCCGTTTTGATAACCAAGAAGATGATTCACAAAATCACGGGTCTCTCGATGCTCAGCAAAGCCAAAACCACTAAAACCCTAGGACGGGATGAGTTACAGAAGCAAACCCTAGCCAAGTGGGATGGTAGAGGTTTTAAGGTTAACACTGTAACAGATCCAGAACTAAGATTTGGCATACATATTATTGCATATAAGTTATATAGTTCCAGCAGGTTAAATAGTGTACCATGTGAAGCTGTGGATTTGGCCCTGAAAATTGTAAAGAAGAATCTTGAGTTTGATCTGTCAGAAGTAATGTTGAAGCAGTTAAACAAGAACATGGACAGTATAAGGACATCAAAGAATAACCCCTATAAATTTGGATCTCTGTTAATATGTTTACTATTTTATGTACAAAAATTCTTTCCATCAAAGGGAACTGTAGAATGGAGAAAAGATATCCCAATTTTGTATCAGATTAAAGAGTTTATAGCAGAGATGTGAGAAAATTTTGATAGTATCATGGATAACTATTTTGAAGACTTTAAGGAGAGGATGAATAACCAATTCAGAATTCCTCCTAGGCTTGTTGAAGAATATAAAGATGACGTATGTTTTATGGTTGACTGTGACAAGGTGTACATACAGGCAGTTAGACCCCGAGTTGCATGGGTGAAACCTCTTCCATATGAGGTAAATATTGATGAAACAAGGGATATCATTGAAGCACTAGTAAATGAGCAAGTAGACCCAAGGCAACAGATTTTTGGTACTTATGATGAAGCAAAGGCCAGAATTGAACTGGAAATCAAAATTCCACAGGCCATCAGCAAAGGTAAGAGGAAAGTGGCCAAACTGAAAACTACAATGGGTCCTCTTATGCTCACCGAGGGAAGAGGTGAAGATAAAGAAAGTGAAGAAGAAGAAGAAGGAGAAAAAGAATCAGAAGAAGAGCAACCGGCAAAGAAGAAAGGCAAGGTAATCATTACCAAGCCCAAGAAGCAGCCTACTACAGTATTTACTCGAAGGACAAGAAGAGGTATTCAGGAACCTGTATTGGTCAAGCCTGCACCTACATTCGAGCAAAGGCTCAAATCATTGGAAGAAGGAGCTGGCATCACAAATTTCAAGGCATTGAAATTTGAGACAAGGACTGATGCAGAGAAAATGCAAATTGAGGAACTGGTACTTAACAAAATGGGAAAATGGAAATACTCCCCGGACCAGATTGCTCCTCATATCTCTAAAGAACTACTGGAGAGAGTACAGCCAAGATGGGATTTAGCCACCAAGATGGTAAAAGATATATATGAGCAATCCCTGAAGAATCTTTGGCCTAGTCTCACTGGAGCAGAGGTAAAATCTGAATTGAAAACCCATGAAGGTAAAATGATGATCAGATTCCACACTTGTTTGATTTTGATCAAAGATATAGAGCATGTTGTAAATGATGCTACAAACATGTGGAAAAACATCTATCATCTACATAAGCCCAGTGTAGACCCAGTAGAAATAAAGGATGATGACAGCAGCAACAACAGTGATAAATCAGATAGCGCTCCATCCATCACAGGTACACCAGGAGAGTTACATGCAATGATGGAAGAGAAAGAGGAAGAAGACAAAGAGGAAGAAGCTAAAGAGGAAGATAAGGAGGATGATCCGATAAAAATTGCAGCAGCAGTTATTGCATCCCTTCCTCACTCCCCAGCTAAACCTGTGACATCATCAAGGTTGGAGTCAACTTCAGTAGGTTCATCTACACTAGATTTACCATCTACACCTGCCATATCTCAGCTCTAGGTATCATCAGTGGAAGTGACTACCACTTCATCTACCGAGCTGCATCCCTCTTCGTCTACCAAGCTGCACCCCTCTTCATCTACTGAGTTGGCCTCCTCGACTCCATCATCATCAGTTGATATTGCTGTGAGTTCTCCAATTTTGACTACTCCAATTTGTTCTACAATTTTGTCGCCATCTACTTCAGGCACAGTGAGCTTAGATACTATATTACTGAGTGTATCACCATTTTTTGCCAGTACTCAAATTTTTGACCCTGTACATACTCCTATTGGCACTCAACCCTCAAGCATCCCAGTTTTTACTGCTAGTCCTTCTGTCTCTACTGTTGTGTCTATTCCAAAGGTCAAACCAGTCATCTCAGAAGTCAAACAAAAGCAACCATTAAGACTTATGATCACTGGAAAGGAAATTCCTGAAGACATTGACTTGGACACAGAGATAGTAATTCTAAAGATTGACTTTGATAATGCTACCATTGAAGAAATGAGGTATGCTAGTCAACTTATTGAGAAAAAGGCTACTCAGATGCAGTTAAGATCAGAAAGGGATAAGGAATATAGGATAATTGAGGATGCCCGAAACATAATTACTGAGGCTATAGGTGTTGATGTTGATACTTCTCAACACATTTTGATTCAATTGGAAGAGGCAGTTAATAAATTCAATGAAGATGCCTCCAGACAAGAAAAGCTGATTGAGTGTGCAACAAAGAAATTTGATAATAAGGTATTGGGGCACATTGCCCAAAACATTGCAATAAATCAGGTTGCATTAACCTTAGTTTTGGCAGATATGGAAAATTCTTTTAATAATGTAACATCTCTTTTTGCTAAGCTTTGTGATGTTACCGAGTACACTAAGGGAATAAGAGAGAAACTAAATAAAATTGATGAGGATCTGAAGGTGAGCGCACAGAACTTGAAGCTTGACCCTAGTTCAAGCTCATCTCATCACCTCAAGATCAAATTTTTGTCAGAGAAGCAGGCAGAGTTGTTGAGAGAAGAGGCAAGGATCTGATCTACATTGATAGATATCCAAAACATGATCCTTCCCATCATGGATTCAATGCAGAAGCACATTGCACATTCAAAGACATTAATCCATGATAATAACTTCTCCATTGTAGACCATGTGATTGAACTTTCGGCTGAAGTTCAAGTAGCTCTTTCCACCTGCAAAATTTTGCAAGAGAATTGGGATAAGACTCTCCAGCTTATTCTTCAGGTACATTCAGAGTTCATCTCTCATTTTGGTGTTTCTATATAAGTATATATATTCTTTTATTCTTTGGCATTATTGTCAAAAAGGGGGAGATTATTGTTGGATATGTATACTATGGGTGAATAAGTGTTTTCAAAAAATTGTAGAAAGGAAGAGATATACAGCTCATGTAAATACTGTATGTACATTCTATGGGGGAGTTGTATATAACGAAGCTATGTATATTCAGAATCAGTCATCAGCATGTTAGATAAATTTTGTCTCATAAGTGTTTTTGTCACTAATGCCAAAGGGGGAGATTGTTGGCATTATGATACATTTTTGTCATTAGTTACAACACTTATTGGATTCTAAATGCTTACAGAGCTCTCACCGGACATTCCTTTGTAAGCCAAGCTTTACCTAGTTCTCAGTGTTTACTGAGTGATCGAGGTGAACAAAGAAGTCAGTGTTTACCGAGTGATCGAGGTGAACAAAGCAGCCAGTGTTTACCGAGTGTTCGAGGTAAAGAAAGGAATCAGTTTTGACCGAGTGAAGATGTACTTAGTATTGACCGAGAACTTCGTGATAACCGAGCTCCTGAGGTTATCAAGGAAATTAATTTTACCAAGCTCAGACAGTTATCAAGGAAACTAACTATCACCGAGTCACAAGGTTCTATCGAGTGTTTCCTTTGATCACCGAGGTACAATTCAGATAGAAATGTTCACCGAGTAACATCTCTTCTACCAAGTCTCCAGTGGTTACCGAGTTTAGAACTAGTCGAAGTGTTTAGTATGGACCGTGCCTTCACTTCTACCGAGTGCATGACGATGCCGAGTAACGCAGTGGACGCCGAGTATCAGAAGGACACCGAGTCAGTTCAGTGAACCTGAGTTTTTACCTTGGGCCGACTTTGTATAGAGATTTGCACTTGTTGTTTTGGCCGACCTTGCATGTATTGTTTATTTGGATAGTATATATATACAATGTATTGTATCTTTCAAATGCAATAGTAATTGTAATGAATGAAACTGCGAAAGTGTGAAAGAAATACATGCGTGTGAAAGCATGTGTGCTGAGTTGTGAAGGTATTCAGCAAGGTCAAGTTTTGGAGCAGAAAAGTTTTATCTATCACATCAAGGTGAATTAGAGCATAGCAGATCTTATCAACAATCAGTTGTAATTAGATCCACTATTTCATTCTAATAGGTGGATCAATTTTTGTAAATCCTTTAACAAGGTAGACTTAACAGTCTTTTGTAAATCTCCTAATAGAGTGCATACTTTATTGTATGTTTGTAAATCCTCTAACAAGGTGGATCTAGCAATCCTTTGTGCTCCTAACAGGGCAGATCACCAGAAGTGGTCATTGTAAGCCTTAACCGGCCAACTTCATACTGCAGTAACGAAGCTTTGTGGGTTTCATCCCCACCCCAGTTTTACTTTCTATTTGGAAGGTTTTTGGGTCACCAAATCTGTGTGTTCAAGTGTTGCAAATGATTTTGTTTCATGCTTACACTAGGTTACTTTGATGAATGGTGAATATATCAGTATGCAGTTTTATTGTTTGAAATTTTAGAAGTTACTGATTCACCCCTCCCCTCTCAGTAACTTGTCATATCTTTAATATTTCCAACTATATATATATATATATATATATATAGGTCAACACATCCTAGTGAGCATCTTGATAGTCAGTCTTCAAACCACACTATAAGGAGACATCATGATGATAGTTGTACACCGAATAGTTTATAGTTTTTTTAATATGGTAGATTATTCATTCTAGACTTTCATCTAGAGAAATTATTTGATTTATAATTTCATCCAGATTATACATCGTTTTATTATTTGTTATTTGATCTAGAATTTCATTGAGATTATACATGTTTGATGATTGACATACATATATACATTTTCTAGACATTTCTTTTACATGTTAGATTATGTTGGATTATGTTCTATTATGTCGGATAATGTTCTATTATGTTGAAAATAATGTTAGATTAAATGTTAGATTATGTTGGATTATGTTAGACTATGTTCTTTTACATGTTAGATTATGTTGGATAATATTATATTATGTTAGATTATGTTCTTTTATGTGTTATATTATGTTGGATATTGAATATTCTCCTATTATTTTGTAAATTATGTTATATTATGTTAGATTATGTTGGATTATGTTAGATTACATGTTCTCTTAATGTTAGATTATGTTACATTATGTTTGTTTATGAAACTGATGTATACATATGAAATTGGTTAGAGTTAGGGTTAGGTAATTGACTTTACATAGTTCTTAATTAGCTACATAATTCCTAATTCCAAATAATTCAAGTGATTTTTAGATATGATTAAAGTCTATTCCTAATTTCATCCCCTTAAGACTAGTGTTCAAATTTCTTCTCCTGAAGCCACACATCCTAATTAGTTGTATAAAAGTTTCTAATTTCTATAATTAGTTACAAATCACAATTTAAACTTTACAAGTTAAATGAAAGAGTAAAATTGATATATAATTAGTTCCAAGTCCCAATTACATCCCCTTAAGACACAAGTCCTAATTTCATCCCCTTAAGACAAGTGTTCAAATTTCTTCCCCTCAAGGCACATGTCCTAATTAGTTTCATACAAGTTCCTAATTTCTATAATTAGTTACAAATCACAGTTTAAACTTCACAAGTTAAATGAAAGAGTAAAAGTAATATATAATTAGGTACAAGTCCTAATTTCATCCCCTTAAGACAAGTGTTTGAATTTCTTCCCCTCAAGGAACATGTCCTAATTAGTTGCATACAAGTTCCTAATATCCATAATTAGTTACAAAATTTAAATGAAAGAATAAAAGTAATATTTAATTACATCAACCAAATTTCAAATTGTTGAACCAAATTTAAAATTTAAAATAGTTAAACCAAATTTCAAAATGTTCAAGTTGTTTCAAATTACAAGTTATTTCTATCTCATACCAAGTGCATCAGCTCTTTTTTGGATAACATTTAATATTTTCTCGTGATCATCAATATCAAGCCTCCATTTATGAATTCTAGGTCCTTTGACTGGATGAAGAATTAGAACATTTCCAATAACATGGTTACTATATTGATATACCTTATTATTAGGTTGATAATTAGTGAAATGAATCTCAAGAACTTAAGTACTCTATTTTGCTTCAAAAATGTTCCCTATATAACAATAGAACCTGCATACATGTCAATCAAATAAGTCAATAAATTTGAATTCATAAAAAACATAGATGTACATACACACACATGATTCAACTATATACTAACCTTTGGGACACATAATTCCATCACTTATTTTAGCCTTTTTTAGATTCTCTCTTTATATGGTGAAATGTAATAAATAATAGCTAACACCTTCTACATTTTTAGATTCTACCATGACTGCAAAAATATTGCCTACACAAAGTATATGTATATAAATTCCATGTGTCATATTCATAACTAAATATATATTAAATAAATTAACCAAAATTATGAAACAAATACACTTGTATGTATATACATACATACCAACTTTGGTGAATGGGTAGGTGCAAGAAGTTGGGTCTCACTTTTGGGCAAAAAGTGGAAGTATATTTCCCATTTTTGAAATTTATTGTCAATTGATGTCAAAATTTGATGCATTTAGAGATTGAATATTAAAAAAAACTTCAAATATAAAAAATTTAGTGTTTGGAACTTATTTTTTGAATATACAGACCATACCACACTCATGTACAGATACCATAATTTGACACAAATAAATAAATTTTCTTAAATTCATTTAAAGGGAGTTACCTAGTAAACTTGAGATTGATGAAAATATTTTTCCTTAATTTTTTGTTGAATATTTTTTATTATTAATAATTATCAATTGGCTATAAAGGTAAATTTTAAAACCTTTCATGTACGAACACCAAAATTTTATCAAAATTTCACTTTTTTGAAAAAATATTATTTTAACCTCAAAATAATTGTAGATAGCTTGATGACATATAAATTAATTTACAAAAAATTGTAAATTAAAAAAGTTATTAAATTTTTAGTGAACTTCACTATTTTACATTTAGGAACGACCTTTCATTAAAAAAATAATGAAAAAATAGTAAATAAAATCATAGCATTATAAAATTTATATTTTTGAAATCAGGATGTTGAGAGCTCTAATATGTTTTTGTTTCATCAAAAAATTGATTTGGAAGACATAGGCATAACCAAATCTTGAGAGGTCAAGGCATAGGCTTGGTCTCACCAAGTCTATCTCACACCAAAATTTGAGGTAGGAGGAAAAAAAATCCTGCCCCATGTCCTAAGAAACAAGCACCCGTTACTTGAAATTCAAAAAATGGGTACCCGTTTTGAAAAAGTCAAATCAGCATATCAAATTCCCCAAAAAAAATTTGACTTTTTAGAAACGGGTACCCATTTCTAAAAAATACAATCTTTTTATGTTTTCAAAAATGGGTACCAATTTTTTTTAAAATGTGTGCCTATTTTTAAAAAATTGGATCGAGACTTGAGCCTAAAACAGGTACCCATTTTTTCAAAATGGGTATCTGTTTCTAAAAGAGCACAATCTCAGTCTGCGAACTTTTGCAAAATTGAGACCCAACTTCTTACTTCTACCCTAATCATGAAATATGGTCATAATCACTAGAAATCAATGGAATATCATCATAGGTTTCATCCCCAAACTCATTTGTATTGATAACATCTAGTGGCACCAAAGTCCACTCATTAAAATATCCACATTCTTAATTAATGCAACCATCATAGTTTTCATCAATGCAATTAGGAAAAAAAACAAGAGTATTCTGTTGTGTACAAAGACAAGACATTACTATCTGTACTCATAACTAAATGCAAAGATTATGTCTTCTCTACCCTCTTACATGCATGCATGCATTGATATTCTATCGATGCTTCAATGTAAGGTCCATGCATACATATGAAAAATGACTTTTAAACATGTGTGTACCATAATTTAGTTATCACATTACATATCAAATATAAATTTGAATCAATTATAATATTTTAATTAATTTATACCTAACGATTCCCAAAACAATCTGAATGGTATGACTCAATTCGCTTGTGACGACATGTTATCTATATTTATTGGCATTGTAAAATATGTTTTGTACCACTCAACCACATCGTGAGCATTATTAATGTGATATCCTTTATAGTCCATTCAATAATTTCTTAAAGAACATTTGATACAAGCTCTTGTACCATCATGCGCATCCTTTCCATGTCCACTCTCGAAAACTCCAAATGTGTGAAATATTAAGGTATGGGTGATATTTACATAGTGCATAAAATGGTCTAGCTGGTTTAAATTGTGTTGCACATCCATCTAACCATACAATTTATTTTTCAATTTTTATGCCTTCATTTTTCAAACATTCAAAAAATGTCTTAAGGCAATGTTCCACAAAATGTGTGTCATGTTCCTTGTCATCACTAATGTAAAAGTGATAATCTTTTTTAATGACTTGTTCTTGATCTATACTTTCCACACCATACAAATAAATTTGTACATGTTGACAAAACAATTGAACCATAATAGTAACCTTCTCTATATAGTAGTATTCCACATGAAGTTATTTTTTACAAATGAAGGAGTAATACTCTAGAAAGTCAAAAATAGATAAAATTGTCCTGAGGAGTAAAGTTTCTCTTTGTATTTGAGATGGCTATGCTTTCCACTTAGCAAAGAAAGCATGACGTATATATGGTTGAATCAATTTATCAAAATTTGACATAAATTCTCTAGTTGGTATGTCATCCTCTACATATTCCAACCTTGTTGATTTGTTTCCAACTTTTGTTTATGACTTTATGCACTTATATCTCTTACATTTTACCAACCTCATCATATCAATATAGTCATCTCCCAAATGAAATTTGGTCAGGTTGCCACATGTTTCACAAGTTCCTCTTATGCAATCTATTTCATCTATTGCACGACCATTTGGTTTGTCACATAAGATTGATGTTATGAATTTGCTTGGTCATTTATGAAAATAATTTTGAGAACCACCACTTTCCTCTATTATCTTTCAAAACCCTAGATAGCACAAATCAAATTCAACATGATATTAACAACAACATGTTTCAAAAGATCTATTTATTTTCATAAAATAGGGTTTCAATATTTCAAACATTATTTTTCCAATCTTTGTGTTAGGATATAAGTTACAAAATGGGAGATACAATTCATGGTGCATGACATCAAACCAATCTTTTTCATGTAGAGGATATTCTTTAGACCCAATCTTTTATTTTATGATATCTCTTCTATCTGGTGAAAGACAAGTATTATGTAACACCCCACCAAGGGATCCAAAAGAATTAACCTAAAGTTTTACTAAATTTGCCAAATTTTTTTTTACAAGAAATATTAATCATACACATCAAACACATAGTAGTGGAAGCAATAACATACATCCAACTAAAAGCATACATAACAAGTTACATTCCTTAAGGATCTCAAGATGTTGAGTCACATTTAATCTAATTAAAACTAAGTCTAACGACTACCATATCCACATGAAAGAATAATTAAAGGTCCAAAGTCCATAATATACATTTGTTCTGAATGACTCTTGGCAAATGAAATTTGGAATGCTCAATCATCCACTGTACATGTCACAGGGTATGAAAGGCTTAAAAGAATATACATATGTAAAAATAAAGATACATCATCCTCATTGAATTCATGACACAAGTGAAATAAAGTAAATGAAACTATCAATTGTTGGAAATGATCGAAAAGATCATTGATAGAAGAATGATGGAGTTGGTAAAGAATGTTTTCAAGCATTATTTTATCATTGATGTCAAACTTTCTATTTGTAGGAATGACAATTTTTTACATGATTCAAGTACTATAACTTAGTTGATTAATAAGGAAGAGTTAATCAATAAGAGGTAACTAGAACACCTAGAGAAAAGGTTGAAGTTATGTTGTTGTAATGAAGTATAAGGATCAGCTAAGACATTAATCAAAAAGTGTATTCATGACATACTCTAAGATATAGAGGACAGACACACTTAGATACATTAGAAGTGTAAGTTATGACAAAGTCAATTGCACAACTTAACTAAATTCATCTATGAGTGTCGAGAAAGCTAGTTCAAGCTGAACAAATTTTTAGTTGGAACTGAGCAAGTGCAAAATCTAGTGTGTGATGAGTAAATTTCAACTGCCAAACATCAAAGAAATGTAGTGGATGCTGAGCAAAATTGTTTAGGTGCCAAGCATCAGTAAAACACAGTTGATGCCAAGTAACATAGTATGTGTCAAGCACCAGTATTTCAATAGTGCTGAGTTGCTGCATTATTTGAAAAGTCAAGGATTTGCTAGAACAGAAACAATAAGGCTATTACATTGAATTTTGTGAACTAGTTGGGTGATAAGGATGATTTTGTGAACAGAGAGTTTTATGTTAAATAATTCTAGGCAAATGCAAATGGATTTATCATGATGTTTCTAGAAGAAACAATCTGGAGGGAAAATAACATTGTTTCTCTACAGCCCAATTCAAATTATGAGTAGGAAGAATTGAGCAAAAAATGAACTACAAAACTTCTTTATAAGGAGTTACAAGTCAAAAATCAAAGAGAGAGTGGAGAGTGTGGTTAATAGAAGATGCCAAGAGAAGGCTAGTGAGAAGTGTCAAAAGAAAGACAAAGTAAAAAAAAATAGAGCACAGAGACTCTGATTTGATCAAGTGACCAAAATGAGATAGATGCATTGGCATAACAAGTAAAAGAATCAAGGAGATAGATCCTGAAGGGTGGACAAGCTGTCAGACCTGCAAGGAAGAAAAGCCAAGCAAGATAGATGAGATGAAGTGTGATCTAAGATCTACAAGGTTTAAGTTGTAAATTATATCAGGTCAAAGCTTTCTAATACTCTCTAGCAATTGTGATAGATATTAAAATCCTATATTGATAGGTTAGCTTAATAGCTAGGTGGAGAATCCTTTTGAGAAGGTGATTGAAAGTCCTATGGAATTAGGTGGGCCAAATAGCCTTTTGTAAATTCTTTAATAGGGTGACATTTCAAGTTGAATGTTCTAAAGTCCTCTAACAAGGTGTAGTGCCTTCCCCTTGTTCGCATTTTTGTTAACATTGTCAAACTCTTTTGGAGCTAGTTTTATATTGTTGGTTAGTAACATTGTTATGAGACTATCAGATATTGTGCTATGGACTCAGTTGATATGTGATGAGATATTTTAGACTCTATATTTCATGTATGCATGATGATTATTTTTAGTGTTTACAATTATTATTGATGATTAGTAAGATGATTTATTATCATATGTGTTTTCTTATGGATACTTACCCCATACTTGCATGTGTATGGTGTGCGTGTTTTCTCTTATGTATGGCATGTCTGATGTGATTAAGGGAGGGAGTCGTAGTCACATGCTAGTTGGGATCTACACGATGCACCACTTCCTGCCATTGCCTGTTTAGTTTAGTATATATTGTGCTTGTACATGCATGGTTTTTATGCAAGTTGCAGGTACCGGGTATCGACTTCCCTGAATTGTCAGGATGAGCGTACCCTATCACATTATCTCAATGATAAGAGAGGGGAGATAGTTCTCAAGTCCAAATCCCAACCCTTTAAGCCATTTGTCCTAATTGGAAAATTAGGACAAGTATCTAAGTTGAGTACCCTCAAAATACGTTGGATGACGTAATTCGTGATATTAGCCCTTGCTTTGATTTTGTATGTATTTTGGCTATGATGGATTTTCGTATTTTTACCTTGTGCGTCTTTGGAGTATTTTCTATTAATTAAGCCTAATTAAAAAGATTTAATTAATGGTTTAATTTAATAGAAAATTAATATGGTATTTTAATATTTATTTTATTTAATTAATTGGAAAATTAATTAAATAAAATAATTAAATTTGAAAATAAAAGTTATAAGTTTAAATTTGGAATGTGACAATATTTATCTTAATAATAATATATTTGGAATCCATTTTTAAATAAATGACTAAATAATATTATTATTAAAGCTAATAAATATTTTAGCAGTTAAGTTTTGAAAATGAAATTTAAAAGTGGAAAATATATTAAAATTATTAAAAGATTAAAGGTTGGATGATGTGTGCACATGATTAAAATATAAATATATTAAGATAAGAATAAGTGGAATTATCAAAGTTAGTGCATGAGATTTAATAATAAATAAATTAAATTGGAAAGAGTAAAGTAAATATATTATATTAATTATGTGCATTATTTTAATATTTAGGAGTTTGCAAATTCTTGGGAGTTGTCATGTAGACAACATAGGAGTTTGCACTCTAAGAATGCACAAGTTGTCTACACTTAGGAGTTAGCATTTTATTTGAGCACATGGTGTCTACAACCTTAAGACTCATCTAGAAGGTTGGAGAAGACTCATGCTTAGTTTTCATGCTTATCTTCTAGCTATTTCTAGAGACACTCTAGATACATCTTAGAGGCCTTTAAATAGACGATCTCCTAGTGTGTTTGGACAAACTAAAAATGGAAGCTTCAAGCTTCCAGCTTACATGCATTTGAGAAGCTCATATGCTTCTACATGCTCATATGTTTCTACATGCTCTTATGCTTCTTCAAGCACTTCTATTCACTTGGAGGATTCGATTGGCTTGGATCTTGGAGGAATTGCGAATGATGGAGAAGGAAGGGTTTTTCTATGGACTTCTGAGGCATAGCAAAGTAGCATTAGTGTCCAGGTGCACACATGATATTTACATATTCCCTTTGCACTATTTCTCTTCATGTCTTCATCATATTCGTTATATATGTCTGAATACTCTATGTGATTGAATCTGCAAATTGAATTGGAATCTAGATAATGTATTTGGTTAAAACGAAAATAATAGAAAAACCCTAGATCCAATTAAGGAAGAAATTAGATCTAATTCGGGTTTGGGTTCGAATTAGCATCAAATTGAAATAGATTTGAAAATGGTATCTAAAACTATATTCAAACCTATTAGAGAAATTATTGGAGAATCGTATGTCATATCACTTTGCGATTTGTGTTTTTTGCAAAATGTTTTAATTAAAACTGAATGTTAATCGCATCGCGATTTACATTTTTAAAGAAAACGTTATAAAATTTCATAAAGAACGAATCACATATTATATGTGGGCGGGGAGGGCCGAGCCCGTACCCCCACCTCTGTACCTATGGCAGTGGCCAACAACACTGCTGCTACAGGCTCTGTGACCAGTATCGTAGGCTTGCATCAACAAGCCCGCATGACACCCCATTTCCTTTGATGTGTATTGTCATATGTATATGACATTGATATGATATCATGGGTTAAAAAAATGTGACGCGGTTTGTAATTCAATTTTTATATGATATCAAATCGAGCTTGTTATAATTCGATTTTATATTTCATTTTTTTATAAATGTTAATAATTATTTATATATTTAAATATAAATATAAATATATGTATATATGTAATATGTAAATATGTTATCAATAAATAATGTTTTAAATAGTTATCAATTAATTCGATTAGAGTTAATCTAGTGGAGATTATTTTATGATTAAAGTTTTGTAAAAGATATGAATTTTTGGATTTGAAGTATAATTGATTTTTAATCAATTGATATTCATTGAGTTGTCAATATAATTATATTATGTGATAGAGTCTTATTTGAAATCATTATCATTAATATGAATTTGTTAAGAAAATATTAGTATGATGAATGTGGTCATTATGGATGATTTTTCTAAATAACTTATTATTATTATTGAAATATTAATATTTGTGTATTGGATTGAAGTTGAATTTTATGTACAAATTATTGTTAGTCAACTGATATTTATTGGACTGTTGGTATGGTTGTGTAATTATTAATTAAATTAATTAATTAGAGTTAATTAGATTTAATTAATAATTAAGTTATGTAACAAAGTTTTAATTGATATGATAATAATGATTCTTTTAGTGGAGTTGTTAAGTATCAAAGTTGATAAGTCTTATTTTAAGGACTTGAATAAAGACTTTAGTTATTTTAATGGTTATTAGTGATGATTTAATTATTACAATGATTGAATTAAGAGGCTTAAATTTTAAATTTTAGTAATATTTAATTAAGTTTTAATTAAGTATTATTAGAATGATAAAAGTCATGGATTGTGTACCTAGGTTAATTGATCATTTTAATAAGTTATAATCTTCTTATTCGAAGATTGATAATTGGCTCTCTTATAACGATTAATGATCCTTGTTTTATGTTGAAATTTGAAGTAACCTTAAAGAAGAATTAATCAATTAGAATATTGATCTTAGTTAAATAAAGAGAGCAATTTAATTAAAGGTCAATGATGATCAGATTAATGAATAAAGTATTTACCCTTAAGCAATTCTAAGAATATTTAATGGAAGGATAATGCTATCAGGAAACAAATGGGATGACGTGTAGGTCAAATGATAAATCCTTTACACTTGAAGTATACTTTCAAACAGAAACTGAAACCTCTACACTTAACTCATCCATGTGATTTTAGTAAACCAAAACATGTGTTTGCATTGTGTATTCTATATGCTTCTTGTTTTGGGTTTTGAGGTTGACTAGTGTTGACCAGTTTTAGGTTGTTACCAGAGACTCGAGGGTTATGAGATGTGATGACATGATGATCTTATTTGGTCTCGATCTTTCTAAACCCAACCATGGTAATGTGATCATATGCTCTATGAAATGTTTGTATTCACTGATTTTTATTGTTCATCTGTCTTCATGTGTGAAGCTGAGATGTATGAGTATGAGACACTTGAGCTAATCATTTTTGATTCATTGATCAGTTATCCTTGGATTACTTTGTATAGTCACCATGATGGGACTAAAGTGTTGATTTATTTCTTGATGATGTCATGTTATCACATGTTTTGACTCAACCATTTTGGAGTCTTCGATCAGTATGGTTTTGAGATATTCTTGGTTGCTTGTTGAGAACCAATGGATATTGTGATTCATTTTGAGATATATTTTGGTTGTTGAGAACCAATGGATATTGTGATTTATTTTGAGATATATTTTGGTTATTGAGAACCAATGGATACTTATGATTATCAGTGATGCCTTCATTTGCCAATAGAAAACTATTGTGATCATGATTTTCTATGGATGCTTTCTAGATGCTCATAGAGATTTGATGATTCTTATTATGGATATTTGATCCTTTTATCATGGATATTTGATGATTCTTTTTATGGATTATCTTTTGGTATTTTTACAATAGCTTGTATAGGACTGTGGTGATTTTATGATTTCATGAGCTTAGGGTAGGTTATCTACTTGTAGTGTCAGGAAGTAGCTTGCAATGGGGGTTGGGTCCTTGAGTGGCTGCTAGGGTAACTCATTGTAAGTTTGGTTAATAAGTGATAACATTTACACACTAAATGGGGATTAAATGAACCTAAAAAGATAATTGTTTTGGTTCTTGTCCATGCCTCGAGTGCTTTTACAGACTAGGATGGGAGTAGAGAGAACGCATGGTTGTGACCTTGCACTCTAGAGTATGCCTCATCAGTATGAGAGGATACTAGTGGCCTCATGAGATCAGTATGGACCCATGGAGTTTAGCTAACTTCCAAGGTAACTTCTATGTGATAAATGCGATGACACTTTCTTGCTTGCAGAGTAGGTTCCACGCGGTCGAGTGGTAGTGTTTTTCCACTCTTATCATTTGAGATCCATTGAGACACCGTGGCTGATGCATTCTTGGTTGGTATTTATCTTCATTCTATTCTTGGTCATTATGATAGATGATATACCCTATGATGGATGTGTTTACTGGTATGTTTCTTATACTGATGATTTGCATATGTTAGATGATGTTATCTTATGCTTTACTTTGCATGTTAGTAGGATGTTTTAGGAGTGACAATCCTACTATATTAATACCAATGATCTCTTTGGTGCTTTCAGATGTTACGCACAGAGGGACGACTAGGATCCATGATGGTCTAATGATTCTATTTACGGTTGGGAGGAACCATACACTCAGTTTATTATGTTTGTGATATATGATTATCTTTTATGATGGATGTTTGTATCTTTTGTGATGATGTATCATGTATTGTTTATAGTTTCATTTATGTTATTGCATCATGGATTAGAGTTAGTATGATGAAGTACTTTATTTACACAGATGTATATTCTTTTACGCCTTTCATACCCTGTGGCATGTACAGTGGATGATTGAGCAATTGGAAATGTAATTTAAGAATGTTGGACTTTTCATTATGTGGATCTAGTTTTAGATGGAACATAATTAGTTATGATAGATTTGATTCAACGTTAAGGGATCGTTAAAGAATGTAACTTGTTATGTATGTTATGTTTATTTGAATTGTTGCTAATGCTTCCATTATTATGTATAAATTGTAAATGGTTTAACTTTCATGTTTAAAAAAAAAATTGTTTGGCAAACTTAGGTTAATTCTTTGGATCCCTTTGTGGGGCATTACATAAGGAACACTCCTAATAGGCTATTGAAATCCTTTGACAGGGTCACAGTTAACAGTGTGTTTTAGCCTTTAAAAAGGCAGACCTTTAATAGGGCATCACTTCAGAAGGCTAACAAAAGAAGGTAGCATGTTACCGGCGATTTTCCCAAATTGGGTTTCCACATAAATCTCCATGTTATGTGTCGATTCTATGTGTTTCATTATTGATATTACAGTAACTTGTTAGGATAAAGAATAAAAGCTTGGATGAATGGTATCATGTATGGGCCTAGTATAATTTAGCTAAACTTTGAATTGGCCATATCAGACCCTGAATAACTAATTCACCACCAACCTGCCCACCCCCCCCCCCCCCCCCCCCCCCCCCTCTTAGTTATTCTAAATAATTATAAAAATTGGTATTAGAGCCCACTTCTAATTTTTTTTAAGTTACTAGTAGTAGGAAGATCAAGATGTCCAAGAGAGAAGTTCCCAAGCTCAATAGAGACAACTTTGCTACATGGAAAAGTTAAATGAAATTGCACCTTAGATCAATAGGTGACTATGCACAGAACTCAATCACAATTAATCATTAAAACCCTGTAGGACCCCTCACTATAGATGATTTAAGCAAAAAGAAGGAGCATAATCATGCAATGTTGGAGATTACCTTTGCACTCAGTTATGCTAAATATGATGACATTAAAGGATGTGATACAGAACACAAAATGTGGAAAACCTTATTAACCATCTATGAAGGAGATGAGAATGTCCAAAGAGCTAAAAGAGAAAGCCTCAGAGGAAAGTTTGAAGATATGAAGATGGAAGAAGGAGAAAATGTTGCTCAGTATAGTGCAAGAATGAAAGAAGTAGTAAGTGCAATACGAAGTTTGGCTGGTCAACTGCAAGAGGAAAAAATGAGTAGAAAATACTTAAGAACTCTGCTCCCTATCTATGCTATAAGAGTTTTAGTCATCCAAGAGCTAAGGTATGTACATGGAAACACACTAACCTTTGAAGGAATAATTGGAAGACTCACTACATTCGAGCTATCCAAATTTGACAACTACAAGCCAGACAACTTTTAATCTTCTTTTAAGGCCAAGATGATAGTAAAAGATACTGAGGAGGTGCAAACAAAGAAGAAGAATGGAAAAGGAAAACATGTATCTAGTGATAGCAGAACTAATGAAGATGATGTAGACCAATTGGAGGCATTGCTAGCCAGAAGATTTCATAGAAGAAAAGGAAAATTCAAAGGTAAGTTGCTTATCATTTGTTTCAATTGCAATGAAGTTGGTCATATTACAACAAGATGTATGCAAAGGAAGAACCATAAGGAAGGAAGCATGTACAAGAACAAGAAAGAAGACAGTAATAAAGACTATAAAGACAAAGGCAAGAGATGCTACATTGTTGAAGAAGATTCAGATGATAATGATGATGAAGTAATCTATGTGGCTATGAAAGATTAATCAGATGAAGATGGAGCAAAAACCTTGGTGACCTGCATGAATAAAAATGATAAATGGATCATAGACAGTGGATGCTCAAATAAGTTCATTACCTTTATTCAATATGATGGAAATAGTGTTAGATTTGGTAATGATGCACCATATCTAATCAAAGGAAAAGGTAGCATTAAACTTATAGAGAATATATAATGTGATAATGCATACTATGTAGAAGGCCTAAATTATAATCTGCTAAGTGTATCATAGTTAAGAAATATATGATGCAAGGTATAATTTGAAAATAGAACTGCCAAGATCTATGATTCTCATGGAAGCTTAATAGAAAAGGGTGACCAAACTAGGAGTAATCTATTTTATCTAGATATGGAAGATACTTCTTGTCTTATGGTATAGATTGATGATGTATGGTTGTTGCATTAGAGGCTATGCCATGTAAATTTTGACAATTTGATCAACATAACAAAAATGAAGAAAGTCAGAGGATTACAAAAATTGAAGAAGCCTGACAATACAATGTGCAAACAATGTCAACTAGGGAAGATGACAAAGTCTAGTTTCAAAAGAAAGACCTATTCTTCCAAAGAATTATTAGAGCTACTTCATACCAGCTTATGTGGTTCAAATGAAGTGCAAAGCTACAAAGGAGATAGATACATAATGCTATTTGTAGACAATTACTCAAGAATGATGATAGTCATGATCCTGAAGCAAAAATTTGATGCATTCCAAATGTTCAAATGGTACTTGGTCAAAGTCAAGAAGGATATAGGAAAGAGCTTGAAATGTCGAAGATTTGATAGAGGAGGTGAATTCACATCAAAAAAACTTGAAGAATTATGCAATGACAGAGGAATCAAAAGGCAAACATCATCACCTAGGACTCCACTACAGAATGGTATAACAGAAAGAATAAATTGATCATTGATTGACTGTGCTAGAACTTTAATGATGGAAAATAATGTTGCATTTAAGTACTAGAGAGAAGCTATAAGTATTGCAGTCTACACCCTCAATAGAGTTCAAATCAAGAAACGTACTCATGCAACACATTTTGAGCTATGGTATGGTCATTCACCTAATGTCAAACATTTCAAAGTATTTGGATCTAGTTGCTATATACTTAAAGAGTTTAGGAATGGAAATTTTGATTCCAAAAGTGATGAAGGCATATTCCTTGGTTATTCCACTAGAAGCAAAGCTTATAAGTGCTTAAATGTTAATATTAACAAAGTTGTGGAAAGTGCAAATGTAGAATTTGATGAGCTTGTAGAAGTTCAAAATGTTGAATGTACCAAGAAAATGGAGGAATACAAGTTCTTTTTATACTTCTATGAAGGTATGCCTAATGAAGGTGATGTTGCAAATCAAAATGGAAATCAGTAGCAAACTTCAATAGCTGTCGAGTCACAGCTAGTGAATGTCATGTTGCATTTAGATGTTGAGTTGTGGAATGTAGAAAATCCATACTCTAACTCTGAGAATAGAACACATGAAATAGATTAAGAGTTACCAAATAGAGATATGCACAGTAACTCTGATGCTGAAAAGACTAACATACAAACAAGGAAAGAACCAAGATTGGAAAGGTATGTCAGAAGACATCATCTTCCAAAATAGATCGTTGGAAACAAAGAGGCCAAACCAATGACAAGAAACAAGCTTAGATGTGAGGCATGTCTACTCAACAAAGTGGAACCCAGGATAGTGAGTGAAGCTCTACAAGATGATGATTGGTACAATGCAATAAAAGAAGAGATATAGGGAATTGAGAAAAAAAAGACTTGGACCTTAGTTCCAAGACCAGCAGATAAGAATGTGATTAGAACCAAGTGGGTGTTCAAAAATAAGTTAGATGAAAATGGTGAGATCACAAGGAATAAAGCTAGATTAGTCTGCAAAGGGTATGCATAAGAAGAATGACTAGATTATGGATAAACTTTTTCTCCTATTGGAAGAATGGAAGGAGTAAGGACCTTACTTGCATATGCTATTTATAAAGCTTTCAAAGTCTACCAAATGGATGTAAAGTCTACATTCCTAAATGGTATACTAGAAGAGGAAGTCTACATAGAGAAACCATAAGGGTTTGTTGATGAGAACAACAAAGACAAGGTTTATAAACTACATAAAGCTCTATATGGATTGAAGTAAGCTCCTAGAGCTTGGTATGAGAGACTTCACAAATATCTAGTAAAGATAGGCATTGAAAGAACTAATGACAATAGAAATAGGTACATCAAATCAGAAGAAGGTAAGGACATCCTTATATCAGAAAACTTTTTGGATGATATAATCTTTAGAGGAAAAGAAGTAATTAGCAAAGATTTTGTTGACAAGATGAAACATGAATTTGAGATGTCAACATTTGGAGAAATAAAATTCCTTGTTGGAATACAAGTACATCAATTGTAATATGGTATATTTGTGACCCAATAAAAGTATATCAAAGAGATACTCAAGGCATTTGGTCTAGAGGACTCCAAACCTATTAGCACACCAATTGCAACCAGACACAAGCTAGCCAAGAATGATGAATCTGCTTAAGTCAACCAGACAATGTACAGGTCTATGATTGGAAAGTTACGATGAATCTGCTAAAGTCAACCAGACAATGTACAGGTCTATGATTGGAAAGTTACAATATGTTGTACATAGTAGACCAATATAGCATTAGCAGTTGGAATAGTGGCAAGATTCTTTGCTAACCCTAGAGAAAATCATCTCATGGTAGCAAAAAGGATAATGAGATATCTTAAAGGAACAGATGATTTTGGTTTGTATTACAAGAGGAGTGATAAGTTTGAGTAGAATGGATACACTAATGCTAATTGGGGAGGAAACATTGATTATAGAAAAAGAACCAATGGAGGAGTACTCTTCTTAGGAAAGAGACTAGTCACTTGGACTAGCAAGAAACAAGCATGTACATCACAATCCACAACAGAAGCATAATATGTAGCAGCAACCTTTAATTGCACAAACATTGTATGGCTCAAACAACTATTGAAGGGAATAAAGGAAGAGATAACCAAGCCAATGATACTATATTGTGATAACACAAGTGCTATAAACATATCAAAGTATCTTGTAATGCATGGAAAAACCAAGCACATTGCTATGTTAGAGAATTGGTAGAAGACAAGCAAGTGAAGATGGAATACATTCACACTAAGTAATAGATAGTTGTTATATTCACTAAACCATTACCTAAAGATGCTTATGAGTATCCTAGAGGTAAGTTAGGGGTAAAGCCCATAACCCAAGCTAATTAAAGAAATACCAAAAGTTTCCCTACATCAAAAGGAGTTGATCATTGAAATATTAGAAGTTGATGTAAAGGATGTTAACAGAAAAAAAATTTCAAATTAGTCACAAGCATGGTGATAGAGGGAGAAAATTGGAAAAGCATAATCTACATCAAGCATATTCAAGATGCTACATCTTTGGCATTAATGTCATAGATGGAGATTTATGAGAACTTGATCAATAGTAGATCAGAAGGAGAGATGAGAAATTGATCAACAACAACTGTAAAGAATTAAAGGGAGAAAGCAACAGAAGCTATTAACACTAAGGGAGTAATAGCAAAAGAAATAGATCAAACATACAAAGAAAGGACATAGCAACTAAAAGGAAGAAGCGAAAAAGAGAAATCAATTTGTATCAGAAAAAGAGGGAGATATGATACAAAGAGAGAGAGATATGAAATGGTATGAAATAACAACAAGTTTTCTATTTGGCATACAAGTTTGATGGTAACTAAGTTGATCAACTTAACTAATTGATCTATTTGGTTTGCCATCAATGCCAAAGAGGGAGATTGTTGGAAATGATCGAAAAGATCATTGATAGAAGAATAATGGAGTTGGTAAAGAATGTTTTCAATCATTATTTTGTAATTGATGTCAAACTTGCTATTTGTAGGAATGACAATTTCTTACATGATCCAAGTACTATCACTTAGTTGATTAACAAGGAGGAGTTAATCAATAAGAGGTAACTAGAACACCTAGAGAAAAGGTTGAAGTTAGGTTGTTGTAATGAAGTATAAGGATCACCTAAGACAATGATGAGATAATTTATTGATGACATACTCTAAGACAAAGAGGATGGACACACTTTGATACATTAGAAGTGTAAGTTTTGACAAGGTCAATTGCAAAGCTTAACTAAGTTCATCTATGAGTGCCAAGCAAGCTAGTTCAAGCTGAGAAAATTTTTAGTGGGAACCGAGCAACTGCAAAATCTAGTGTGTGCCAAGAAAAGTTCAAGTATGGAGCATCAAAGAAATGTAGTGGATGTTGAGAAAAATTGTTCAGGTGTCAAGCATTAATAAAACACTGTTGATGTCAAGTAACACAGTATGTGCTGAGCACCAGTATTTCAATAATGTTGAGTTGCTACATTATTTGAAAAGTCAAGGATTCACCAGAAAAAAAATGATATTGTTGTTAGATTGAATTTTGTGAACTAGTTGGGTGATAAGGATGATGAGTTGGTGTCACAGACTTTTATGCTAACTAATTCTAGAGATCAAAGAAGGAGTGGAGATTGTGGTTAATAGAAGAAGCCAGGAGAAGGCTAGTGAGAAGTGTCAAATGGAAGACACAGTAAAAAAAAAATACAGTACAGAGACTCTGATTCGATCAATTGACCACAAGGAGATAGTTGCATTGGCATAACAAGAAAAATACTCAAGGAGATTGATCTTGAAGGGTAGACAAGCTATCAGAAGTGCAACGAAGGAAAGCCAAGCAAGATAGATGAGCTGAAGTGTGATCTGAGATCTACAAGGTTTAAGTTGCAAATTGTATCAAGTCAAAACTTTCTAATACTCTTTAGCAAATGTATTAGATATTGAAATCCTATATTGATAGGTTAGCTTAACAGCTAGGTGGAGAAGCCCTTTGAGAAGTTGATTGAAAGTCCTATAGAATTAGGTTGGCCTAACAACCTTTTGTAAATTCTTTAATAGGGTGACATTCCAATTTGAATGTTCTAAAGTCCTCTAACAAGGCACACTCCTAATAGGCCATTGAAATCCTTTGACAAGGTCACATTCAACAGTGTGTTGTAGCCTTTAACATGATAGGCTTTTAACAGGGCATCACTTCAGAAGGGTGAGAAAAGAAGGTAGCATGTTACTAGTGGTTTTCCCAAATTGGGTTTCCACATAAATCTCTGTGTTATGTGTTGATTCTATGTGTTTCATTATTGCATATTGATTTATAGTAACTTGCAGGGATAAAGAATAAAAGCTTGGATGAATGGTAGCATGTATGGGCCTACTATAATTTAGAAAAAGTTTGAATTGGACATATTGGATTCTAAATAACTATTTCACCCCCACCCCCCTCTTAGTTATTCCAAAGAATTCTAACAATTAACATACATAATACATCCATCCATCATTAAACACAACTATTCATCATAAAACATAACTAACCAAGTGTGCGGTACCTCCTGACCATGAATAGCATCATTAGACCATCATTGGCCCTAGCCATCATCCATGTGTAACATCCCAAGCCAGTGATTAGATCATCAGTACTATCATAATAGGGATGTCACTCCTAAAACATGCTACAACATATTCACAAAGAAATCTAACATGCTACAACATATGCATAATGAAATCTAACATACAAGAATAAAGCATAAGATGATCCTACAAAGTAGATAACATCATCTATCACATGCTAATCATAAATATAAAGAAACATGTCAGTGAATAATTCCCATCATAAGATATAACATCCATCATAATGATCCAAGAACAGAATGAAGGTAAATGCCTACCAAGAATGGTCCAGCCACAGTGTCTGTGGACAAATGTCAAAGATAAGAGTGTAAAGCACTACCACCCGATTGCATGGAACCTAAATGGCCCACTCCCACCACGCTGAGGAGATAATCTCAAGTCCCAAATAGGATATCAAATCATATAACACAAATACTCTTTAAGTTTGAGAAATCCTAAAAGTACACTAACTGAAATGTTCCAACATATGCTAACATCTATACCCAGAGCCACTCAAAGAAACATAGGAATCTACTATGTAAGCGGGAAAGTGTCATCGCACAAATCATATTTGGAGCTACCTGAGCAATCCCTTCGGAATCCTAGGTCCCTAGCATTATCTATGGCCACTAGTATCCTTTTGTACCAATGAGGCATACTACAACATGTAAGAACGTAACCAAGCGTTCTCCCTACTCCCATCATAGTTTGTACTAGCACTTGAAGCATGGGTGAGAACATGCAATTATCTTATTAGGTTTATTTTAATCCCCATTTAGTGTGATGTTTTCACTTATTAATACAACTTACAATGGGTTACCTTCAGAGCCTCTTAGGGCTCTCGACCCCCATTGCAAGCCAGTTCTCGACACTACATATAGATAACCTACCCTAAGCTCATGAAATCACAAATCATATGATAACCTCATCCCTATACAAGCGACTAGAAAGAATCATAAATATAATCATGATTTCACATTGATTCTCTATGAGCAACTGAAAAGCATCAAATGATAGATCACAATATCCATTGGTTCGCAACGAGCAAACAAAAAATTCCCAAAGTAAATCATAATACCCTTTGGTTCTCAATGAGCAACCAGAAAATATCCCAAAATAATACTAATCAAAAACTCCAAAATGGTCAAGTCAAACATGTCACAACATGACATCATCAAGATCAAATCAAACACTTTAGTCCCATCAACACAACTAGAAAGTAATCCAAATGTAACTAATTGATGACTAAAAAATGGTTAAATCAAGTATTTCATAGCATAAATCTTGCTATCCCACAAAGATACTGAACACAATAACCAACAATATAAACATACTCATCATAAGCATACGATCACATACAAGGTTGAGGAAAATGATCAAGATTTAGTCAACATGATACCACACTCACAAAACCCCTGAGCCTCTAGTAGATGTCCTATAACTGGTTAACAATCTAGTCAACCCCAAACATAAACATCACACAGAAGAAAAGATGTAATTTCATATTTTGGTTTTGTTTGAATCACATGGTTGGGTTAAATACAAGGTCTTCCATTTTGTGTCAATGTATGTTTTCAAGTCAAATTGACCCCTTGTTAAGCCATGAATTTATTTAAATAACACAAGGATTTACCGCCATAGTTTAAAAATCAATTTCCTAAATTACCAAGGGTAAATATTATATTTGTTTGAGATTGCTAAAGTAAGATTCCCATTGATTTGCAATTCTACTAGAGTCGGATTAACAATCTTTAAAAAGATCTCCTATCTTTAATGCTCATAATAATTTACATCAAATTTTATTTTACATAAACTAATATCTTTACATATAAAATTTAATTAATTTAATATCTCTTAAATAATATTAATTAATTATTATAAATTAATAACTTTTAATAAATTTTATTAATAACATAATTTGTAAAATAATTTATATTAATATTATTTTAAAAACTTTATTTAAAATAAATTTTAATAAAATTAAAACTTAATTTTAAAAAACTTTTTTAAAAACCTATGTTCTAACTATCATGTGACATTGTCTTAATATATATGGTAGTGCCATCCGCCTACTAATGCAGGGCTATGACAACATTTTTGTCATAGTGTCTACAGTAGTAGAGTCATCGACACTTTGCCATTACAAAGAGGTGGGGGTACAGGTTTGTCCCTCACCAATACCCATTTAATAAATTAATTTAAAAAAAAAAATTAAAACATTATATTTATATTAAACTTTTTCTATTCCACATAAAAACTTTTATAAATAATTTATTTATGGGTTCTTATGCAGACCCATAAAAAAAGAATATCTTTTAAAAAATAATATGTATATGTGTGTGTGTGTGTGTGTGTGTGTGTGTGTGTTCTACTCAAATTCTCAAAATTAATTTGATGGAGAACTTATTGTGATATCCCAATGAACACATTTTTTTTCCTCTAGAAGATTTTTCCATCTACATTCAAAACCCTATGCTAATAAATTTCTTTAATCTACTGAAGAGGGTCATACAGATTCATTGGGTTTTCCCATACAAAATATTAAATATTCATGACAAGAATGCATACAACTAAAAACATTCATCTCAAGAATTCCTCAGAAAGCATTCAATAGACACGAAGAAGACAGGAAGTAAAAAGGAGCAAGATAGTATATGTCAAAATCACAAGTGTCTACCTAGATACTGATGCTAATTTTCTACTCCTTACAATCTGTAGAGAAAAGTCCCTTCCTTCTCCAACATTCGTAGTTCCACCAAAATGAACCCCAAAGCCACTAGGAGTGCCTATAGATAAGGACCTCTCAAGAAACACCTAGAATGTCTCTAGAAGCAATTAGGAGATAAGATAAGCATTGACAACCAAGCACAAGCCTTATCCAACCTTCTAGATAAATAGATAAGAATGATAAGGTTGTAGACACCATGTTCTTAATTAGTGTGCTTGCTCCCATGTTGTAGACAACATGTGCATAAAAGAGGTGCGCATACTCCTAGGTAGACTTATAACTTTTATTTTTTATTCTTTTTTATTTAATTCTTTTATTTAATTAATTTCCCAATTAATTAAATAAAATAAAATATTTAAATATCATATTAATTTTCCATTAAATTATATCATTAATTAAATTTTTTAATTAGACCTAATTAATAGAAAATTCGACAAAGACCTCCAAAGTAAAATATGAAAATCCATCATAGAAGAATTCATACAAAATCAGATTAAGGGGTTATAATCATGAATTATGTCATCTGACACATTCGAGAGGTAAACATCTCAAATACTTGTCCTACTTTTGTAGGAAAAATGGTTTAAGGGTTTAGGATTTGGACCCAAAACAATAGTACTAATCATCAAACATAAAACTAGCCTAACAGAGTTCGGCAATGACTGAACAAATGCAAACTAGGGGTGTGCACTACATATTATAAATCCAATATTGAATGACCATGTTTTTAATTGTTTCAACAATCCTATTAGATCAAGGAACTCTACACATTAGCGCTTGATTTCCTTCTATTGTACTATCACCCAAATTGTTTCTCCTTTTTAGATAATGTAATATCATCTTTTGACTATACCCAATATGAGATGATAGTGAAGAGATTTGTCCTTTTTCCATAATTTCTAATTTAAAATAGATACAGAATCACTCTTCGTGCAATGGATTTATCAGTAGATCTAGTTTTTTTCCCAATGGAATGTAACCCTTCCTTAACACTTTCAATAATATATTTTTCTAGTTTAGAAGTCTTCCTCTTTTTTATACTTGTATCAATAACCAATAGTTTCAATGACTCTTTTAATTCATCTTTAAGAAGTGAAATTAATAATATTTGAGCTTTCTCCACTGTATCAAGATTCTCAAATTTTACAATTATTTCTTTAGAGTTTTTACTCAATTTTCTTTTCATAGTATGTATAGGTTGATGAGCATATTCTCTCAATTTTTCCACATCCATTTTAATTTAATGATTTATGTTTTTATGATTAAGTTTTCTCTTCAAACTTTGAGCTAGATTTGCATTCTCATTCATTGTTTGATCTCAGGCTACAAGAAAAATAATATAAAATAATATAAAATAAATACTTGAGATACAGCTTCTCTTTAGGGTTCACATATATGTATATACATAACAAGTGAACTATTAGATACAATTTTTATCTAGCCTTTAGATGATCCTTCCTTGATATCCATTGCTTCATCTTGAATTTCCTCATGTCCAACAGTTTCATCATTGACTATTGCACATGCATGATATAGAAAATAGAATCAAGCAATTATGTAAGGGGATTTGTCTCTAAAATTTAAAATCAAAGATATAAAGTTTGCATCTAGACCTAGAAATCTAGAGAGGGATTGTACTTGTGAGAGATGCTTGCATACATACCTTTTTGAAAATGGGATGAACCTTCTCCAACCTCAGTAGGTTATATTGGTTTACAATGTCCTAAATAGATTTGTAATTTAAATGAACTCTAATTCTAAATATTCATAATTTAAAAACCATAATGTAACAAACCCTAATCCTAAATATTCATAATTTAAAAACCATAATGTAATAAACCCTAATCCTAAATATTCATAATTTAATAAAACCTAATCCTAAATATTCATAATTCAATAAACTATTAATATTAATTTAATAGCAACCCTAAGTTTATATTTACCATATTCATAATTAGATAAACCCTAATCCTAGCTATATACATACAAAAAGTCTACAATAAGATTGTATACTATATGAACTAAATATGCATTGGAAAAAAGATTGTACATGTGTACCTTATATCCTATAGTATCCTTTGTGAGCTTTTTGTCATGCATATTTACTCGCTCTGTTACCTTTATTGCCCATGTCACAATTTTTTCTTCCAAATTTTGAAAATAGACAAGTTGCAAAACATTTGCTCCCTCCAAATTGAAGTGCAAATTATTTGATTGGATTTGAATGTTACAAATAAAAATAAAAATTATATGACAATTTTTATTTTAAAAACCCTTTAAAGCCAACCTTAGTTTCGATCGAAATGACATTAGGTAGTTTTGATTGAAACTAAGGTCGGGTCAGTTAACCACATGGGTTGCACTTTCTTAGTTTTGATAGAAACTAGATAATTTTGTTTCTATCAAAACTAATGTTTTTAATTTCCATCAAAATTAGGTAATCATAGGTCTTCCCCATGTGTAAGAAGATTTCCAATGTTTTCATGGCTTCTAGACTCAATTACCAGGTTTAGATGGAACACTAAAGTCATGTCATTCTGCATGATAAAAGTACTCTGAGAGAGATTTCTAATGACTTTGAATTTGCTACATTTTGAATTTTTTAGGTATACCATTTTTCACATGAATTGAACAGAGGTTTATTATGAAAACTAAACCTATTTATTGGATGCTTATGGAAAAATAGTAACTAAAAGAATATTATAAAAAAAAATACCTACAGTCTTCATAGTTTAGTCCTCTTTCAAGAAGAAAAATAAATTTTGAAATTGGCTAAATATATAATAAGTTACATGTGTCAAAATCCACGTATGTCCAAATTTGTGTTAGGTAAAATTTAACTCTGATAAAATATGAAATATTAAGGCTAAAGACCTTAGATCACCTCAACGATTCTAGTATGGATGTTAAAAACCTAAAGTCGAATGAATCACATTGATATCTATTGTAGAAAAAAAATTATGTGAGTAAAAAATAATGTCACTTTTTAAAAATCATGTTTTCAAAAACATACCAATTTTTGTGGGAGAAAAAAAAATTCAATCAAATCTATTCAAAAAAAAATTAAAAAGCATATTTTGATTCTACAAAGAAAAGCCTAAAATGCTCTAATTTACTTCTTGTTCAAATTCCTAATCATTAAATGGCAATATGTATCGAAAAGTAAAAGTTTTCTTGAAAATTGACAATTCAATGTTAGTTAAGGCAAAAAGTGTAACCCACTATTGTGGGTTCACCCATAATTGGCATCTTCCACTTTGATTTAAATTTAAAAAATAGTTATTCCAAATATTTTTTAAAATTCTCCTACAATTTTGTTCTAACATTTTATCATGCATTGGCTTCAAAATATTTCTATCAATGTCAATTACTTACATTGTGTGCATTCATCATTTCAACTTGAGATGTCACATTAGGCGCATTAGATGACATAAGTGTATTTGTCATAATCATTTCAATTGGGGTGCATTGAAAAATTTTGTTTGTCAAATTAGGTGTGTTTGCAACATTAATATCAATAGGTAGATTTTCATCATTTACATTGGAGGAATCTGATGATTTACCTTCATGTAATCTCCTTATACGCACCCTTATTTTTTCCTTTGCTATCGCTCATTTTTTAACGATTTCTTGCTTGTTCTCTCCCATGATTTTAGATTTGAATTACCCAACAAACAATAACATTAATAAAATACAAAACTAATTAAAATTTTATGACTATTTTATGCTCAATCATAATATACTAACACAAAATAAGATACATTGGAACATGAAAAATATAAAATGTAGCATTTCCAAGAACAAAAAACCTTATACTTGCATACTTGGTATAGAAATACATGTGAAACAATAGTAGAATATCATGGAAGGCACTGAAACAACATAATAACCATTGACATGCTATTTTATTTACATTTTTCAATAGCTTGATCTAGTTATTGAGTTCTTACTACATTATCCATATGGACTAATATCCCGATCAAATCTTGCATGACCCGTTCGGATTTTGTAAAACTTGATCGAGTTATGTATACTATTACACAAAGATAGATTGAATGAGGGAGAGAGTGATGGAGAGAATGAGAGAGAGAGGGTGGGGATAGGACAAAGAGAGAGAAGTGGATATGAAGAGGGAGAGGGGGGCAGGAGAGAGAGAGAGAGAGAGAGAGAGAGAGAGAGAGAGAGAGACTCTCTCTCTCCCTCTCTCTCTCTCTCTCTCTCTCCCTCTCTCTCTCTCTCTCTCTCTCTCTCTCTCTCTCTCACACACACACACACACACACACACACACACACACACAATATAATCTTGTATAGTAGTAATACATAACTTGATTGGGTTTTACAAAACCTGATTGGGTTCTACAAAACTCGATTGGATTCTACAAAATCCGATTAGGTTATAAAAAGCTTGATCATGTTCTAAATGCATTCTTTATTTTAAGAAATCCGATCAAGTTATTTGAATGCAAAATTTCCAATTAGGTTATGCCTTGGTAATAGCCTCGAGAAACAGTCCAAAGGCTTGGGAGACTTTTTTCATCCTTTAGACACTTTTTGATTATGTAAAATGAATTGTTATCTTTGTCTTCATCAAGTATGTGAATGGTGAAGTGGGTATCTCTAAAATCACCACCATAATCTTACACATCTTCCTAACTTTCTTATTATTTATTTTCTTCTATTTTTGGAAAAAGTTAAAATATATAAACTTTAATTACTTCTACCAATGCCTTGACATTCCTCACAGACATATGTCTACCATTTTTTAAATAACTTTTGATACACTTAACCAAATTCAAAAAAAATTACATATTATTGTTCTACACTTGATTATATAAATTTTTTTAATTGAAAAAATCATTTTAAATTATTTTGATGCAAGTTATGCTCAACACATGAGAAAGTACCAAAATTTCATGATGTAGTATGCTCAATAATTCATAACAAAAAATAATTCATCACCAAATTACAAAGAAAATACACAATTTCTAGATATGACTCTTAACTATCATCCTACCAAAGGGATATGAAAAATAATAAATATAACTATGTCTTTTGTGTTGCACACAAAAACAACTATGTTATATTTTCTAAAAAAATCAGGAACTATTTTTCATGTACATGGGGTTCGACCCACCTAATCTTATCCATTGTGTAAAAAATCTAGTAGTTTAGAAAGAAGATTAAGAGAACTATCATTTATATGTTTTACACATCTTATCATTTTTAGTGGATTACCATCAAATGTCTCATCCAAGTTTAGGTTTACCTGATTTTAAAAAAAAGGTGTCCACTGACACCCCTTTTTTCTACACCGTCTTGGTGCACTCACCCTTTCATTTTCATTTTCTATATTCATTGTTTATTTCTTGTGGATGGCACAAGAACTAGATTTATGAGTTAATCATGCATTCTCATATCAATAAATTTCTCTTACTTATTTCTATTTTTATGAATATGGATGAATTTCTTAAGACTATCTAGACTGTAGAGGAAACTCATTCAATGGATGCAACCATGGGGGTAGTAGTGGAGGGAGAAAATGAGGGAGATTAGTTTATAGTATTATAAAATCCCAATAACTAAATTTAATTACTCATATTAGCATTAGTGCAGAGGTTATACCTTATGACCTATGCAAGGTTCACCAAATGATTGCTATCTTTATTATATCTATTTAATATGTAATAGAAACACATTTTTTTTGGACGACCATTTAATATGGTTTGGAAAATAATCAAATGTATAGATAATATTGATTGGTTAATCCATCATTCTCACAAATAAAAATTCCTTTGAATTTTAGAGATGCACAACATTGGCTTAGCTGTTCAAATTTACAATGAGATCTATAAAATTCCCTATGAATTTGCCAATGTGGAAACTTAACCAAGTGAAACAAACAAGTGCCCTTCGGCAAGAGAACTAAATTGCTGGCCAAGAAACCCTATTTCAATCACTTTATGGTTAAATTACTAGAATATCAAGTTCAATCCTTCAATTTTTTCGAGAACTGAAATTATTTACAAAAATTGTTTGTAGGGTTTGAAATATTGACTTTTCCATGTCATTGGTTTGTTTCACAAGAACTTGACACTAATGTAGGCATTGTAGCAATTGTGCACTCACTCTGAAGCCAACTTCCGTATAATTGGTAACACTTACATTTCGAATCTATTTGGGTAATAGAGGTGTTGTGATATCTTAAATCTATTCCTCAAATGTAATAAATAAAAAATAGTATTTGAGAAAAATAAATAAGATGACTACTAAAAAAATCTTTGTTTCAATCCCTTTTGAAGCCTATATATAATTTCAACGTCCAATCTTCACAAGAACCAAGCAATTACCTAACATTCTTCAATGTCTAAACTTCACAACATCCAAGTAGTAGCGTGACATTTTAAATGACCCTTTCTTGCATTTGAATTACTCCTATTTGCATGCTTACCTCCACTACCACAATAATGAATGCATAGAGTATAATTTGAATTCTTTCAGTATAAGGTTGTTGTTTAAAAAAATATATGCTTAAAAAAATTATATTTATTTATGAGAATAAAAATATAAACTTATAATTAATATCAGCCTAAATCTTGCACTTTTTGTTACAAGTACTAGTGACTATAGATTACGTATAAGATTTACATTGTTCTAGATTAACGTTTACATGATGATACATGTTTATAGACTGACACTTTTTTCCAGTTGGAAAATGTAACATCTATCAAATGTTTTCCTTAGATTTTTTACATTTCCTCTCAATGCTAAATGCTAGGAATACCTAATAAGTATAGCTTACATGTAAGTCTTACATTATTCTTGATTAACCATGTCACCAACTATAGCTTGCATATAAGCTTTACATTATTCTAGATTAATTACATCACCAACACTATTACTCTCAATTTGAATAGCTAGCTAGTAACTATAGCTTACATACAAGCTTTACATTACCCTAGATTAACTACGTAACTGACACACTCACTCTCAGTAGTGTTCCTTTGATATGTTTGATTGTCAACAAGCACAAGGGTCATGAATTTCAAACAAGATGGCTCCATCTTCCCTTCCAGCATCAGCACCACATGTCCCATGGTTGGCCTCATCTCCTCATCTCTTTCAATGCAGAGGAATGCTACAACACTTGCTCTTCTCACCTCTTCAATATCTTCCTCCTCGGCAACACCCTTTTCCACAAAATTAATCGTGTTCCCCTGACTAATTTGGTTCGCAACCCATGGAAAAAAGTAATACATACTTGAATCCTGCACGTTTAAATCCAAAGTTCTTCTCTTGGAAATGATTTCCAAGAGCATCATGCCAAAGCTATATACATTGACCTTTGGAGTAATGGGAACACCAAAAATCCATTCTAGAGCTAAATAACCTCTCGTTCCCCTCATTGTGGTAAGAATACGAATTAAATCCATGTTCACAAGCTTTGCCTACCCAAAATCATCCAACTTGGGGCAAAAATCAGCATCAAGTAGAATGTTCTTAGGCTTTACATGTTGGAATATTAAATGAAGCATACGTTTTCCCCTTGAGCCAAATGCTCACCTAACACCTCTGACGTCCAGAATACACAGAAACATAAATATGGTGGGTGAGATTTTTGAAATAAAAAATGAGGGAAAAAATGGAATGTGAAAAAATGGAATGTTTCTACATTCATTTTCATTCAGTCAGATTATTCAGAGATTTAGTTTAGCAGAGCAGAGAAAAGGAAGAAGAAGAATGTGGTCAATAGATCCACTTGTTGCAGAGATAGAAGGAAGTATGTTCAGTGTCTCTAGTTGCACGTGACTCCTCTGTTCATTCTGTGAGTTGGTTGTTGGTTTGTTTTGTCCAGTTGAAGTAGTGATTGCTCTAGGCACCATTGTATGCAGCCATTAGTGTTGCAAGTTTAAAGTTTATTGAAGTTTGAAGATTTACCAGTTTAGGGTTATTTTAGGGTTTTCTGGTTGAAGCCGAATGCTCCCAAATTTTGTAATATTTTAATCTTAGTTGAATAGTAAATCAAATAGGCATAGTTGAATCCATTGCTCTTCCCTTATTTATTGCATTTGACAAGTTTGTTTGGAAGTTTCAAGTATTGGCTCTTTGGTTTTAATGGTGAAAGCATTCCCGTTGAAGTTTTATAAGTTATAATATTTTTTAGTTTGAACAAAACACTTGGCATCCTCTTTTATTTTCTTAGTTGGAGCCGAGTTTACTTGGCATCTATTGTTGTCGAGCACTCTTCTTCATGTGTCGAGTAGTTTTTTAGTGCCAAGAATTTTTTTTTGGTTTAGAGTTGTGAGTTTTAAGTTTAATTTATATTTCTCACATGGTATCAGAGCTTTGAGGCCCCACATCCAAAGTGAGTTAGAGCATTTTTTTTCTTGGGATATTTGACATGGCAGTAGATATAGGAAAGATTTGGCAGTAGCCACCATCCTTTAATGGGAAAAATTATGATACATGGGCAAAGAAGATGAAAATCATTATGGTTGCAAATAATTTGTAGGAGTTTGTAGTTAATGGGTTCAATGATCTAACAAACCCAACTCAGTATGCTTCTCTCAAAAATGCACAAAAGATTCATTTGAAAGAGTCAAGGAGAAAGGATGCAAAGGCATTAAGTTGGATTGAGGCAGCAATGACAGAGACAGTATTCCCAAAGATTGCAGTAGAAAATTATGCAAAGGAAGCTTATGATATCCTTGAGACAAACTTCAAGGGGACTAATAAAGTCTGTACAGTAAAGCTATAGAATATAAGGAGGGAGTTTGAGAACCTTCAGATGAAGGAAAATGAATCAGTTGCATATTTCAGTTCAAGGACCTCCAATGTGATTAATCAACTGAAATCAAATGGAGAAGACTATCAAGAGAAAACGATAGTGGAAGAGATATTGAGGAGCTTACCTCATAAATATGACAATTTGGTAATGACCATAGAAGAGGCAAAAGACCTCATTTTTTTGACAATGGATGAGTTGATGGGTACTCTTCAAACCCATGAGCATAGGATCAATAGATCTACATCTTCTTCTTCTTAAGAGCAAGCATTCAAGACTCAGTCAAATCCAAGAGGAAGGGGGAGAGGAAGAAATGGCTCAGGTGAAAACTCCAGAGGTAGAGGCCGAGGTAATGGAGGACAAAGAAATGCTGCAACAGAAAGCTCAAGAAGAGCAGATGGAGCAAGTAGCTCACAAAATACTTCAAGAGGAGGTAAGAAAAACTATAACTCAAATAAGAGTAATGTAGAATTTTACTACTATCATAAATATGGGCATTATGCAAGTGAATGCTGGAAGAAGCAAAATGATCAGTCAGGACAAGAAAATGTGGCTAATATGAACATGGGAAGTGGAAACAATGCCACTGCCTTCATCATGTGTAATGTTGGTGAAGAAGGAAGCTCTGAGGTTTGGTACCTTGATAGTGGATGTAGCAACCACATGAGTGGTAATAAAATCTTGTTTTCATTCATTGAAAAGAGTTTCAAATATGAAATTAAAATGGGTAGCAATGCAACCCTACCAGTTATGAGCAAAAGATCTATTATGGTCTGCATCAAGAAAGGTGAGAAGAAGAAAATACAAAATGTGTATTTTGCCTCTGGTATTAAGCACAATTTGATGAGCATTGGTCAGCTTATTCAAAATGGATACAAAGTGTGGATGGAGAATGACACGTGTGTCATTAATGAAAAGGACGGGAGTAAGAACCTACTTGCAGCAATTCAAATGACAAAGAATAGAATGTTTCCCTTGAAGATAGAGACATGTGATTGAAGACCCCTCATGGCTATGGTACCTCAGGTATGGTCATCTAGGCTATGCTAGTTTAAATTTATTGTTAAATAAAAGAATGGTAGAAGGTTTGCCACGTATAGAAAATTCATGTGACAAGTGTGAGGCTTATATTTTGGGTAAGCAACATAGGCTTCCCTTTAATTCTAAAAATTCTAGGAGGGATAGATATCCATTAGAGTTAGTGCATATTGATCTAGTCGATCCTATGCAAGCTACTTCTATTGGGGGGAGTACTTATTTTATGACATTCATAGATGATTTCAGTCGTAGGACATGGGTGTATTTCTTAAAGAATAAATCTGAAGCATTTGATAAATTTGTAGAATTTAAAGCCTAGGCTGAAAGAGAATGTGGACATTATATGAAGGTCCTCAGATCAGATAGAGGAGGGGAGTATACCTCTAATTTTTTTGTAAACTTTTGCAGGAAACATGCCATAAAGAAAGAGCTCACAGCTAGCTACACACCATAGCAGAATGGAGTGGCTGAAAGAAAGAATAGGACCATTGTTGAAATGGCAAGAAGCATGATGAAAGAGAAAGGTCTCCCAACTAAATTTTGGGGAGAGGCTATGGCAACAATAATTTTCCTAATTAATAAGTGTCCTACAAAGGCAATCTGTGATAAAATTCTAATGGAAGCATGGTCATGAGGAAGATGGATAGTTGAACACTTAAGGGTGTTTGGATGTGTTGCATATTGACATGTGCCTAAAGAGAAAAGGTAGAAATTGGATGACAAAGGTGTAAAGTGCATCTTCACAGGGTACAACTCAGAATCAAAGGCATACATATTGTATGACCCATTGAACAACAAGATTACTCTTTCAAGAGATGTGAAATTTCTTGAAAATCAATCTTGGTATGGTCCAACTGATGAGTCACCAAGCACTTCAAGTAAAATTTCAATTATGAGTGAAGAGGATGCTGATGAATAGAAAGAAGAAGGAGCAAATAGAAGAAAAGGCAAGCAACCTGAGTCATTGTTGAGCTCCTCTAGGCATGACTGAGTGTTAGTGCCGAGTAACAGTGAAGACCGAGCTAGTCGACAAAGCAGTAGCAATGAAAATTTTGGTCCCACACTCTCCTCCCTATTACCAAGAAAGACCAAGAGTCTTAGGGAGATATACCAAGATGAAAGGTATGAAGCTTATGATGAGAGTGTTAATTTTGCATTATTTTCTCATAGTGATCCAGTATATTTTGAAGAAGCTATTAAGGAGAAGAAATGGTGTAATGCCATGGATGAGGAAATAGATGCTATAGAAAGAAATGAGACATGGGAGCTAACTGAATTGCCTCCTAAGAAGCAAGTGATTGGAGTGAAATGGATCTACAAGACCAATGCAATGCTGAAGGCAAGATTGATAGGCATAAGGCAAGGCTGGTAGTCAAGGGCTACAAACAACAGTATGAAAGAGACTATGATGAGACATATGCCCCTGTTGCAAGAATGAAAACCGTACATATTGTCATTGCAATTGCAGCTCAGCACAAATGGAAGGTATACCAAATAGATGTGAAGTCTGCCTTCGTAAATGGTGTATTGAAAGAAGAAGTATATGTGGAGCAGCCACCTGGTTATGAAGTTGCAGGTGAAGGAAACAAAGTATATAGATTGAAGAGAGCTCTTTATGGGCTCAAGCAAGCTCCAAGGGCATGGTATAGTAGGAAGGACTCATATTTGATGAGCAATGGCTTTAGCAAAAACAATGATGAGCCTACTCTCTACATCAAGGCATCAAATGGTAATGTGTTGATTGTTGTCTGGTATGTAGATGATTTAATTTTTACTGGTAATGACAAGGCTCTAATTGGTGAGTTCAAAGAGGTCATGAAAAATAAATTTGAGATGATAGACCTAGGTCTCTTGAAATATTTTCTAGGCATAGAAGTAAAAAAAATGCATGATGGCATCTTCATCTTTCATGAAAAGTATGCATGGCAGATCTTGGAGAGATTTAAAATGCAAAATAGTAAGGCTGCCCCCACACCAACATTAGTAGGTCTGAAATTGAGCAAGGAAGACTCTAGCAAGAGAGTGGATCCAACACTATACAAGAGTATGGTTGGAAGTTTAATGTATTTGATTGCAACTCAGCCAGACCTAATGCATGCAGTAAGTTTAATTTTAAAATTTATGGAAACACCAAAGGATTCCCATTGGCAAGTGGGAAAGAGGATCCTAAGGTATCTGAAAGGTACCAAGGGATTTGGAATTTTGTATACTGCAAATGATGATTTCAAGTTGGTTGGTTACATAGATAGTGATTGGGTTGGAAGTATAGATGATAGAAAGAACACTTCTGGATACATGTTTCATATGGGATTGGGTGCAATTTCATGGGCATCCAAGATGCAACCTCTTGTTGCTCAATCTATAGCAGAGGCTGAATATATAGCAGGAAATATAGCAGAACATCAAGCTATTTGGTTAAGGAGGATCTTAACAGATTTGAATGAAAGGCAAGAGGATGGGACCACAATTTATTGTGACAACATCTCATCAATTGCATTGTCCAAGAATCTAGTCTTCCATGGGAGAAGCAAGCATATAGAGATTAGATATCACTTCATCAGAGAGTTGGTGGAGAATGGGGATATCAAGATGGAATTTCACAAGTCTGAGTAGTAGCTAGCAAACATTTTCACCAAGCCATTAGGCATTGGAACTTTTGTACACCTAAGAGAGGGTCTTGGTGTAGTTGATTTGGATTAGTTGTGATCCTTGTTTGTTTGGCTTGGGACAAAGGGGGAGTGTTGGAATATTAAATGAAGTGTACATTTGCCTCTTGAGCCAAATGCTCACCTACCACCTCTGACATCCAGAACAGACAGAAACATAAATATGGTGGGTGAGATTTTTGAAATCAGAAATGAAGGAGAAAATGGAATGTGACAAAAGGGAATGTTTCTACATTCATTTTCATTCAGTCAGATTATTCAGAGATTCAATTCAGTAGAGCAGAGAAAAGGAAGAAGAAGAAAGTGGTCAGTAGATCCACTTGTTGCAGAGACAGAAGGAAGTATGTTCAGTGTCTCCAATTGCACATGACTCCTCTATTCATTCTGTGAGTTGGTTGTTGTTTTGTTTTGTCTTGTTGAAGCAGTGATTGCTCCGGGCACCATTGTATGTAGCCATTAGTGTTGCAAGTTTAAAGTTTATTGAAGTTTGAAGATTTACCAGTTTAGGGTTATTTTGAGATTTTTTGGTTGAAGCCGAATGCTCCCAGATTTTGTAATAGTTTAATCTCAGTTGAATAGTAAAGCAAATAGGCATACTTGAATCCATTGCTCTTCACTTGTTTATTGCATTTGACAAGTTTGTTTGGAAGTTTCAAATATTGGCTCTTTGGTTTTAATGGTGAAAGCATTCAAGTTGAAATTTTATAAGTTATAATATTTTTCAGTTTGAATAGAACACTCGACATCCTCTTCTATTTTCTCACTTGGAGCCGAGTTTACCCGGCATTTATTGTTGCCGAGCACTCTTCTTCATGAGTCGAGCAATTTTTTAGTGCCGAGAATATTTTTTTTGGTTTAGAGTTGTGAGTTTTAAATTTAATTTATATTTCTCACATTACATCGCCATGAATGATGGGATCTCTGCATTCCTCGTGGATATATCACAAAGCTCGAGCAGTGCCTAAGGCGATCTTGAACCAAGCCTTCCAGTCGAGCACCTTGATTTTACTTTTGGAGCCAGTGGTGAAGAGTATGGAATTCAGCAATCCATTGGGCATGTAATCATACACCAGTAACCGTACTTTGGATCCTTGTGCACAAAACCCTCGAAGCCTTACTAAATTCCCATGTTGTATATTTCCAAGTGAACTGATTTCCGCTCGAAATTGCTTCTCATCTCGGCTTGAATTGGACTCCAATTTCTTCACAGCCACAAGTGTACCGTCTGGTAGAGATCCTTTAAAAACTGAGCCGAATCCTCCGCTCCCCAGCTTAGACCTGAAGTTCCTAGTCGCAATCTTCAACTCCTTGTAACTGAACATTCTAAGAAAAGAGTCGGATGAATCTTCACAAAGTTCAGTAGATCATAGTCGATCTTGTCGCCTCCTCCACATAAAAAATGAAAAGACAGCTAAAGCGATGGCGAGCGCAGTGACAATAGCAATCACAACAGGCATGACGGTTTTGCGTTCGGATGACGATGGTGGATAAAACGTTACATGGGCAGAGGCAGGGGCTAGTCGAATGAAGACATTTGAATTGCTACTAGTTGATGGAGAATCACGGAAACCAAACAGAGGTGTGGACCAGATTTGGCAGGGACCTGAAGGTGGATTGAAAGCATAAGCAGTGCACGAGCAGTTGCTGAGGCAGGATTTCTCGCAATCTGTCGTTGTGGGCGCTGGGATGTAAGAACCATAGTCATTAAACGCTGTTGCGTTGGACTCGATGAATCTGTCGGCTGTGCAATTCAAGGGACTCTAGCGAACACAGCCACTGCACGACCAGTCCAGTGAATCCCAGGCTTCATTGTCTTTTGGTGTGAAGCCATTTACACAGCTGTAGAATTCAGAACGAATGGAGTTACAGACGCCGAAAGCGCCGCAGAGGCCATACACGGCGCATTCATCTCTGGGCAGAGACCAGAACATGCTCCATTTATTCCCATCGAACTGAGCAAGTCGCATATCTCCGGACTTGGTCAAGATGAAATGCATGGGCGCACGCATATTATGTGTTGGTGTTAAACTGACATACAAACTAGAGCTGGTGATTTCAACGCTGACATTGAAAAACCTTTTGTCTGTCATCTCTGGAGTACGACTGAAAATTCTACCATCCCAAACTCCGCTCGACCAATACTTGACAGAGCTATTCCACATTAGCACAATTTGTTTGGCGCTAGATGGATCCAACTGGAAGGAGAATAGCCCAGGAGCAGGATCCAACGAGCTTTTCCAAAACACCAGTTTTAGTTGTTCACCAAATCTCATTGCAGGCAACCAGATATCTGTCGGCATGTCGAAACTCTGCCACACAGTTTCAGATTTGTTGTCATCACCGCTCAGCATCAAAAAATTACCGGACTCTAGTATCACAGCACGGGATGCCTTCTTCGATATGTTGACCGACCAAATAGAGGCACCCTCTGCGTCCAACAGATACAATTCACCTTCTCTTGACAGCTTCAAAACTCCAGGCTTGTTTCTCGCGGGAGTCTCTCTGTTGGCCACCCAAACGATCATCTTCTGTCGCATATTGCCGTACCACATTCCAACGTACCAGTTATTGGTTCCGTTTGGGCTGAAGAAACACAATTCAAATTTGCCATTCTCTGAAATCAATGTCTGATTTCCAGCAAGCGAGGCGCCCAAAAAAAGAGTATCTCCGGCCCTGACATAGCTGTTCAATGGAATAAACACAGCAACTGCAAAAACAAGTCTTAACCGCTTCTCATCCATCGCCAAATTGTTAGCCATTGATCGAACGTCCCCTGGGCTTTAAGGCAACGGCTATCCAGGCAGTTCGTTCGACTGCCTGGATGCCCCATCCTCATGGCATGTTAGATTTTTTTATGCATATGTTGTAGCATGTTAGATTTCTTTATGAATATGTTGTAGCATGTTTTAGGAGTGACATCCCTATTATGATAGTACCGATGATCTGATTGGTGGCTTGGGATGTTACGCATGGATGATGGCTAGGACCAACGATGGTCTAATGATGCTATTGATGGTCAGTAGGTACCACACACTTAGTTAGTTATGTTTTATGATGGATGGATGTATTATGTATGTTAATTGTTAGAATTCTTTGGAATAACTAAGAGAGGGGGGCGGGGGGATGAATCATTTATTTAGGGTCCAATATGTCAAATTTATAATTTAGCTAAATTATAGTAGGCCCATACATGCTACCATTCATCCAAGCTTTTATTCTTTATCTTAGCAAGTTACTATAAATCAATATGCAATAATGAAACACATAGAATCAACACATAATGTAGAGATTTATGTGGATACCTAATTTGGGAAAACCACCAGTAACATGCTACCTTCTTTTCTCACCCTTTTGAAGTGATGCCCTATTAAAGGCCTACAATGTTAAAGCCTACAACACACTATTAAATGTGACCCTGTCAAAGGATTTCAATAGCTTGTTAGGAGTGTGCCTTGTTAGAGGCCTTTATAACATTCAACTTAGAATGTCACTCTATGAAAGGATTTACAAAAGGCTATTAGGCCCATCTAATTCCATAGGACTTTCAATTAGCTTCTCAAAAGGCTTCTCCACCTAGTTGTTAAGCTAACCTATCAATATAGTATTTCAATATCTAATACAATTGCTAGAGAGTATTAGAAAGTTTTGACCTGATACAATTTGCAACTTAAACTTTGAAGATCTTAGATCACACTTTAGCTCATCTATCTTGCTTGGCTTTCCTTCGTTGTAGTTCTGATAGCTTGTCTACCCTTCAAGATCTATCTCCTTGAGTCTTTTTCTCATTATGCCAATGCAACTATCTCCTTGTGGTCACTTGATCGAATCAGAGTCTTTGTGCTCAATTTTCTTTTTACTGTGTCTTTCATTTGACACTTCTCACTGGCCTTCTCTTGGCTTCTTCTATTAACCACACTCTCCACTCTCTCTTTGATCTCTGACCTGTAACTCCTTATAAAGAAGTTTTGTAGTTTATTTCCCTCTTAATTCTTCCCGCTCATAACTTGAATTTGACTATAGATAAACGATGTTATTTTTCCTCCAAATTATTTCATGTAGAAACATCATGATAAATCCATTTGCATTCACCTAGAATTAGTTAGCATAAAACTCTGTGACACCAACTCATCATCCTTATCACCCAACTGGTTCACAAAATTCAATGTAATGGCAATATCATTTTTGTTCTGGTGAATCCTTGACTTTTCAAATAATGTGGCAACTCGACACTATTTAAATACTGGTGCTCGGCACATACTATGTTACTCAGCATGAACTATGTTTTACTGATACATTTTTTCTCGACATCCACTACATTTCTTTGATGCTCCATACTTGAACTTTTCTCAGCACACACTAGATTTTTCACTTTCTTGGTTCCAACTAAAAATTTTCTCGTCTTGAACTAGCTTGCTCGACACTCACAAATGAACTTAGTTAAGCTTTGCAATTGACCTTGTCAAAACTTACACTTCTAATGTATCTAAGTGTGTCCATCCTCTATGTCTTAGAGTATGTCATCAATAAATTATCTCATCAATGTCTTAGCTAATCCTTATACTTCATTACAACAACATAACTTCAACCTTTTCTCTAGTTGTTCTAGTTACCTCTTATTGATTAACTCCTCCTTGTTAGTCAACTAAGTGATAGTACTTGGATCATGTAAGAAATTGTCATTCCTGCAAATAGCAAGTTTGACATCAATTAAAAAACAATGATTGAAAACATTCTTTACCAACTCCATTATTCTTCTATCAATGATCTTTTCGATCATTTCCAACAATCTCCCTCTTTGTCATTGATGGCAAACCAAATAGATCAATTAGTTAAGCTGATCAACTTAGTTACCATGAAACTTGTATGCCAAACAGAAAACTTGTTGTCATTTCATACCATTTCATATCTCTCTCTTTGTATCATATCTCCCTCTTTTTCTGATACAAATTGATTTCTCTTTTTTGTTTCTTCCTCCTAGTTGCTATGTCCTTTCTTTGTATGTGTCATCTACTTCTTCTGCTATTACTCCCTTTGTGTTAATAGCTTCTGTTGCTTTCTCCCTCTAATTATTTATAGTGTTTGTTGATCAATCTCTCATCTCTTCTTCTCATCTACTATTGATTAGGTTCTCATAAATCTCCATCTTTGACATTAATGCAAAAGATGTAGCATCTTGAATATCCTTGATGTAGATTATGCTTTTCCAATTTTCTCTCTTTGTTACCATCCTTGTGACTAATTTGAAATTTTTATTTCTATTAACATCCTCTACATTAGCTTCTAATATTTCAATGATCAACTCCTTTTGATGCAGGGAAACTTTTGCTATTGCTTTAATTAGCTTGGGTTAGGGGCTTTACCCCTAACTTACCTCTAAGATACTCATAAGCATCTTTAGGTAATGGTTCAGTGAATATATTAGTTATCTATTCCTTAGTGTAAATGTATTCCATCTTCACTTGCTTGTCTTCTACCAATTCTCTAACATCGTGATACTTGATTGCAATATGCTTGATTTTTGCATGCATTACAAGATTGATAGATATGTTTATAGCACTTGTGTTATCACAATATAGTATCGCTAGCTTGATTATCTCTTCCTTTATTCCCTTCAATAGATGTTTGAGCCATACAATTTTTGTGCAATTAAAGGCTGCTGCTACATATTCTTCTTCTATTGTGGACTGTGATGTACATGTTTGTTTCTTGCTAGTCCAAGTGACTAGTCTCTTTCCTAAGAAGAGTACTCCTCCACTGGTGCTTTTTCTATCATCAATGTTTCCTCCCCAATCAGCATTAGTGTAGCCATTCAACTCAAACTTATCACTCCTCTTGTAATACAAACCAAAATCATCTGTTCCTTTAAGATATCTCATTATCCTTTTTGCTACCATGAGATGATTTTCTCTAGGTTTAGGAGAGAATCTTACCACTATACCAACTGCTAATGCTATATTGGTCTACTATGTACAACATATTGTAACTTTCCAATCATAGACTTGTACATTGTCTGGTTGACTTCAGCAGATTCAACATTCTTGGATAGCTTGTGTCCGGTTGCCATTGGTGTGCTAATAGGTTTGGAGTCCTCTAGACCAAATGCCTTGAGTATCTCTTTGATATACTTTTATTGGGTCACAAATATACCATGTTACAATTGATGTACTTGCATTCCAAAAATGAATTTTATTTCTCCAAATGTTGACATCTCAAATTCATGTTTCATCTTGTCAGCAAAATCTTTGCTAATTACTTCTTTTCCTCCAAAGATTATACCATCCACAAATATTTCTAATATAAGGATGCGGTTATCTTGTTTTGATTTGATGTGCATATTTCTATTGTCATTAGTTCTTTCAAAGCCTATCTTTACTAGATATTTGTGAAGTCTCTCATACCAAGCTCTAGGATCTTGCTTCAATCCATATAGAGCTTTATGTAGTTTATAAACCTTGTCTTTGTTGTTCTCATCAACAAACCTTTATGGTTTCTCTATGGTTTAAGAATTTTCTTATTTACTATTTTAGGTACTTCAAAAAAATCAAGCATGTTTAATATTTTTTGTTTTGAAATATTTTGGAACATTTTCAAACAATTTTTTTTCATTTCTTTATTAACTTCAATCCTACCCAATTTATACAACCAAGATACTAGTCATCTTTAAGTATTTTAGAAAAAGAATCATTAACATTATTTAAAAATGACTAATGTTATAGACTTAAAAAATATTTATATATATTTCAAAAGATATATGATATTGTTATATTGCTATCAGGATTTAACTGTGTGATTTTTGAGTCAAACTCATTGACCCATATTCCATGAGTAGTGATTCAACACGAATCCATCTCTCATGAGAATAAATTTAACACTTAACACTCATTGGATCTAGGTGATGCTCATAAGGGTGAAGCACCGAGACTTCCCGAGAGGTCACCCATCCTAGTACTACTCCAGCTTGAGCATGCTTAACTACAAAGTTTCCTCCATGGTTAAACCCAAAGCTTGCAACCCCATTTGCAAAACCTTCACCAAGTGTTGTGCCTTATGAACCATTTATTAGAAAGCCCCTTAAGCTCATCAATTGATAAGTAGGAGATAATTTCCACATCAATTCAAACTGTGATATTGCTATAAGGATTTAACTGTGTGATTTTTGAGTCAAACTCATTGACCCATATTTCATGAGTAGTGATTCAACATGAATCCATCTCTCATGAGAATAAATGGAACACTTAACACTCATTGGATCTAGGTGAAGGTTAATAAGGCACAACACTTGGTGAAGGTTCTGCAAATGGGGTTGCAAGCTTTGGGCTTAACGTTAGAGGAAACTTTTTAGTTAAGCACGCTCAGGCTAGAGTAGTACTGGGATTGGTGACCTCCCAAGAAGTCCTAGTGCTTCACCCTTGTGAGCATCACCTAGATCCAATGAGTTTTAAGTGTTCCATTTATTCTCATGAGAGATGGATTCATGTTGAATCACTACTCATGAAATATGGGTCAATGAGTTTGACTCAAAAATCACATAGTTAAATCCTGATACCAATATCACAGTTTGACTTGTTGTGGAAATTATCTCCTACTTATCAATTGATGAGCTTAAGGGGCTTTCAATAAATGGTTCATAAGGCACAACACTTGGTGAAGGTTTTTCAAATGGGGTTGCAAGCTTTGGGATTAACCAAGTAGGAAACTCTGTAGTTAAGCGTGCTCAGGCTGGAGTAGTACTGGGATGGGTGACCTCCTGAGAAGTCCCGGTGCTTCACCCCTGTGAGCATCACCTAGATCCAATGAGTTTTAAGTGTTCCATTTATTCTCATGAGAGATGGATTCATGTTGAATCACTACTCATGAAATATGGGTCAATGAGTTTAACTCAAAAATTACACAGTTAAATCTTGATAGCAATATCACAGTTTGACTTGCTGTGGAAATTATCTCCTGCTTATCAATTGATGAGCTTAACGGGCTTTCTAATAAATGGTTGATAAGGCACAACACTTGGTGAAGGTTTTGAAAATGGGGTTGCAAGCTTTGGGTTTAACCATGGAGGAAACTCTGTAGTTAAGCGTGCTCAAGCTCGAGTAGTACTGGATGGGTGACCTCCCGAGAAGTCCCAGTGCTTCACCTAGATCCAATGATTGTTAAGTGTTCCATTTATTCTCATGAGAGATGGATTCATGTTTAATAATTACTCATGAAATATGGGTCAATGATTTTGACTAGAAAATCACACAGTTAAATCTTGATAGCAATATCACAGTTTGATTTGCTGTGGAAATTATCTCCTATTTATCGATATATGATATGATTGCTCCTCTTATTTATATTTTAAATGATATATGATCATAACACTTTGAATTTAAAATAGTAAAAACAGTGTAAAATGTTCCTCGGTATATATCCATGGGAATAAAATAAGAAGTTGAAAATGATGTTAACATAGTCACCGGGTCTTCTCAATTATTTTTGGAATAAAATAAGAAGCAGTTAAAAATAAAGTCACGATTTATGTAACATACTCACGAGGTCTTCTCAAATTTCTTCATAAACAAGTTTGACTCCAGCGGCATTTCGTCTGATTTCACTGAATTGTTTCATAGTCAACAGACACTTTATGAAATCAAATTTATTCCTCTCTTTGGAATTAGCATTCAATGATGTGCTTCTCCGTGGCAGCAGTCTCTTCATTCCTTAAAAATTAAGACAATCAAACCATTAAATTCAAGTATTCCCTATGAATATAATTATTTAACATGAACATTACTTATAATTTTGGCTTGTTTTGATCAATCACTCTTATCCCACCTAGAGAAATTGTTATAAGAGAATAGTGTGTTGACAATGCTTTGATTATAAGTCATAGTGACACTTACAGACAATGCCCTATCAGATTTCTTTCAAATTAGGTAATTTTAAATGTCAACCTTTTCAAAATGCAACACAACAATTATTTTATAGGCTTCTATCATGGTCCTCCACCACATTTATTCTAGAAGAACATTTATGTTTGTAGCTTCTTGCTTTAAAGCCTAGCAACAACTATCTAGGCAGTTCGTTCGACTGCTTGGATGTCCCATCCTCATGGCATCCCCATGCATCCCATCTGGCCTCCTACGTCCATCCTGCTAGGTTGTAATCTGAGGGAGGGTGACAGAGGGAAGTGCGTGGAATGCTAGATGTTGACGAAGGTGGATGAGCCATTGCCCTCGACATCAATTTTCTTTATCATTTCCATATATCTGTCCTTCGGAGGTGTGAATTTCTTCCAAAATTCATTAATGAAATACAACTACACATACCCATATATCTTTATGACTTTAAAGTTATCATTTCCTAGATTAAGTGGACAATGTTGCATTTTGAATTAATTACTTAAAATTGTCTCTATCACATCATCCTATTAAATATATCACTATAGCTCTTTATCTTTTTCTATCCATATATCCTTTTATCTTTTCCTATCACTATCCTTTTATGGATAGTGATAGATAAATAGATAGATCTTTATTTAGATACCTTCCTTGTATGAACTACATAGTCAAATATAGTAGTCACCACTAACTACCAAGAATGTCAATGTATCAAACAGAGGTGAATACCATAGTGTTGCATCTTTTAGAAAAAAATTAATGTAACCTTTCATTGGCACAATATAACATGATAACTGATCTCATCCTATTGGGGATTGAACAAAAAATTTTTACGGAGATCAAAACTCTCAGCATATAGTTTAGCCAAATCAATACATAGTGCAAAGGATTGTATTCTCCAAGACACATAGGAGAATCACCAAATGAATAGATAAGACAATCCATTGTACTCTCCTTATGTTATTTAATTGGCATATTCAATAGGAGAAAGTAATGACACCAAAAGGAATAGAAAGCACTCTAGGGAGATAATTTTTGGAGCAAATTTTCTCTTCCTAAATTATGACATGTAATAGCAATAGAGTCATGAATCAGTTCTAAGGAATTGAAGTGAAAAGATTATTCATCTTTGTTGGAGTAGCAGCTATAGAGATAACAATCTAATTATTAATACATATTGATTGCATAAGATATAAGATATTAGGCAAAAACATTACTTTGTGATAAATGAAAACACCATACCAACTTAAACCATTAAACATTGAAAATTGCTAAGAAAAGAGGAAAATTAAGATATTAGGAATTGATAATTCTCTTATTTATCTACCTTAGCACCTGCACTATGCCCATTAACCATTTGGAAAAAATGATGCGCAAATCTTGAAAATATGATCAACCAACTTGGACCACCTACCTTGTTCTTTACATTAAGTGTTGCAGATATGAAATGGCTAGTTTGGACAACATAAGTATAGGTATGCAAACAAATAGACAATGATCAAACAATGTCATTAATAATCCACACATTGTTGTGATATACCTACATCAAAGGTTCACAATATTTCGAGAGAAAGTAATTAAAAATCTCCTAGGTGCAATAGATTGGTGGTATAGAATTGAATAGCAACATTGAGGAACTGGCACATACATGGATTTATTTGGATGTCAAATGTACCAAAAATAGATACACTGGATTAGAAAAACAACATTGAAGTTGAACGTGCTAGAATTCTTTTGATATGTGCGTTATTGCCTAGAATCTGCAAGATGCATGCCTTCGCAATAATATGGTATATCGTTCTCCATCAGATGATCCTTTTCTTTTGAACACAACTAACATCTTTGTTATAAATATTTATGATGATTAAAAAGAACTAGTATCCTAAATTCAAAGATACACAAAATGTATTGAGCGTACATGTCTATGTAAGTCTCTTGTACAATATGAGACATGTACTGAAATGCTAAGAAGAATATCTATAGTACAAAAGTTAGATGACTTAGCCATGTCTACATATCATAAATTCTTATCTAAAGTTATTATCACAAGAAAAATCTCATATGTTACAAAAACTACCACTTATTGTTTTCAGTTGAGAGTTTATAGCATTAAATGTTGGACAAAAAGTGCTTTATCGAATAATAAAAGAGCCAGGAAATACTCAAATTTAACCTAGTTACCTACATTCCTACATGAATCACCCTCTTGAAATTGAAACATTGAGTTGAATTCAAGCTGCAAGATCTTATTTATATGTTTCAAATCGAAAAGGATGCAAATGGAAAGCACAAGAAAATATAAGTATTGTCAATGCTTATCCAAATTTTTATAAAATACCACATATCAAATCCAAATATTTTGATACATTCTATTGGAGAGAGTTACTCTTATATAAGAATTTTTGCAATATAGAAGCAACGAGAAGACTCAGAAAAGAAAAATTAGTCAAAAATTGGTATCAAATGAATACTACAGGTTACACTATGTGGCATGTACGTTGTACTAGTGATGTTGGGAACAACTCTAAGGAAGAAGATGATAATGAAGAAGAACATGAAGGTAATCAAGATACAGATGATGTGTTAGGTGCATGTGAATGGGAACTTCTCTTGCAAATGGAACCATTCTATACTATTATACTCAATGAATTAAATATGCTCAGAAGGCGTGAATTTGACATAAACAACAATTGGGACCATATTGGAGAAATTTTACTAGAGATATGTCTAGTATGATTAGAGTCATTTTGAAATTTACTATAGTTGACTTAAGTACATATATGGGTAAAAGTACAAAGATGTGTCACCTATCAGGTTGATTTATCAAAATGACTAAATTTGAGTATTTCTATCTAAAAATTATTTTTTTTCAAACATATGATCTAGATAAATTCATTCTAGCTAAGTTATTTATCGTCTAACACTTTTCCATTTGGAAATGTCTATTAAATGCATGTTTTATACAAGTTTGTATCCAATTAATAAAGAAATAAAATTGTTTTAGAAAATTGATACTTTAATAAGTCTTACTATTTTTCATGATATCTTTTAAATAAGATATAAACACCATTTTATAGAGCTCAAAGTTAAGAAAATTCTCATATAGAATTTATTGTGTTTTAATTAAATATAGAATATTGTAGTTAAATAATTCTACAAGCACGTATTTTAACACTCAAATTGGTGTCAATTTTGAGAGAGAAAAAATATTAAATCATATCCAAATAAATTAAAAATTATCTGGCATTCTAGAGGAGAGAGTCCTCTTCTAGAATGTATTTATTTTTTCTAGTTAGAATAATTTTATTTCAAAAGATGTGGTGGGAGATGAAAACTATCAATTTCGTGTGAGTTGAATTTTGATTCATTATAAAAGAGAAAACATATGTGTAAAGCCAACTTTTATTTTTGATTCTAACTATATATGTTATCTATAACATAGTCTAAGATCAAAGAGAAATTAGTTTATTTCCATAGAATTTTGTGGTGGGAACTACACCCCTATTTTTCAACATTTTTTAGCAACTAAAAAATTATCTATAAAAATTAGGAAATTATATCAATTCTTATTCCAAATAGTTATTAAAAACTATAATCCTAAACTTCATCCATTTCTATACATTTCATTAGTTTACTTCATTTTAAAATTCTAAATAATAATACCAGTTTTATGGTATGGAAGGTGAATAGTTATACTTTTGTTAGCCTTTTCCTTTACAAAAAGGTGACACAAGTTTATGCTTTTAACCATACATTATCTCTTTGAAATGATAGTTCATCATTTCCTCTATATGAAAAAATAATTAAATTCTAAACTCTCCAAAAATATAGTTTTCTTTTAAATAAAATAATAAAAATTGATCTAATGGTATTTTTTCAAACTATAATAATAATATGATCCAAAGATAATAATTATGATCTAAACACAATATTTATGAATCTAGAATGAGAGGTAATGTATACCAAGAGTTGTTATACAAGAATTAAGATTGAAAAGAAATATGCTTTGACGACTTTGATAAAATGTTAGCTATATGTGCATCATAATTTTATGAATTTTATAAATAGTAATAATAAGTGTTAATATAAATTTAAGCTATATTATATGTTAACATAATATAAATGTAAGTTATATTATATGTTAACATAATATAATGTATTAAATGTAAACAAATTTAAAAATATTAGCAATTTTTAACTTTTTATTGTATTAGTATTTTTAATTTCTACTTAAAGATCAATATTATAAAAATTTAAAAATAAATTACATGTGTTAATTTATTCATTTATTCACATCTTTTGCAATTGATATTTTTAGTAAATATACATAGTGGGTATGTGCAAGATCACGGTGTGCCAAAAAGTGGCGACCTAAAAAATTTGTAATTTTGAAATATCTCAAACCATTTCAAAATCTATTCCAACTTTTTTTCCCACCCACCCTGATACTAAATGAAAACAATTGATATCTTTGTAAGGTCTACTATATCTTTTGATACCAAGCCTATATGGTCAACTTTAAAAGCATCCTAAAAATGTGCTTTTGGCATATTTTTATGTGATTTTTATTTCAAACATGTAGCTGACAACTTTTTTTGCACCAAAATTTGATGAAATGAAAAGGGTTTCTTAAGAATGTTCTTATCTTTTCATAAATGTAAAGTTTGTTAAATGATGAGTTTGGTAAGTAATTATTACTTATTTTCTAATGGAGTTACGTATAAAGTGCTGGCTGACACACTACTTAAAAAATAACTATAACATTCAAATGGTACAACATTTTTTAAATCTAAAAGATGCATCACATTCTATGTTTCTTCTACTGTAAGGAAAAAAAATGAAATTTGAATTTTGCAGAGTTTTGAATTAGTTAAGGTGGTCAGACACAAGTGTTTTTTAATTCCAAAAATACTAAAGTCAAAAATTAATTATTAATTATTTATTTAGAATAAAAATACTAAAAAATATGTGTCACATCCGTGCATGAGTCTACTACTTATATCTTAAATATTATTAAAAAATATTATCATTTAATTTTAATCAAGGTGGTCAGACATACGTCTACTTTTTCTTTTTGTTCTAAAACTTTTGTCATATTGCATTAAAATTCAAAATTTTGACCAATCAAATTTTTTTTCTTAAGATAAGTTCTAGTAGTTTAGAAACTAGATTCAATTTTCTTGAGATTCTTTTCTCTCAACTTTTTGATATAAAGTTAATAATAAGTAGAAAACTGCACGTCATGTTGACATAACCCTAATTTTCTATTTTTTTATTGCCACTTAAGAGCATAGTTTGGTTGACCATGATCTTGCACATACCCTAGTTCATTCATAAACTATTTAATACAAAAATTAGTTATTGTTTGATAATGTCAAACAAAAGCTTAGTAGCCTATAATGGGCTTTTCAATCAAAGAAATTACTAGATAAATGAAATATTTTTGAGGATAAGATCAAGGATAGGGAGAAAAAGAAATATTATAAGAAGAAGAGGAGTTTATTTATCTATGAATAGGTTAGATCTGGTAAATCAAAGGGTGTTCAACTTTTCAATTTTGTTTAGGATTATAGTATAAGAGATGATTGAACTACTTGTCTAATAGTGGGAATGACAATTTGTTGAAGAGGAGTTTATTGATCTATGAATGAGTTGGATCTGGTAAATCAAATCATCATAAACTTTTCAATTTTGGGGAAGATCATAGTAGAAGAGATGGTTGAACTACTTGTCTAATAGTAGGAAAGACAATTTCTATAGGTCATTAAAATGTGTTTTTTTCTATTGAGTTTTTGCATCTTACTCACCATTGTAACTATATGGACATTTTGAAAAATTAGCCAAAAATAATTTTTTATTTGTTGACTATGTATGGCTCACCATTGTAAATATATGGGTCATGTTGGAAGAGGAGAAGCAAAGACAAATAACTATTTACAACTACTTTGTAAGGGCATTGTTTTCCACAAAATTTTATGACATACTTACTATATTTCTATAATCTAGAGGCACGAGCATCATCAAAAGTATAAATGACTATCGGCGCAACCCTTGCACTTTTCAAATGCGCAAGTGCTATTTTATTGGCCAAGTGAGACATTACATTATCCACTTGAATGTTGCTATACAATATTCTACTAACTTATAATATAGTTAATAACTATAGATTAGATGTTTATCTTATATATATGTTGTTGTTATGATTAATTAATTAAAATTATGGTAACTATTTATGTTTTAATATTGTTATACTAGTTTTGGTATGAATTTCTTATTAAGGAGATGAAAAAAAGATCTTTATTTTGTGGAAGTTTTCCCACAACTCTTTCTTTTTTCATGACACCATGAACTTGTCTCTTTATAAATTTTAAAATTAAAGAACTTCTCTTTGCACATGTCCTCTTGCCTAAATGATTTAACATTTTTTAAAATCTTACTACATGGACGCATGTAGATTTAACATTTTGAAAATTTTTTTGAGGTTCAAGGATATCCAAACTCTAGAGGAAGTAGGTTTTGCCTAATTTCTTTATGCAACATACTAAATTTTACTATGTTAATATTTCTTTTAAGACTGAAATTTTAAGGCATACAAAAAATAACTTTTGAAAACTGTGGTCGTGAATGACATTGCCATCAACTTTTGCCTACAAATCCATAGATTTTATTATCAAAATGATTTAGAGATGCTACAGTAGATTTTGACAAGCATGAAGCTTTGCCCCATGATTTAATAAATAAATAATAGTTCTTTGTATATTTGAATTTTTTTCAAAGAGGGATGTTTAATAATTAAGATATTTGATCATTGATCTGAGAGGATAATGTGTGGTTATTAGGAAAATATGATTTTAACTATGAAAATGGAACTCTCATTTTTATCAAACTAAAATGGAGAATTATATTAACTGAGAACTTTGGCAAACAAAAAACTCCAGTTTTACCCAAATCGAAACTTTAGAGAATTATTATAGAAAATAGGAGTAGCTAAATAATTATATATTTTTTAAGTACATGATGAGATGTTATCTTTTATTTCAATTTGGGTTATGGGATAAACCTAGTTTAACCAGTTTGATATGTTTAGTAGAGGCTTGTGAAGTGATTGATTTATGATTTTGTTATGTAATGTTCTTTGGTCATGGTCCTTTTTATTCCCAACTATTGTGACACATGCACAAATTTCTCTGATGAGGTTTTTGATCAATTATTTATTAGTGTTTTCTAGTTTCTTGTACATGACTGAGGTGAATATTTGATTTTTTTGGTGTAACCTATGAGTTTTTGTGAGGCCTCACCCCAACCCATCCTAGCACCGATGACACATTATTATTTTGATACTCATTCTAACATGTCAGAGCATTATTGGATACACTGAACATTGTTATGCTATTTTGCGATGTATGATGCTTACTTCAGTTATTTGATTTTGTCATTTAATGCTTATAAATATGTATAATGATGAAAGAAAATGTATGCAACGCTAACACATTTGGTTATGCAAGTCAAAAGGTTAGAAAAATGAGTAGAATTAGATGAACAACTAATTCTTAGAAATGGATGCTTTAATTTATATAATCCCTCTAATATGTAATTCGCATTATGCATATGGTTTTGGACCTACTGATGTGTGCAATGAGTGTGCAGGAAAATTAGCCGAGACAAATCAACGGAAAAGCGAAGATAAACTACTTATTAATTTTGTGCTAACCTTATATTGTAATTCTTTAAGGGTTGTAAATTGATCTTGCTATCCTCCTAACTTTTAAATTGTTCCTAATAAGCCTTTAAGGCTTAGCAACATTAAATTTAAGCACCCCTATGGATAAGGGTATGGGTGGGGGTACTTTCCAACCCTCTAGCCTCCTAGGTTGACTCTTAGGGTCTCTTAAAAACCCTATTATAGGCTGATTTCGAAAATGGGTTGTCCTTTACTTGGGTTAGTAAAACCAACCTCCATCTTGAGTTACTTAAATCCTATTGGAGTTAAGGACCATACTTAGAGGCCCTTTTGGGGGAATTTTAGTTTTTTTTGAGGGGTCACCCAATCCTCTAGTTTGGAGGAAGTCTTGAAGATTGAAGAAAAGAAAGGAAGCTCTTCTCAAACCACCATTGCCATAACTTTTTTTGAAGGTAGGAGTTCTTCACTCCATGAATGGTTCCTTGTGTGTGTTCATGTTTTGAATCTTGTTGAATCATGATGGAGACAATGTGAAGATATGCATTTCTTGCTTGTGTGTTTAGGGTGGTATTGGGAGGGATTTTATCTTGTTTACTTTGAAGTTATTCTTATGCCTTCTTGGTGTGTTGATTATTTTTGAGAGATTTTCATGGGGATGTATTTGGCAACACTCACCCTTGGGTAAGGAAGAAGTGTCCATGCTTGGGGAAAGGGCATTAGTTGGACCTCAATAGTGTAGAGTCTCCTGTCATGGAGGGAGGAGGGAGAAAGGGTAGGGAGTATGTGCCCCTACTTGTCATCCCATACCTTGTTCTTATTGAGAATTCTTGAATATGGTAAAGAACAAAAATCCTTATGGATGTAGCCTTGAAAGGGCCTTGAGAAAGAATGGAAATTCTTGAAGTTTTAAGCCCCGAAAAGGCTAAGTGAAGGTATGGTGATTGACTTCTCCTATTGAGAAAATCCACCTTTCCCCTATATTGGTTCTTTGTTGGACCTATTGTGCAACCGGGTGAGAATGTATGTTCATTTTACTTATCTCCTTGTGATGTTATCTCCATGTTGTTTCTTGTATTTTCCCATGTTCACTCTTGATGCAATGAAGTCAATTGATAAAAGTTCTATTGTGAAATCCTTGAAGAAATCTCCTTGAATTGTAATATTGTGTAAATTGTAATTGAATTTGATGTAGTGGCAAAGACATCGAGTTTTCTTCTAGTTCTTTCCCGATGGAGCCTTGAACCAGGATGAATAATAGAGAAAGAAATTAATCACGAATTCCCCCTTGTATTGATCTTAAGTGGTTTCAAATTTTGCATATGATGTGAGAAAATAAATTGATTGATATTGACACTAAATTATAAATCTCCAAGTTCCAATTTTGTTAATACAATGCAAATTGAGATATTGATGTCGCAATATATGGTCAAGTAATTAGATGAATTAGAAATCCTACCTTGCAATCACAAAGTTAACACCTTCATTGCTAAAGTTCCATTTGAATATAATCAATTGAACTAGAGATCATGTATTTCTTGAATTCAGAAAAGAAGGAAGATTCACCTTGTGGCATAATGAACAATTAAGACATAATTTAGTAGATGTAAAAAAAGTTATATCCCTTGCACTCTTGAGAATAAAATGAATTTATAGTAAAGAAAACATTATGCCATTTCTTAGTGAAAATTGGTTTCTAAAAAAATGTGCACCTCCAGGCTTAAAAGACCTTTCTAGAAAATGTATGGGAAAACAATTTAATTCCCTCTTAGGCCACAGAGAATATTCTTATTTTATTCCTTTGGTTGCAACCAAAATATAATATTAAGCTTTTAAAAAGGATTATAGATAAAATGCATTTATAATTAATATATCATATGGGCATCTTGTGACACCCCTCACCAACAAAACTTTATGCATTCACTACCTCCTTATAGCTATCCTAAAACTAATCACTAGACTTGATTGCTATTAACCCTTGTGACCCTAGACTTCTATGTCTACACAAAGGTAAATTTGTGAGGAAAGGCTAGACGTATCTCTCAAGACAATCCAATTAATTCTAACTCTCCTCTTAGCCAGCGAATTCTTGCCAACCTCCTTGCGTTGACCATGAGATATGGCAATTTGAATGATAAAAACATTAATGTTGTGCAGTTATTATTCCAAATTCTTTCCTTCACCCCTATACCATCCATAGCATACTTCCTTGGAGAGAGTGTACTTGGGCTGCAAAATTCAGTCATGGGACAGTGTGTCACTTCCTTGGTGGACGTCCAAGGCAAGTGGGTGGGGCAGCCTTCAACCCAAGCAAAGGTTAATGATTTATTTGTTGACACCACCTTCCTTGTTGGGATCTTCAACATTCCTTAAGGTAGACGGTTTTGGGCAGCGCTCCAACTCCTGGTGTAGCATGCCAAGCATCCTAGGGTGGCGTGTTTCTCTCATGGGAGAATGGGGAAAGTGGATGGGACAGTCCACTTGTCCCCTTTACCAAGTGTAAGTTAAGGGATTGTTAGTTTAGTTATTATTTTAGTAGAATTAGATGTTAGGCTAGTTTTAGAATAAATTCATTTAAGTTAGAATGTTGGCTACCTTAATTTTAGCTTAGTTTGTTTGTCATTTAAATTTTTAGCAAAAGAAAATTGGTGGAATTTTATCATGAACATTTAATCATGGTTTATTATTAGTTAGTATTGTTATTAGTTTTCTTTATTTATATAAATCATCCCATTAGATTAGTAGTTAGTAATATTGTTTTGTTGTTAGCTTGGTGTTAGCCATGTCTCTTTTTAGTTAGTATGTTAGCAATTGCTTAATTGTAGTTTTATTATTATAAGTTTAAATTTTAAAGTAGTTGTTGTTTTTAGTTCATTTATTATTTAAGTTTAGCTTAAGTTGTGTTAAATTTAAGCATTAGTTGAGCAGTATTATTTTACTTGGAAATTTAATTCAATTTGGTCATATCTTTAGTTTAGTGCTAGATTATGTTAGTTTAAGATTTAATTTAGGTCAAATTATTTTGGTAGTAATTAAATTAGTCATGGATGTTCTAATTAATGTCTATGTGTAAATAGTTTTAGAGGTATGTCTAATTCAAATTTTGGATTAGCTTCGATTACTAGGTAAGTGATTAACTGTTAGAATATTGAACTAGTTTCCAGTAAAAAAGGTATCTTCCCGAAATTGAATATTGTAATTCGATGTCTCATTCATTAGATCTATTCTATTACAAGCTTTATAGATCGATTTTAATATGAACTTAAATTGCAAATAATTCAAACAAAGTTTAGATTAAAATATACATTTATTGAATTCATTCTTGTTATCAATTATTATGGTAAACAATAAATTAATCAAGTAGATGGTTATGAGTAAGTTAGAGAAAAATTTAGACTAGTTTAGACTTTGGATTAAAATTTAAAAAAAAAAAGGGTAATCTGAATGAAGTTGAAAGTAGTAATTTATGGCATTAAGCCTAGGGCAATGGATTAAAGATGTAGCGACAACATAGTTATTAATCTAGTAGGGAGAGCCTAGTTATTAGAGCATCCTTAAGGTCGTGACAATTAATCACAAATAGTTCCATTATGGTTAAACCCTAAAACTTTTGACCCCGTTGTCTTGCTTAATCTTAGTTAATCATGTGAACATTTGTCGACCCCATCATCTTATTGTTCAAAAAAAAATTGTGTGTGTGTGTTACTGGCCCTTACTTTTTGGGCATGACAGTTTTTGATCAATTATTTATTGGTGCTTTCCAGTTGCTTGTATAGGATTGAGACAAATATTGTGATTTTATGAGCTTAGGTTAGGTTATCTATGTGTATGCTAGAAAGTGGCATGCAATGGAGGTCAACGCCCTAAAGAGGATTCTCGAGTAACCTATTCTATGATATATAAATAAGTGACAACATTTCATTAAATGGGGTAAAATGAATTAACAAGAGTCCATGTTTTACCTCACCCTACCTTGAGTGATAGTAAAAGCTAAGATGGGAGTAGAGAGGATTCTTGGTTGCAACCTTCCCTCGTTAGTATGCCTTGTCTGTAAGAAAGGATATCGATGCCACATAGAGTCGCTAAGGGGGCAGAGTCCAGAGAGACTGTTAAGGTAACTTTAGAGTTGGCTCATGTGATGACACTTATCCATATGCATATTAGGTATCCTACATGGGTATGTGTAGGATCATGGTGTGCCAAAAACTGGTGACTTGAAAAATCTATAGTTCTGAAATATCTCAAACCATTTCAAAATCTATTCTAGCTTTTTTCCTACCCACACTGATACTAAATGAAAACAATTAATATATTTATAAGGTCTACTATATCTTTTGATTCCAAACCTAAATGGTGAACTTTAAAAACATCTTAAAAATATGATTTTGGCCTATTTTTATGTGATTTTTACTTCAAACATGTAGCTGACAACCTTTTTTTTCACCAAAATTTGATGAAATGAAAAGGGTTTCTTAAGAATGTTCTTATCTTTCCATAAATGTAAGGTTTGTCAAATTATGAGTTTAGTAAGTAATTATTACTTATTTTCTAATGAAGTTACGTATAAAGTGTTGACTGACACACTACTTGAAAAACAACTATAACTTTCAAATGGTACAACATTTTTTAAATCCAAAAGATGTATCACATTCTATGTTTCTTCTACTATAAGGAAAATTTAAAAAAATATGAATTTTGCATAATTTTGAATTAGTTAAGGTGGTCAAACATGAGTTTTTTTATTCCAAAAATACTAAAGTAAAAAATTAATTATTAATTATGTATTTAGAATAAAAATACCCAAAAATATGTGTCACATTCGGGCATGAGTCTACTACTTATATCTAAAATATTATTAAAAAATATTATCATTTGATTTTGATTAAGGTGGTCAGACATACATCTACTTTTTTATTTTTCTTTTGAAATTTTTGTAATATTGCATTAAAAATCAAAATTTTGACCAATCAATTTTTATTTTTTTGAGATAAGTCCTAGTATTTTAGAAACTAGATTCAATGTGCTAGAGATTCGTTTCTCTCAACTTTTTGATATAAAATTAATAACAAGTAAAAAATTGCACGTCAAGTTGACATAACCTTGATTTCCTAATTTTTTAGTGCCACTTAAAAGCATAGTATGATTGACCATGATCTTGCACATACCCACATGTCTTTGTTGTCACTGATATTAGATGTTACTTGTGTACTTGGTACCTTTGATATATATTGCTATTAGGATTCCTTAACCTAGATTCTTGTTATGAATTTTGGATTGTTATCCATTTGGGACTTGAGATTATCTCCTTAGCATAGTGGAAGTGGGCCATTTAGGTTCCATGAAGTCAGTTGGTAGTGTTTCTTATACCATTGAGATTTTGATAGCTAGATATCATTGTTGTATGTACTTGTGTAGTTTTTTTATCCTTCTAATCTTGTGATTTCATTCTATGGTTATATTCTTGTTTGTTGTACTTTCATCAATTGAGATCTTATGAGATGTTGTATCTTATCTTGATGTATATTCTTTTAGCTCATATCCTATGACTTGTATAGAGGATGATTATGCATTTTGGTTATGTCATGTGCCTTCTTATGTACTTGTATATTATTTCATTTGATTTCACACTTATGGTTATCCTACTGATGTGGACTTTGTTTATGTATATGATTTAATCTTAATAAAAATTATGTATGGGATTCAATATAATGGAAACCTTGAGAGATATAACTACTAATGTGTTTCTTATGTATGTGTATTTATTCCACTATGATATCTCTTGTTGTTTAATCTTTTCAAAAAAAAGAAAACTTAGTGACTTAATAGGTTAATTTCTATTGGGTTCCCTGGTGGGGTGTTACATTAATTATGCATGAAATTGTCTTAGATCTACTAGAAAAACTATAAAACAATTGTAAAACATATTTAATGTATCTTAGTAGAAATAATAATGATACTTGAAATCAAGGGTCTAGAAAGATATGACACCATGGTGTATTTGTACTATTGAAATTTCTAATAATTTTAGCTTAGAAAATTATTTTAACTTCAACCACATGTATTATCATTTCTGTATTGTTTGACTTACGTTTATTATTTAGTTTAGTTTGAGTTCTAATTCAAAATTTAAAGACCATTTATTATTTATTTTTAAAATAACAAATTCTTAAACATTGACAAAAAAAACATTCATTAATTTTTTTTATTTTTCCTTTTTAATTTTTACATATTCTATATAATATCATTTATAATTTTTAGTTTTGAAAGCTAGTACTACTTATTTATACAATTTTACATTTCATGAAGAATTATTGATCAAGTGTGTTTGAATTCTATTCAAAATCATATTCATGTATCTAAGAATATTTTTATTTGCTCAATTGGTTTTAAATTTCTACCATGAACTACTAAATAACTTTGTATTGATATGCAAAGTACAATTTTCCCTATGATTTCTTAAGAAATACTAATTAAACAATAGGAAAAGACTCTATCTACCTATGTTCTTGTATTCTATTTAGTTCCCACCCATTTTTCAAATATATAATATCTTCATTAAGTTCTTCCTCTATAAAACTCTTTGTCTCTTCTGTTGTCCTTGAAGGATTCTACTATAAACTCAAGAAACCTTAAATATAGTAATTAGATTATGTCTAACATGTCATATAAGGTATTATTTTCTTATCTATATAACTTTGAAGGAAGGACACATGTTGATTCCTACATTTCAGAATGATTTTTCTTATATTCCTTAGTGATTCCAAAGGATACTAGTTATAACTCAGTAAATTCACATTTATTAGGGACAAAAAAGTAGTTATAAGTTGTAGCATGCAACTTGTGTTATTAATAACTATTGAAATATCACTATAATGGTTAGTATTTTATTTTCTTTGTGGTGTTGTTAAGCATGCTCTCTCCCTTAGGTGCCCTTTATGAAAGGAGAATTTTTTATATTTTATTTTAAGGCAACAAATGTTATACGATTTTTTTAATGCAAAAAATTAGCATCCTCCAACTTATGATGTATGTGTTTGCAAAGGTTTGTACGTTCATTTATTTGATACATGTTCTATAAATGTCACAAATTTTATAATATGATCACTTAAATGGTTTCACTACTTGGGTTTGCTATTGGAAATCTCTATATATTCTGATACTAAGAAGCAAGATTACATTAGTTATTTCATCCTTTAATAGTGACACATATTATTCTTCCTTGAGATTAGATAAATCTTCTTGTCTTTTAGATTTCTAAATCAAATAGGCCAATAAATTTTAACACACTTATTGAAAATTGTCAAAAAAAAACATTCTATAGTGAAGCATATTTAATTGTAGACTAGGGAGCTAAAGAATTCAAAATTTCCAAGTTTAGTTATTTCTATTTCAAGATCGATCATTCCCTACATATGAAAAAGTAGTAATTATACATAATTCTTGACTAATTATTTAGATCTAATCTCTTTATTTGAGTAGTTGTTATGGGGTATGTGAAGGATCATGATGTGCCAAAAAGTGGCGATTTGGAAAATATATAGCTCTAAAATGACTCAAAGCATTTCAAAATCTATTCCAACTTTTTCCCACCCATCCTAATACTCTAAAAAAGAAAAAAGAAAAAAGAAATCTTTATAAGGCCTACTCTATCTTTTGATACCAACTGCATATGGTCAACTTTAAAAACATCTTGAAAATGTATTTTTGGCCTATTCTTGTGTGTTTTTTTACTTCAAACCTGTAGCTCATGACTTTTTTTCACTAAAATTTGATGAAATGAAAATTTTTTCTTAAGAATGTTTTTAGCTTTCCATAAATGCTAGATTTGTCAAATTATGAGTTCAGTAAAGTACTTATTACTTATTTTCTAATGGAGTTATGTATAAAGTGTTGATTGACACACTACTTGAAAAACAACTATAACTTGCAAATGGTACAACATTTTTTAAAACCAAAAGACTTGTCAGATTCTATGTTTCTTCTACTATAAGGGGGAAAAAATGTAGATTTTTTAATTAGTTAAGTTGGTCAAACACGAGAGTTTTTTAATTCTAAAAATACTAAAGTAGAATATTAATAATTTATTTTATTAGAATAAAAATACCCAAAAATATGTGTCACATCTATGCATGAGTCTACTTCTTATATCTAGAATATTATTAAAAAATATTATCATTTGATTTTGACTAAGGTGGTCACACATATGTCTACTTATTTTTGTCTTGAAAATTTTGTACTATTGCATTAAAATTCAAAAATTGGCCCAATTTATTTTTTTATAAGGCTTAGTAGTTGAGAAAGTAAATTCAATTTCCTAGAGATTCTTTTCTTTCAACTTTTTGATATAAAGTTTATAATAAGTAGAAAATTGCATGTCAAGTTGACATAACCTTGATTTGCTAAATTTTTATTGCCACTTAAGAGCATAGTTTGGTTTAGCATGATCCTGCACATACCCTAAGAATTTATTAGTACTAACATTTTGGTATAAGAGTAACTTATGATGCATTGGTCTTACCTTCATGTCTCCCCTATTCTAATCTAGCAGTCACAATAGTTTAGGTCCTCTTGGAAAAGAATGTTGAGTTCTTTAGATTGTAACTAAACTTGTAGAATAATTTTCATGCAATCTAAAGTTTATAACAAGTATTTGAAGGTAAATTTACACACACTTTTTAAAATAGTACACTTTAAACTATTTAATTTCTTCAATTCATGAAAATTATTGGTGCTTATTAATTATAGAATTTTACCTTTTACATATTCAAACTTGTTGATTAAGAAGATGACACAGAGTATTTATAGTTATAGCTATTAATTTTTTATGTCTTTAATCCATTTGAATGTTTTTTTTAGAAGGAGCTCTATAATTTTTTTTCATCTAAAATAGATGTTATGATATGGAAAATTTCTTTTGATGATGACACATGTTATAAAGCTACAATTTTATCCACTTAATTCTATTATGCACAATTTCAACTATAGTTTCAAATCAAACATCTATCAACATTTCCCTTACTTTTCTTTTGAATGCAAGTTCTGAAAACCTAATCAACCCTTTGCCCAGTTTAACTATTACAATGTCCTAACTACCAGTCAAATGAGGGGCTTTAGTGAGGGCCCTACTTTGCCATGTGGCTCTTATAGAAACCCATCTATGCTTAACCCTACTACTGAGCTATTATGACATGCAATGCTTGGAGGGATGAAGTACAAAACAACAAAGTCTACGATTCTAGAATACACTTTGGATTGTTTGGAAACTTCATATGTTCTCTTCATAAAGATGATATAATAATGTATGACCCTATGTAGACATGTTCACACATGTTTCCCCCATTTCCAACTATTAGTAGATGTGCAAAATTTTGACATTTGGTTTGTTGGAAAAGAAAACTCATCTTGTTTGGTTTCACAGGTGATGAGCTAGACATTGTATGCATACTGGTACCTATGATTTTTCTTCTACTCATTGACATGTAGGAAAGGAAATGCCACTTGTGTATCTTCATTTGATCAATTTGAATTTTGTACCTCTATTGAAGGAAGTAGTTACATTGTAGGATATGCAAGAGAATTTATAAGATCTCAACAATTCACAAGATAGAGGAAGATAGATGTGAGTTTCTTCCAATGATGTCAAATCCAATTTGGAGGATTTTAGGTGTTATATTGGAGGAGTCTCACACATCATAGATTTAGGAAATGTTGGGGCTCAAAGATTCAATCCCAACAATAGAGTATGGAATACGATTGATAATTATAATCCCAGAATATGGAATGTCTTGGAAGTTTTATATGCATTTGGGAAATTCTTTATTTTTATATGTGTAGAGATGAAATAACATGATTTGGAGAGGACTTGATTTATGTGGCAATCTAGCTTTTCCATTTTAATATTTTTTTCAAGTTTATTTTGATTTCTTGTAATTCCCCGCAAAGGGATCCAAAGAATTAACCTAGAATTTCACTAAGTTTGGTAGCATTTTTTTAATTTTTTTTAAACATGAAAGTAAATAACACTTATAACTTATGCACAATAACAAAAGCAATAGCAATGTCCATCTAAAAGTAAACATAACATAAACAATAGATTACATTCTTTAAGGATCCCTTAACATTGAATTACATCTAAATCAACTAACATTATTGAATCCATCTAATACAACAACCACATGAAATAATAATGATAAGTCCAATGTTTATCCATTACATTTCTAAATGCTCAATCATCCTCTGTACATGTCATAGGGTATGAAAAGATTAAAAGAATATACATATGTGAAATAAGTTACATCATCCTATTCTAATCCATGATACATCAAAGTAAAGATAATCGCATGTCATACATGATACATCATCATAGAAGATATATACATCTATCATAAGGATCAAACATAATAAACTAAGTGCACAGTTCCTCCCAACCATTAATAGCATCATTAGACCATCGTGGGTCCTAGCCATCCCTCTGTGTATAACATTCCAAATCAAAGAGGAGATCATCGGTATTAACAATTATCTTTTTAGGTTCATTTAGTTAGTATTAGGTGTGAATTTTTTCACTTATTAAACAACTTACAATGAGTTACCCTAGCAGCCTCTTAGGGCCCTGAGCCCCATTGCAAGCCACTTCCTGACACTACAAGCAGATAACCTACCCTAAGCTCATGGAATCATAAATCACCCTAGTCCTATACAAGTGACTGGAAAGAAAAATCAAAAGATAATCCAAAATAAAAACATCAAATATCCACAATAATAGCATCAAATCTCCATGAGCAACTGAAAAGCATCCATAGAAAATCATGACCACAACAGCTCTCTATTGGCAACTGAAGCATCACTGATAATCAAAAGTATCCATTAGTTCTCAGTAACCAAAATATCTCAAATCATACTGATCGAAGACTCCAAAATGGTTGAGTCAAAACATGTCACAACATGACATCATAAATCAACATTTCAGTCCCATCATGGTGACTGGAAAATATCCCAAGGATAACTGATTGATGACTCAAAAATGGTTAACTCAAGTGTTTCATACATAGGAATAACATTCAATCAATACAAGCATTTCATAGAGTATTCCATCACATAACCATGGTTGGGTTAATAAAGATTAGAAATAAGACATCATCATGACATCACAATTAGAACCCTCAAGCCTCTAGTAGACATCCTATAACTGGTCAACACTAGTCAACCCAAAATCCAAAAGAAATAGCACAGAGAAAACACAATGCAAACACATGTTTTGGTTTTGCTAAAATTACATCATTGTAAAGAGTGTGGAGGTCTTAGTTTTTATTTCCAAGTTTAGACATTGAATGGAGGAACATTTTGTACATTTTTTCCCCAACCCATGTATTTGTTTTGATGGGTTAAAGTTTTTCCTCTAACTTTTAGAATTTCAATTTTCTAAAAGTTCTAAGAATATATGTTATACGTTTTTTTTTTTTTTTTTTTGATAATATATTGTTGTTTTAAATAACCTAATTTCTTCTCTTGAAAGATTCTAATAACTTAAAATCTTATTTATAATATTCTCATTAGCCTTAATTAAACTAAAATTCTATTTGAACAAATTAATTAATTAAAAGCTATATATATTATTTATTTACAAATCTTTAAATATTATATATACATATATATAACAATAATATATATATATATATTGTAATAATGAAAATAATTAATGACACTATACATAAAATCGAATGATAAAGAAAATCGATATAAAAAAGAGATATCACATCGCATGTACCTTGTGCTTTGTTTATATTCAGCGCGGGTGTCCAGTCTGTACCAACATATGACTACAACATACACCTGCAACTGTTGTCGCTATCAATACTAAGCCGTGCATCGACAGTCACGACATCAGTCGTGTCAATCGTGAGTACACTACATTCGTAGGTACCCTGTGACCTCCCCAAATGTTATATGTAAATTTTTTTTAAATAATGTTTTTAATAACTTTTATCAAACGCAGTTATAAATACAGATAACAATGCGATTTAATGAGCTTTCACTGCGATAAATCATTTGACTTTCCAATTAAATAAATAAATATATACATATATATATATATATATATATATATATATATATATATATATATATATATGTATGTATGTATGTATGTATGTATGTATGTATGTATGTATGTATGTATGTATGTATGTATGTATATAAATGTATATATGTATATATATATATGTGTATGTGTGTGTGTGTGTGTATATATATAAATATACGCAAAATTTTATATAGCATAAATATATATATTTAAATATATATAAAAACGTATATTTATGCAGATCTGAATATATATATTTTTCACAAAGAATATATATACAATTTTATGAATTTCCTATAAAATATTTGTTCTCTAAATTTACCCAACAGTTCTTTTAATGAATTTGGCTACAATTTTTAACCTTAGTCCATAGAATTCTCAGATTTACGCATACAAGGTTTTCTCAAATAAATTTTAACTACCCATATTGAGAATGCATACAACCAAAATATGGAAATCCTCAGAAAATGTATGGAAGATACGAAGAAGACAGGAAGTGCAAGATGCGGGAATAGCATAAGCAAAATTCTCAAGAGTCTACCCGAATTTTGATGCTAATTCGCTTTTCCTCAAAATATTTTTAGAGCAGGCTGCTCTCTTCTCCAAAGTTCTCGAGTCCTCCAATGCTCCAAAACGCTCTCCCATGCTGTGTCTAAGCTTCTAGGAATGCCTGAATATAAAGAACTCTCAAGAAGCACCTAGAATGTCTCTAGAAACAACTAGAAGGTGTAGACAAATAAGCATGAGTCTATTCCAACCTTCTAGATGAGTCATAAGGTTGTAGACAAAATGTGCTTAATTGGTGCACTAACCCCCATGTTGTTGACATATGAGAAATAAAAAGGTGCGTTTACTCCTAGGCAAGCTTATAACTTTTATTTTAATTTTTATAACTTCTATTTAAATTTTTATAACTTTCATTATTAATATTTATTTATTACTTTATTATCATTTTATAATTATTATTAATTTTAATTTCTAATTTTCTTTTATTTAATTCTTTTTCTCAATTAATTCTCATTTAATTAATTATAATCAAAATATCAAAGATCATGATATTATATTAATTTTCTCCAAATAATTAATTTATTAATTAAATCTATTTATTAAGGCTTAATTAATATAAAATTCACCATAGACCTCCAAGATAGAATATGAAAACCCATCATAGAACAATTCACACAAAATCAATCTAAAGGGTTAAAAATCATGAATTATGTCATCCGACACATTCAGAATTTAAAATATCTAGATACCTGTCCTACCTCACTAGGACAAATGGTTTAAGGGTTTGGGATTTTGACTTGAGAATTTATCTCCCTTCTCTTATCATTGAGATAATATAATAGGGTATGCTCATCCTGGCAAGTTCAAGGAAGTCGATACCTAGTACCTGCAACCTACATAAAAACCATGCATGTACATACAATATATATAATGCTAAGCTAAACAAGCAATGACACGAAGTGGTACATCGTGTAGATCTCGACTAGCAGGTGACTATGAATCCCTTCATTAACCACATCAAAAATGCCATACATAAGAACAAATATGCACACCATACACATGCAAGTATGGGGTAAGTATCCATAATAAAACACATGAGATAATAAACCATCTAACTAATTATCATCAATAACTGAAAGTAATGTAATGATCATCATGCATACATGAAATGTAAAGTCTAAATGATCTCATCATATATCAATTGAATCCATCACATAATGTCTGATAGTCTTAGAATAATACCACTAATCCATAAAACTAGTCTAACATAGTTTGATAATAATAGCAACAGGGTGTCTAGAAAAATGTGAACGAGGGTAGGCACTACATTTCTATCTAGACTTTTGGTTCCACCATAACTAAAATTTGAAGGTAGCCTCATGGTTTCACCAGTTCAATATTTTTTTTAAATTTTCATTTTTGGGTTAGTGCAAGAAGTTGGTCTACAAAAAAGTGGACACTCAAAAAAACAATATCTCAGCAACCTGATTAGGTTATTTAAATGTGAAATATGGGATAGGCTTGGTATCCAAGCCTAGCCATTATAAATTGAAAAACCTAATTAGTTTTTGTATAACCTGATCCTGGTTAACAAAACTCGATCGAGTTATTTAAAATTATACTTCTTAAAACTCGATCAAATTTCTTTAAACCCAGTCAAGTTTAAAGAAGCATAAATATTTTCCCGTTGCCTACATTTGAGGGCATTTTTATACCCTCAAATGATAGTAGTAGTGTGGAGTGTAAAGGAGAAGGATAAAACCCCATGGCTAAAATAATGAAAAGGAGGAAAAGAGGTTTTTTCTTGCATTTTCATCCATGGAACCCCATAAATAAGGTAGGTCTTCATTATTTTCATCATTTATGTATTTTTCCATCAAGTTTTGTAATGTGGTTTTGTAATTTATAAGTTTTGTAATTTTTTTCATAATTTGTAATTGATTTTTTTTTTTTAATATAGATGCATCAATGAGTCCAATAAAATGAGGAAGAGGCAAAAGTCCACTTCCAACACAATCAAAACCTCAAAGCATCATGACACAACCACAAAACACTCACCCATTGTGACATAAACACAAAACGCTCCACCCGTAGTGACATAGCCACTAAACCATCCACTTAATGTTCCCATTCAGCAACTAGTGCCTCCTATAAACCTTCCATGCATACCATTACATCATTTAACTACTACACAAAACCCTCCACCGTTAGTGACATAGCCACTAAACCATCCACTCAATGTTCCCATTCAACAACTAGTGCCTCCTATAAACCTTCCATGCATACCATTAAATCATTTAACTACTACACAAGAGGACCTCATAAAGAACCTTACACAAAATAGTGTTAACATTAGCCAAATGGTCAATAAGTTGCAGTCATATGCACTTTCTCATGGTGCAGGGGCACCTAGGTAGGGCTCATGATAGACCTAGGGCTCCTTGGTTATTTTCCCCTATAGTGATGCTAGCCACACCACTAGGATAATAATGGGACTAATCTAGTCCTAAGGTGAGATAGCTTAAGTGTGGAAAGCCTTATTAAGCTTTAGTTGCTCCTAGATTAATGATTAGGCAATACGACATTTTGTGTTTTGGAGGGTGCAACGAAAAAATAATTTTTTAAGGTCCCTTTTTACACATTTTAAGATAATTTAAGGCTTTTGGTAAATTTTGTAACCTTTGGAACAAGTTTGACTTCCAAAATCCAAAAATTGTAAAAGTTGCTAAAAAATTGTCAATGTTGTCATTGACAACATTGACAACTTTTTCTTGCATTGGAGAAACTTTATAGTTGGGTTTGGGGAACTATATAAAAATTTTGGGATTGAACTTGGGATATGTATTTAAGGCCACCCTAAACCTTTCGAAAGTGTTGGAACTTTTTTTTTATTTTGATGTGTACAAACTGATAGCAAGGATATAGTTAGAGTTTTTGTTTTCTAAGGATTTTTTACATTTTTTCGTGGATTGAATTTTTATCTATAGTGTTTGAATGTATTAGAGGAGTTTAGTTTAATATTTTTTTATAACATTAGTTTTTGGTTTTTTACGTTTTTAATTGGTTGAATAATTTTGTGTTTCTTGTCTGTTCGTTCTTTTGAATCAGGCCACTGAGGAAAATGGAGTCATAGCTCCTCTTCCCATCATGGAACTAGCACAAGACATTGGGATTAGGAAGATGACTCCTTGTAAATATTTAATAGTGAAGGAGCTTCCCTGCAAAGAAAGGGAAGTTCTTTTGTGGTGATGCCCTAGGTGAGTAAGATATGCATGGCACACGATCACAATTGAATTAAGAGGTGTTACGAGGGATTGAATGCTTGGAATGCTTCTTGATAAAATCTTGGAATGTGATAGAAAAATGTGTGTTGAAGCCCCAACTAAAGTGGGAGGAATTGGTAAAGGTTTTATGGAAGGTAGAGTTTAATTCTTGTCAAACTGGTCCAAGTTCTATGCAAACCCTAATTTTTAGGCACTATTGTAGGATGTACTTTATATGTCTTGGGAGGTGGTGACCTTAAGAATCCTTTAGGTCTCTAAAAAGGGTGTTTGAATTAGTGATTAGGTTATCCCCTTGTTAAGTAATTTTCCAAGTTATTCCAAATTTTTGTCATTAGGAGGGTGAATTGCTTGTAGCCCTATTTAGCGATTTTGGGAGAAAATGTTATGTTTTTGTGAATTCAATTAGGGTTTAAATCCCCAAAGTGGTTTTGGATCCTAGAAGGGATTAAAATGACCTCCAAAAATACCTATGCCTATTCATGGAGTGATTTTTGATCAAAAGGGCATATGATTTGGAGTTGTTGTCAAGAAAGCAAGAAGCACTAACATGCCTAGGAAGTAGTGGAAGAATTGTTGTTCTACCTAATTAGTGTACACTAGTTGAATAGACTAGGATCTCATGGATAGGATTGTAAGGAGAGTAGGGTAACTAAAAACCATATTAGGTCAAGGGAAATACATAAGGATAGTGGTTACATCAAGAATAGTGATTACATCAAAATGGTATCAAAGCAAGTTGAGGACTTGGGAAGGAAGTGTATGTTTGTAGCAACTAGAGAGTCAGTGGGTGAGTCAAGAATGAAGACAAATGAAGAGCTAGCCAAAGAGGTTGATGAGAAAAAGGAGAAGAATAAAGTCCTTGAAGAGTCATTAAAAGAGGTGAAGATAAAGTTGGATGCAATTGCTAATGCAACCAAGAAAAAGGAAGAAGAAAGAAATGTTAGGAGTAAGGGGATAGCCTAAGAAGATTTTGTCCCTACGCCAAACCCTATCTCTAATGAAGAGCCATTCTTGAAAGCCATAAAATCCATAGGAGGGAAGGCTTTGGAAGGTGTTTACTTATTTAGTGTGAAGATGGAAATAGATGTAGTGATGGATTAGTTAGATGGGATGGAGAATCACTTTGAATATAAAGGGGTGTTAGAAGCACAATATATTAATGTAGCCAAGTCAAGAATTAGAGGTTCAACATTGACATGGTGGAAGTATGTCCAAGATGAAAGGGTTAGGATGGGCAAGAAGCATATAGCCAATTGGAATGCCATGGGTACAAAACACTTTGGATATAATTTCCTACCAAAGGATTTTGAAACTCAACTTCACAAGAGGAGACAAGAAATCAAACAAAGAGATCTAGATGTGGTCTCTTATATAGAGCATTTTTGGAGGTTATACCTTAGGTCCAAGAATAAAGAAGAAGAGCCAATAAAAGTGGTGAGGTATTTGGGTGGTTTAAAGTGGGATATCCAAGAGGATCTAAGCTTGTGGACACCTACTACTATTTAAAGGTGTCATCAACTAGCCCTAAAGGTAGAAGAGAAGACTAAGAAGAAGGAGGATAATAAATTCAAGGATAGAGGCAAGGGGAGAAATTAGAAGGGACAAAGAGGAGGATATTAATGTAGAGGTAATGAGCAGATAAACCAAGGTGAGACCAAGCTCACTGATCAAGCCAATAAAAGAACTCCTAGAGGAAGTTATAGTAGAGGAAGAGGTATCCAAGGAGGTTATAATAGAGGTAGAGGATCAGGAAAAAGTAACACTTACTTTGCTAGCATGAATTGTTATAATTATGGTCAACTAGGCCATCTAGCATATAGATGCCCTAAGAAACCTTCTTCTTCAAACCATGACAAAAGGGTGGCATATGCTCAACATGATAACTCTTGTGAAAAGGAAAATGAAGTGGATCACATAGAATTGCGAACTGGTGAGAACCTTATGTTTAGAAGGCTATTGATCAAGAAAGCAACTCCTGATGAACCTAAGCATAGGAGAGATTTGTTTAGGATTAGGTGTAAGATTCTTGGGAAGGTCTGCAAGGTAGTAACAAATTTAGGATTTACTAAGAAAATAATATCTGAGGAGGTAGTCAACAAAATCAAGTTGACCAAGATACTCCATGTGAATCCATATAAGGTGACTTAGCTCACAAGGATCAAATTATACCAATCAATGAACAAACTTGGATTGATTTATCCATAGTAGGGTACAAGGATAGTTTATTGTGTGATGTCTTACCCATGCATGCTTGCCATCTGATCTTAGGTAGGCCCTAGTAGTATAATAGAGAGGCAATATATGATGGGAAGGAAAACTCCATATCATTCAAGAAAGGAGGCAAAAAATTTAAAATCCAATCTATGTTGGAAGAAGGAGACCCATAGTCCAAGGTCTCTAGTGTGTTTCAATGTAGTGAAAAATAATTTGTTAATGATCTCAAGGATGTTGAGAGCCAAAGCTATGCAATTGTGCTAAAGTCCAAAGGAGAAGACAAGATAGTTAAGTAACCATTTCCTATAGAGGTACACATTGCTTGAGAAGTATAATGACATTGTGAGTGATGGAACTCCTACCACTCTACCTCCTAAAAGAGTGATAAGCCACCGTATAGACTTTGTTCCTGGTGCAGCTCTACTAAACAAAGAATCTTATAAGCTTACCCCTAATAAAAATTTAGAATTAGCAAGACAAGTGCAAGAACTTTTGGAACAAGATCTATTCAAGAAAAGAATAAGACCATATGTAGTCCTTGTTTTGTTAGCATCAAAGAAGGGAGGAAAATGGAGACTATGTACAGATTCAAGGGATATAAATAGGATTACAATCTAGTATATGTTTCCCATACCTAGGATTGAGGATCTCATGGATTGTCTTAGAGGGGAAATATAATTTAGAAAGTTGGACTTGAGCAATAGGTATTAACTTATCAGGATTAAGGAGGGAGATGAATGGAAGACAACATATAGGTTATATGAATGGCTTGTGATGCCATTTGGCATCTCAAATGCGCCTTGCACATTCATCAGGCTCATGAGGGAAGTTATTAAAGATTTTAGTGGAATATTTATGGTTTTATATCTAGATGATATATACCAATCTTCAACAAGACAAAGGAAGAGAAAATTAAACATGTAGAAGTAGTATTGCAAAGACTTCATGAGGACAATCTTGCTATAAACCTTGAAAAGTGTGACTTTTTCAAATAAGAGCTTGCGTATCTATGATTTGTGGTGTCAAAGAGGTCCTTGAAGATGGATCAAGAGAAATTTTCAGCTATGCTCAACTAGCCACCACTTACTACATCTACTATGGTAAGAATTTTTCATGGTCTAGCTCAATTTTATAGAAAATTCATTAGTAATTTTAGTGGCATATGTGCAACATTGCTAGATACTATTAAGGGTGAATTCAAGTCTAAGTTCAAGTGGACTCTGGAAGTAGTGAAATCCTTTAAGATGCTAAAGAAACAAGTAGCTACCCAACCTATTTTGAAATTTCCTAGTTTTGAGAAAATTTTCACCATAGTGTGTGATGCTAGTGGCCTAGAAGTAGGAGGAGTTTTGAGTTAGGAAGATAAGTAGTCTTCTTCAGTGAAAAGTTAAATGAATCCAAAAGGAAGTATTCTTCTTATGATCTATAACTTTATGCCTTACTTCAATCTCTTAAGAAGTGGAGACATTACCTATTGCCCAAGGAATTCCTTGTATTGACTAATAATAAGGCTCTCAGCTATATTAACACTCAAGAAAGGTTGAGTAACATGCACTTGAAATGGAAGTAGTACCTACGAGCTTTCACTTTCATAATTAAGACTATGAAAGGGTAGATGAACAAAGTGGATGATGCATTGAGAAAGATATTTTTAATTGTCAAAGAGGTTGAGTTGCATAGAATTAGGGTAGAGATCTTCAAGAGTCTTTATGATGAAGATGAAGACTTTATAGAGGCATGTAAGGTATTTTCTAACTTTGAGAAACCATTTCTATAGCAAGTTCTTTGGTTTTAGCTTGCACAATGGGTTGCTTTTGAAGGAAAATCAATTGTGTGTACCAAGGGGATCAATAAGGGAGAACTCAATTTATAAACATCATAATGGGAGTGGGTATGTGCAGGATTAGGGTCAACCAAACTATGCTCTGAAGTGGCAAAAAAAATTTTAGAAAATCAGGGTTATGTCAACTTGAAGTGCAATTTTCTACTTGTCATTAACTTTATATAAAAAATTTGAGAGAAAAGAACCTCTAGAAAATTGAATCTAGTTTCTAAACTACTAGGACTTATCTCAAAAATACAAAAATTGATTGATCAAAAATTTGAATTTTAATGCAATATTACAAAAATTTTAGAACAAAAAAAAGTAGATGTATGTCTAACCACCTTAATCAAAATCAAATGTTAATATTTTTAAATAATATTCTAGATATAAGTAGTAGACTCATGCCTAGATGTGACACATATTTTTTGGTATTTTTATTCTAAATAAATAAATAATAATTAATTATTGACTTTAGTATTTTTGGAATTAAATAATCTCATGTCTGAACACCTTAACTAATTCAAAACTCTACAAAATTCAATTTTTTAATTTTTTCCTTATAGTAGAAGAAACATAGAATGCGATGCATCTTTTGTATTTAAAAAATGTTGCACCATTTGAAAGTTAGAGTTGTTTTTCAAGTAGTGTGTTAGTTAGCACTTTATACATAACTCCATTAGAAAATAAGTAATAATTACTTACTAAAATCATAATTTGAAAAACATTACATTTATGGAAAGATAAGAACATTCTTAAGAAACCCTTTTCATTTCATCAAATTTTGGTGAAGAAAATTTCATCAACTACATGTTCCAAGTAAAAATCACAGAAAAACAGGCCAAAAGCACATTTTAAGGATGTTTTTAAAGTTGACCATATAGGTTTGGTATCAAAAGATATAGTAGACGTTATAAAGATATTAATTATTTTCATTTAGTATCAGGGTGAGTGGGAAAAAAAATTGGAATATATTTTGAAATGGTTTGAGATATTTCAGAACTACAAATTTTTTAAATCACCACTTTTTTGCACACCATGATCCTGCACATACCTGAGTCTAAGTGGTCACTTTGGTGTGAGCAAAAAATTATAATTAGTTCAAAGATTCTATTATTGGCCAAAACTAGTCAGGGATGTGAATAATTATGTTGAATAATGCATCATGTGTGTGAAAACCAAGGGTGGAATGAGTAATCTAGGTCTCTATTAGCCCTTACCAGTCCCAAATATGTCATGGGAATGTGTGAGAATGGACTTCATAAAAGGTCTTCCCAAGACAAAATATTGGTATGAAATATCTATGTAGTGGTTGATAGATTTAGTAAGATGGGGCACTTCATTCCATGTAATACTACAAATGATGCTAGTTACATTGCACACTTATTCTTTAAGGAGGTTGTAAGGATTCATGGACTTCCCTTGAGCATAGCTTCATATAGATATGTAAAATTCATGAGTCACTTTTGAAAGACTTTGTGGAGTAGACTTGGTGCAAACCTTTCATTTGGTTTAGCATACCATCCTCAAACTAATGCCTATACTGAGGTGGTTAATAGGGTATTGGGTAGCCTCTTGAGGGGCCTAACTAAGGAGTATGGGAAAACATGGGATGTGATTATTACCCAAGAAGAGTATGCTTACAATGATAGTAAGAATAGGACCACATGTAGAAGCCCTTTTAAAATTGTATACGGGATGCATCCACGGGGTGTATGCGAGTTGAGGAATCTTCAAAAAATGTAATAAAGAAGTGGACATGCTAAATATTTTTCCCAAACCACGAAAGAAATCCAATAGAAAGTATACAAAACTATCCAAGATAGCACCTAAAAGTTGAAAGCCAAGGTGGATGAAAGGAGGAAAGAAATTTATTTTTCTATTAAAGATTATGTCATGGTGCTTTTGAACAAGTGTAGGTTGTAGAAGAGTGTGCCAACTAAGATATAAATGAAGAGAGTGTGTCCTTGAAAAATCATAGCTATATATGAAGCCAATGCTTATAAAATTGATCTCCATCAAATTTGTGCATCCCTCCAATTTTCAATGTGCAAGATTTAGTTGAATTTAAAGGTACAATACCTAAAGGTGCTCACAACATGCTACCCTATAATAGTACCTTCAACAAGAAAGTTGGAAGCTAGAAAGGTATTAGAATCAAGAGTTAAGAAGGAAACAACATAAAAGGTGTACATGGAACACCTCATCAAGTGGAGACACAAGCCATACTTTTAAGCAACTTGAGTTTTTGATGAAGACTTCTACAAAGAAGGCATCCCTCAAGACCTATTATCCATAGGAGTGACATAGTTTTCTTTTGTGGGGCAATATGTGATGTAGAGTGGCATAGTGGAAGGATTCAAACTCTTAGCCCTTAACCAACTAGGCTCCAAAACACCAACAATCACCCAAAATACTCCCAAAGAGCACCAAGACTTGGAAATGGTTGCTATGATTTATAACAAACCTAAGTACCTCAAAAAAGTCCTTACAACACAAGTTTCAACTTAGAACAGAGCCCTAACAACAATTTTCCAAAATAGGTCTACAAGGCCAAAATTTAAAATTTAAAGTTTTTAAATCAAAAAATCTACACAAACTCTACAAGGATAATGGATTTTTATGAGGTTTGATGACCCTTATAACATATCCCAAAACAAAGATTTGATTCACTCCAACACTCCAAGGATCCACCAAAGTACACAAACCTAATAGGGCCCTATAGGCTTGGTTTTCAAAGTAAGACCAAAAGAATGGGTACATGAACTAGATACATAGCTTAGGCTCTCTTCTAGGGACTATGTGAACACCAAATCCACTTTCACTTTTTTAGATTCTTACCGCTAACCTTATGATTTTTCCAATTTCCTATAAAATAGGACCAAATCATCCCTTAGATTTGGCCTAGGGCTTGCAAGCATAATTAGTTCCCTTTGTTTTTCAACTCCCACTTCTAAAATCTCAAAATTTATTCCTAAACCCTTCATATTCATTGGGTTTCATGCAATTTTGGTGGTACAATCATGATCTATACCCCCATTTGCCCAAAACCCTCCTTTGCCTAGGGCTTACTAGTTAACTGGAAAGAAAAGCCAGTAACTTTGGTTTGGAGTTACCAAATTGGATCAAAAAAAGTGAATATGATAGATGGATCACCAAAGTAACTCTTTACAACATCAAACCCTCCTTCATAGTCTGTACCACATGTGTCTAATATAAAGAACAGAGATAATAAGCCAAAAAAACACATAGAACTTTTATTAATGTTTGAAATTTCCATACAAATGACAATCTTGTCTTTTGGGGAGGTTTTATTATACATTTATACTCATGAATAATTGATCAACTACCCATGAATTAGTTGTTATCAGTTGAAACTCCCTCATTAGCCTAATTGACAACTTTTAGCAAAAAGTTGCACTTTGCAATTTTGAACATAATGAAGTCCTAAGACTCTCAAACCATCCTAAGACCTATATAAACCTATTCTAAGTTCTTTTCAACCATATTAGACTATATTCCTTATTTTAAGCCTATTTAGCCCTTATAGCTCTCTAAGGATTCATGGTTTATAGAAATACCAAATGAACCTTAAGCCTTTACAAATGGGCTTTTAATAACTCTAAACTATTATATCACCTTTATTGCAATGAGCTCCATCCTGAGCCATCTCTAAAACTTTGAAAAAAAATGAAACAAGTATAGTGCCATGCTAAATAATGTAAGGCTTAATAAATTCCTTATAGGATGCATTGTTGAATGTCCTAAATGACCTGATTGAGTCTCTTGGATGCTTTGAGACTTTGCTTTGAAACTAGAGTGCTTTGCACCAGTATCGTTCAGGGGCACCTAAGTAGGGTTCATGATAGACCTAGGGATCCTTGGTTATTTTTTCTTGTAGTTCTGTTAGCCACACCACTAGGATAATAATGGGACTAATCTAGTCTTAGGGTGAGATAGATTAAGTGTGGAAAGCCTCATTAGGTCATAGTTGCTCCTAGTTGCATGATTAGGACAATATGGATTTTTTGCATTTTATAGGATGGAATGGCCAAATATGTGTTTTAAGGTCCTTTTTACATGTTTTAAGTCAATTTAAGGCTTTTGGTAAAGTTTGGTGACCTTGGGAACAAGTTTGAGGGCCAAACTCCAAAAGATGTAAAGGTTGCTAAAAAAATGTCACTTTTTGTTGCATTTTAGCAAATTTGTAGTTGGGGCCATCTAACTATCTAAAATAGTTATGATTAAACTTGGGATTTATATTTAATGCCACCCTTGACCTCTTGATAGGGTTGGAATATTTTGTCATTTTTATGTGTATGGATTGATAGCAAGAATACAATTATAGTTTATGTTTTCTAAGATTTTTGACATTTTCATGGATTGAATTTGGATATGTTGTGTTTGGATTGTTAGAGGATTTTAATTTCAGATTCTTTATAACATTACTTTTTGATTTTTTATGGTTTTAATTGGTTCGATAAATTGTTTTGTTTCTTGCCTGCCTATTGTTCTAAATCAAGCCACTGAGCAAAATGGTGTCATAGCCCCTCTTCCCACTATCAAACTAGCACATGAATTTTGGATTAGGAATATGACTCTATTTTCATATTTTAAAGTTAAGGAGAGGCCCTATAAATCAAGGGAATTTTTTTTTTGGTGATACCCTAAGTGAGCCAAAGATGCATGGCTAGGGATCACGGTTGAATACATAGGTATTAGGAGGTATTGCATGCTTGGAATGCTTCAACAAAAACTTGGAATGTGATAGAGAAATGTATTTTGAAGCCCCAACTAAAGTGGGAGGCATTGGTGAAGGTTTTGTAAAGGGTAAATTTAAATACTTTTCATACTAGTCCAAATTCTATACAAATCCTAATTTTTAGGCACTATTATAGGTCATACTATACGAATGTCTTGGGAGACTAAGACCCTGAGAATCCTTTAGATATTTGAAAAGGGTTTCTAAATTATTGATTAGATTACCCACTTTTTAAGGACTTTTCCAAGTTATTCTAGTTTTTCCTCATTAGGAGGGCTAATTTCTTGAAGCCTTGTTTGGCAATTTTGGGAGAAAATATTGTGTTTTTGTGAACTCGATTAGGTTTCCAATCCCCAAAGTGGTTTTGGATCTTGGAAGGGATTCTAATGACCTCCAAGAATACCTATTACTATTCATGGGGTGATTGATGATCAAAAGTGGTTATAATTTTGAGTTGTTATCAAGAAAGTAAGAAGGGTTAACAAACCTAGGAAGTAGTAGAGGAATTTTTGTTCCACCTAATTGGTGTGCACTAGTTGAATAGACTAGGATATCATGGATAGGATACTAGGTAGAGTAGGGTAACTAAAAACCCTATTATGTGTAGAGAAAGACCTAAGGAGACTCCAAAAGAAGCTAGGGTAGGAGTAAGATTAGTAATTACATCATTTCACTACTCAACCCTAGTGAATACACTTGAACAAATGACCAACAATGTGAATGAGGTGTCTAGTGAGATTAAACAATGGGGTACATGGAGGGATAGGTGTTATGAATTTTATGCCAATGGGTTCTACTATGAGAAAGTGAAACATAAAGACCTAAATAAAGGTACTATATGTCCTCTTTTAATCGAACCTATATTTGGCAACTCCCTATTACACACAAAAAAAAATTTTCCTATTTATTGGTTCAGTCATACTAGGATAAGATTATGCTTTTGGGATAGGTGGTATATGTTATTTTACCTACCAACATGTAATAATTATAAGGTTCCTCTATATTTTTTGAGAAAGCTATATTGTGAGTTCATCTTTGGCGAGAAGCCAAATTACTTTGACATTTGTGAGTTCTAGGGAGGGCAAGGCTCTATGTAGGATAGACCTGGAGCTTGTAGGGTGGTACCACAACATTGATTTACAAACTTTTGATGTGGCTACATCATTGAAAAATGTCATCATTGAGCATGGCTTATAGGTAAGTGGTTTTCCTTCACCTATGACACCTCGACCATAATTAGATGCACCTTTAGGGTCATCAAAACATGTGAAAACTCCATTATCATCACCTATGGCACTATGTTCATCATAGCCTATGACAACTCCATTAGCATCACCAGCTACTTGCATCACCAATGTCATCTATTCTTATGTCACCTAATCCATTAGTGCTACCCTCACTTGTGCCACCTGCATCTTCATCACATACATCATTATAGTCTTTGGGGCCAAATAAACATTTTTTGTTTTAGTATTTAGTGCATGTGTGATTTGATGGATATTGAGGTGTTTGAGGATAGAATGTCATCTTATCCATTTGTACATTATGGGTGTACTCGTTATTCATACTAAGGTGGGGATTTCACACTCACACATGATTTGATAGTGATGGTATTTAGTGGATAGGAGATAGGGATTTTATTGTTTGATTTTTGACATGAAATTATTTAATTAGCTAATATCATTAAAAATTCAAAAAAATTATAGATCAATCTAGATTGATATGTGAATAATATGTAATAAAGGGTGCAACGAGTAGGATGAGAACACCACAGATTACTCCTTCAGCTAGAGGTGAAAAGCTAGGAGTAAGAACACCTAAGGTAAATTTTTTTAAATATTCTGTAAAGTATAATAATACATTGGCTTTAAAATAATGTTTCTTAATTGGTATGCCACTAACAACACAAAGTTCCCTAATTATTGTTTCTTAATTATTTTATAACAAACACCCAGTCTCTAAGAACTTTTATTAGGAAGCCAATATAATATCCATGTTAAAGTTAAGTTGACAATGACATCTCATCTAATTACATCATGTGATGTTGCTATCAAGATAAAAAAACTCCATCTCCCACACTCATCATTCCTCTTACATGTCCGATAACTATCATCCCTTTTTCATCCAACCCTCTTATAGATCTTCTTCCATCTCCTACCATTATTCCAAACCCTCTTATAAATCCTCTTCCATCTCTGACCATCATTGATAGCCTCTCATTCATCAAATCTATTCAATTCCCATCCACCTCTCTTGCTCCTAGCATTAGCCAAACCCCATCTAATGAACATCGTGAGTTTTGACATGATATTATTTAATCACCTAAATGTTGTAAAAGTAAATATATTTTTATTTTATAGAGAACTTTAGACTGATATGTGAATAGCATGGTTGATGTAGGGTGCAACAAGTAGTACAAGAGCACCACATAGTACTCATTCTGCTAGAGGTGCGAGGCTAGGAGAAAGAACACCCAAGATTGAAAAATGTAAAATATTCTTAAAAGTACAATAATACATTAGCTTTGAAATAGTTTTTATTAATTGGTATGACACTAATAAAAAAATGATCTATAAATGTTGTTTCTTAATTGTTTTACAATGAACACCCAATCTCGAAGAAGTTTTACAAGGAAGCCAATAGAATATCCATGTCCAAGATAAGTTGACAAGGACGTCTCATCTAATTACATCATGCGAATTTGCTAGCACACTAAAGCCTTTCCATCTCCTGCACTCATTAGTCCTTTTCTATGTCCCATAAGTATCATCCATCTTCATCCAACCACTTATGGATCCTCTTCCATCTCCTACCATCATTGAAAGCCTCCCAAATTCATAATTTCCATACAATTCCCATCCACATATCTTCCTCCTAGAATACCTACACACTCCTTTTCATTCACATCCCTTGTTCATTTGCATCACTCAGTTCATTCTTAGTCTCTTTGTTTCAATTTAGGCCTTATAGCCTTTTTGAGCCCCAAATTTTCCTATCTTTCAACTATCCTTCCAATATTGTCCTTCAAGTCCTTCTTGTGTCTTCTTTCCCTCTTATGATCTTCTTTTCATCATTCTAAATTCTTTCATTTACAACATTATCTCATATTTATAAAAATATGCTTTACTATTTTATAGGGCTTTTTGGGGGCTGAAATTTCTCAAATGATGATGCCACACTTTCTACCATTATCTTTGGCCCTGACAACTATGCAATATCATAGCTTGAACACCTATCAAGTTTATGATTTGATTTGAACTCATCATGTTTCTTATTGATTCCAATTTTGTTATATTTATTTCTTCTTTACAATACTCCACATAGCTCGAGGTCTATAGGAAAGGGAAGGAAATCAACAAGAACATGAAAACAAAAAGGTATTAAATAGAATTCAAGTTTATAATTTGAAATTTATTATGAATGAATGTATATATATGTACTAAATATTGATGAATATAGTTGGATACAATTATTCAATTGTATGTTGTCTATGATGTAACAAAAATGTCAAGTATATACCAAGCAATGAAGGTATGCTTATATTACTTAGAACTCAAATGAAGTTGTGGTGTATGACAAACATTTCAATGTTAACCAAGTTCAATGCCAGTGTTAACCAAGCTCACACAGTTACCAAAGGAAGTTTTTAGGAAGACAGTATCTACCAAGCTCACTCAATTACTAAAGAAAAGTTGACATGGAATGAGTGTTAACTGAGCTCACTCGATTACCAAAGGAAGTCTGAAGGAAAGTCACTTTTGAGTTAGTGTTGGCTTAGTCAAGCTGTCTAATGAAGGATTTCCCTATATTAATTTTGTTGGTTAGTTCTAGTCAAGTCATGGGATGAATTTAATTTATTTGAAAGTGTATTCAAGTTTACTTGACAAGATAAAACATTTAAGTATAAGTTCAAGTTGAGGATTGAAAGCATGAGATTGAAAAGATAAATCAAGAAAGTAAATTAGGAGTTAACTGAGCTATGAAAAGAATTATGAAGGATCAAGTATTTAATATATAAAGATCTACATGTTTAGTGTTAACAAGGTTACTGTGCATATATTTATTATTAACTGAGTGTTTACCAAGTGAAAGTCATTCTTAGTGTAAACTGAGTTACTATGTTAACCGAGTGTTTCAATGCTAACTGAGTAACAACAATATTTTAGTTTCAATAGAGTTTGGTTTTGTTTTTATTAACATCTTAAGGGACTAGGATTTGTTTTTGTGGTAACTAATTCACCCCTCCCGTCTAAGTTAATCCTCTTACATTGCCAATAATTCACATTAGGGCTTTTGGTGCTTGCAAAGAAGGTTTCAAGAAGTTAAGTTAAACATCAAGATGTATTATAGAAGGGATATTACTAAGCTAAACAAAGATAACTTCCAAGCATTGAAGGAACTCATGAAGATTCATTTGGAAATAATTGGAGACTTAGGCTTGAAATATACCTGAACACCAAGTATGTGGCACCTACTAAAACTATGACCATGGAAGAAATTATGAAAAAGAAGAATCATAACATTATGATGATGGGCATTGCTTCCAATCTCAATAACGTGGAATTTGACAAGGTAAAAGATTGTTCTACTACTTATGAGATGTGGATCAAATTGAAAGCTATCTATGGAGGTGATGACAATGTAAGGAGAGCCAACGTAGAAATTCTAAGAAGTTATTTTAATCATATGAAGATGAAAGAAGATGAGAACATTACATAGTACAATGAGAGAATCAAAGCCATTGTGTGTGCAATCAAAGCCTTAGGTAGGAAAATTGATGATGTAATAATGGTAAGAAAGGTACTCATAATGCTTCTTCCTATTTAGGAAATCAGAGTGTCATCTATTCAAGAAATGAGATGTGATCCTAAGAATGATATAGCCATAGATGCACTAGTGGGAAGGTTGATAACATTTAAGTTAGATAATTTTGATAATTATATTCCTAACTCTAGTAAGCTTGAGTTTGCATTCCAAGCCAAGCTATCACTCTATAAGAAAGATGGAAAATATAAAAGAAAGAAGTGTATGAGTGAAGGTGAAGATGGTTTTGATGATGATCTTGAAGTCATTGAAGTATTGCTTGCAATAAGATTTTCCAAAGGAAAAGGAATGCAAAAGGGAAAAATTCCTTTGATATGATTTTCTTGTGAAGAAGTTGGTCACATTACTACAAGATGTCCAAATAGAGAAGGAAAATAAGAAAAAAAAAGCATGAAAAGTACAAAGGAGAGAAGTATTTCAAAAGCTACAAAGACTAAAAGGACAAATTTAAGAAATCTTGTTACATGGATAAAGATTCTAAAAGTAATCAAGAAGATGAAATGGTTTAAAATGTTGTTAAGGATGAATTAGATGATGAGCACAAAAACATGACCCTCATTTCTTGTGTCAGTAATAATGATACATGGATTATTGTAAGGCCCACATTAGTACCCTATTATAGATCTAAAGAAATGAATGTGTTTAGGAGTTAAGTAGGTTATGATTGACATTTTTTGTTACTGATAATGATTTATGACATCCTATTAGAGACTAAGCAGACTTTGGTTACTATAAGTGTAATACTCATTAAATAACTTTAGGTGGAATAACTAAGATCACCTAAAAATGAAACTCTATATGTTCAAACTAGGGACTCGATCAAAGGATTTACAAAATGATCCACTAAACAAGTAGGAAAGATGAATTAACATTTTCTCTTCTAAGAGATAACAAAGGATGTAGATTATAACAAAAATGAACATAAATGTTTGCTCATGTAGATTGGTTTAAAAATATGATGACATAATTTGGAAACATTCAATGGCATGGGAAGTTGACCCTAGGGGAAATATTACCTCGGTCAGTGATTTGAAAGGATACTAGTTAACAAGTCTACACAATAGTGATTTTTAGTTATGACATATATACTAAGGTCATTCTTTTTTACATGTTTGTATGATATGACTTTGATGTTTCATTGTGATGATAGATAAGGATTGTGATAGAGTTTAGAATGGTAATTTTTTTATGATTAGAAAGATTAATGTTATACCTATCTTGATATTTCTATGTTTTGAATATTTTATGGAAATGATTAGTTGGAAGTTAACTGAATATATTAATGCAATTATGTAATAGTAGATTATTCTACACTTATCTGCATTTATTTCTATGTTATTTGATTGGGTTACTGACATAAAGTTGGGTGTGCAGGAAAGTTGAACCATGGAGATTATTTGGGAAAACAAGGTTCAATCTATGTGAACATGGTAAAGCCAAGGTGAATCTTTCAAAGATTCAAAACCTCATTGTGTTGTATTATTTCATAGTGTGATTGTCCATGAGTGTTATAATTAGAGATCATGATTAATTAGAGACATGTCATTGTGATGTGTAAAGTGTTTTAATGTGTGTGTGTCATTTGACACTTGTGTTGTTTATGTGTAAATGCCATGTCATATAGGATTCCTTGGCATGAAGTCACTTAACCTAAATTTAATCCTCATTATGAAATTAATTTAACCCACCTTGGAGAGTGTTAGGATGAGTCACTTTCATAATGGAAATCAAATTTAAATTTTATAGGAACTTTAGAGAGACTTAAAGTGGTTCCCTAGTGTTATTTTGGTGAAAATAAGTCACCCACATGATAGTAGTATAGGTTGGGGATCTAAATATAACCATAAGTTTGCCTAGGGGACTTAGGAGACCCTCTAAACTACTCATTTTCAAGCCAATTCGAAAATTAGAGAGTCACATGACCTCTTTCCTCACCCCAGCACTTAGTTAAGTTCCTATTGGTAGAAAGGGACAAGGGTGTAAGAAGGGTAGGTGGGAATGGAAGTGGAGGTCTTTTTAGGGAGCTTATGCCAAACTTAGTGGTTGTTCACCCACTCTCTAATGGTAGAGACACTTTGGGTTGGAGGAAGAAATTTGGAAGCAAAGAAAGGAAGCTCTTCATCACTATTTTCATAACCCTAGATTTGAAGGAGGTTAGTGCTTCATGCCATGTTTTCTCTCATCTCATGGAACTTGAAGAATGGAAATTGGTAGAATGTTCTTTTAAGATGTATGTGTTTTCATTTGGTTTACGTAGTAGTTGTTGTGTATGTAAATGAGCATGTTGGATTTACTTGCATTTGATGTTTGTTCCTTGATTTTTTTGTTGTGGTGGACTGAATGTTATGTTGGGTGTGAAGGCTTCACTCACCCTTGGGAGGGAAGAGAAGCCTTGGGTGAAGGGCATAAGTTTAACACATCATTGCAGTAGAGAAAATTACCTCATGATGAGGATTTGTTTATATCATGGAGTATGGGCTCCATTAAGAGCATGAATCTTTTTATTTTGGGAGGTACAAGGAGGTTTATGTGAATGGGAAGGTGGTGTTTTTTTTTAAAGGAATTGATGAGGAAAAATGCAATGGAAATATGTTGTGTACATATTTTATTAATATTTTGGGAGGTACAAGGAGATTTATGTGAATGAGGAGGGGATGGTTGTTTTGAAGGCCTTGATAAGGAAAAATGTAATTATAATGACACTATGTTGTATATATCTTGTTATGATATCTCCTCTTTGAAGAGCCCACCTTGACTCAATGTTTATGATTCCATCTATGAATCATTGTGCAAGCCTTGGTTGGGGTTTGGAAATGTGATGTTAAACTATGGTGTTCATATTGATTCTTGTTATTGAGATGTTGATTGAATGTATCCTAGTTGAGCCTTGTTTCCCCTAGCGTGGGGGTGGCCTCCTTGAGGCCCAGGTGGGGAGGTGAGTCTCCATGATTCTATATTACTTTGATTTTTGAGAGTCTATGATATACTTGGATACCTCAAAGTTATGTGGAATTCCTTTCATAAGAGGAGGAAATACCTTTGTCAATGGATTGATAATGGAGATATAACTCCATCTTGATGAGAGTTCTATTGTGATTTTAGAAGCATGGGGTTTCCCATATTCATTTGACAATGGGGGGGGATTGAGAAATATTTATGTATGATAAAAGGTGTTTCCATTTGTGTAACCTTGTTATGGTGATTTCACCACCCCTTTTGTGTATTTTGACTTCTGAGAGTTATTGTAGGAAGTATGTGTTGATGTTGGAGGATAAGATATCATGTTTAAATGTTCTCGTTAACTTTCATATTTATTTAGGTTTTCCAAATAAAATTAATATCATGGTAGAATCTGTAAATGAAGAAAGACTGCTTTCAATGAACCTTCTTGTTATTTTAGATTCATTGCATAATAGATGTATAGATATATTCAAATTTAAACAAAGTATAGGAGGTAATTGTAGAATTATTTCTATTGTTTTAGATTGAATAGTTATAAGGCCCACACTAATACCCTATTATAGATCTAATGAAATGAATGTGATTAGGAGTCAATTAGGGTAAGTATGACATTTTGTTACTAATAATGATTATGAGATCCCATTAGAGACTAATGTAGATTTGGGGTATTATAAGTGTAAAATCCATTCAATAATATTTTATCACATGAAAATAAGACTCAACATGTTCAACCTAAGTACCTAGTCACAAAATTGAAGGTATGATTTACTAGACTATTACGGGAGATGAGTTAACATTCACTCTCGTAAAGAATATGAACGAATATAAATCATATGATAACAAACATAATGATTTCACTGGAAGATTAGTTTTGAAATATGATGACATGATTTGGAAACATTCAATGGCATGAGAAATTAACCTTAAGGGCACACACACCTCGTAACAAGATAAAAAGGACATTGTTAGAAAGATTACTTTGGTCAGTTGATTTGAAAGGATACTAGTTAACAAGTCTGCACAATAGTGATTTTCACTTATGACATATACTTTAAGATCCATTTCACATGTTTTAATAATTTAATATATAGGACTTCGATGTTTCATTGTTATGATAGACAAAGATTGTGATGGTATTTAGAATAGTAATTTTGTTATGATTAGAAAGATTCATAATAGAGAAAAAAGAGGGAGAATGAAAGAAAAGATATAAGATGAAAGGGTATTAGAAAAATAGAGCATGAATTCAAAGAGTATTAGTAGAGACACATTTACTCAGAAGGAGTACAAATTTTTTGTTATAGAACATACTTATCAACTCAAGGGGAGTTATCAAATTTTGAGGTGTACAAGTCATTACAATTTTTTGATGCTTTGAAGTTTTGTATATAAGTTGAGTTTAGATATGTTATGCTCATAAGATTAAGGATGATAATGTATACTCAAGTGTTTTTGACACTCATGTCAAAGGGGGAGATTGTTGACCTCAGATTGGTTTTGACAAGTGAGTGTTAACACACTTAAGCCATTTACTTAGTTCATGCCAAACTAATAGTACATGTCAAGCACAACATTTAAATAATAGAACATGCTAAGTCATAGTAAGTGATGAGCCACTAATGTGTAGAGTCACTAATGATGTCTTCTGACATACCTTGCCAATCTTGGTTTTGTCCTTGTTTGTTGTTAGCCCTTTCAGCATCAGAGTTACTGTGCATATCTCTATTAGGTAACTCTTCATCTCTTTCATGTGTTATATTCTCAGAGTTAGAGTATGCATTCTCTACATTTCGTAGCTCAACATCTAAATGCAACATGACATTCACTGGCTGTGACTCAACATATATTGAAGTTTACTGCTAATTTCCATTTTGATTTGCAGCATCACCTTCATTAGGCATACCTTCATAGAAGTATAAAAAAAAACTTGTATTCCTCCATTTTCTTGGTACATTCAACATTTTGAACTTCTACAAGCTCATCAAATTCTACATTTGCACTTTCCACAACTTTGTTAATATTAACATTTAAGCACTTATAAGCTTTGCTTCTAGTGGAATAACCAAGGAATATGCCTTCATCACTTTTGGAATCAAAATTTCCATTCCTAAACTCTTTAAGTATATAGCAACTAGATCCAAATAATTTGAAATGTTTGACATTAGGTGAATGACCATACCATAGCTCAAAAGGTGTTGCATGAGTACCTTTCTTGATTTGAACTCTATTGAGGGTTTAGACTGCAGTACTTATAGCTTCTCTTTGGTACTTAATTGCAACATTCTTTTCCATCATTAAAGTTCTGGCACAGTCAATCACTGATCAGTTTCTTCTTTTTGTTATACCATTCTGTGGTGGAGTCCTAGGTGATGATGTCTGCCTTTTGATTCCTCTATCATTGAATAATTCTTAAAGTTTTTTTGGATGTGAATTCACCTCCTCTATTAGATCTTAGACATTTTAAGCTCTTTCCTATCTCCTTCTCAACTTTGACCAAGTACCATTTGAACATTTGGAATGCATTAGATTTTTGCTTTAGGAACATGACTGTCATCATTCTTGAGTAATTGTCTGCAAATAGCTTTATGTATCTATCTCCTTTGTAGCTTTGCACTTCAATTGAACCACATAAGCTAGTATGAAGTAACTCTAATACTTCTTTGGAAGTATAGGTCTTTCTTTTGAAACTAGACTTTGTCATCTTCCCTAGTTGACATTGTTTGCACATTGTGTTGTTAGGCTTCTTCAATTTTGGTAATCCTCTGACTTTCTTCATTTTCCTAATGCTGATCAAATTGTCAAAATTTACATGGCATAGCCTCTAATGCCACAACCATACATCATCAATCTATACCATAAGACAAGAAGTATCTTCCATATCTAGATAAAATAGATTACTCCTAGTCTGGTCAACCTTTCCTATTAAGCTTCCATGAGAATCATAGATCTTGGCAGTTCTATTTTCAAATTATACCTTGCATCGTATATTGCTTAACTATGATACACTTAGCATATTATAATTTAGGCTTTCTACATAGTATGCATTATCACATGATATCTTCTCTATAAGTTTAATGCTACATTTTCATTTGATTAGATATGGTGCATCATTACCAAATCTAACACTATTTCTATCATATTGAGTAAAGGTAATGAACTTACTTGTATCTCTAGTCATGTGATGAGAGTATCCATTGTCTATGATCCATTTGTCATTTTTATTCATGCATGTTACCAAGGTTGTTGCTCCATCTTCATCTGATTAATCTTTCATAGCCATATAGACTACTTCATCATCATTATCATCTGAATCTTCTTGAACAATGTAGCATCTCTTGCCTTTGTCTTTGTAGTCTTTATTACTGTCTTCTTTCTTATTCTTGTACATGATTCCTTCCTTATGGTTCTTCCTTTGTGTACATCTTGTTGCAATATGATCAACTTCATTGCAATTGAAACAAATGATAGGAAACTTACCTTTGAATTTGCCTTTTCCTCTATGAAATCTTCTGGCTAGCAATGCCTCCAATTGGTCTACATCATCTTCATTAGTGCTGCTATCACTAGATACATGTTTTCCTTTTCCATTATTCTTCTTTGTTTGCACCTCCTCAATATCTTTTACTATCATCTTAGCCTTAAAAGAAGATTCAAAGTTGTCTGGCCTGTAGTTGTCAAATTTGGACAGCTCGAATGCAGTGAATCTTCCAATTATTCCTTCAAAGGTTAGTGTGTTTCCATGTACACACCTTAGCTCTTGGATGGATGAAACTCTTATAGCATAGATAGGGAGAAGAGTTCACAAGTATTTTCTACTCATTTTTTCCTCTTGCAGTTGACCACCCAAACTTCTTATTGCACTTACTACTTCTTTCATTCTTGCACTATACTGAGCAACATTTTCTCCTTCTTCCATCTTCATATCATCAAACTTTCCTCTGAGGCTTTCTCTTTTGGCTCTTTGGAAATTCTCATCTCCTTCATAGATGGTTAATAAGGTTGTCCACATTTTGTGTTCAGTATCACATCCTTTAATGTCATCATATTTAGCATAACTAAGTGTAGAGGCAATCTCCAACATTGTGCGATTATGCTTCTTCTTTTTGCTTAAATCATCTATAGTGAGGGGTCCTGCAGGGTTTTAATGATTAATTCTGATTGAGTTCTTTGCATAGTCACCTATTGATCCAAGGTTCAATTTCATCAAGCTTTTCCATGTAGTGAACTTGTCTCTGTTGAGCTTGGGAACTTCTCTCTTGGACATCTTGATCTTCCTACTGCTAGTAACTTAAAACAAAGTAGAAGTGGGCTCTATTACCAATTGTTAGAATTATTTAGAATAACTAAGAGGGGGGTGGGGGGATAGGGGGGGTGGTGAATCAATTATTCAGGGTTCAATATGTCCAATTCAAACTTTAGCTAAATTATAGTAGGCCCATACATGCTACCATTCATCCAAGCTTTTATTCTTTATCCTAGCAAGTTACTGTAATATCAATAATGAAACACATAGAATCAACACATAACATGGAGATTTACATGGAAACCCAATTTGGGAAAACCACCAGTAACATGCTACCTTCTTTTCTCGGCCTTCTAAAGTGATGCCCTATTAAAGGCTTGCCTTTTTAAAGGCTAAAACACACTATTAACTGTGACCCTGTCAAAGGATTTCAATTGCTTGTTAGGAGTGTGCCTTGTTAGAGGACTTTTGAACATTTAACTCAGAATATCACCCTATTAAAGGATTTACAAAAGGCTATTAGGCCCACCTAGTTCCATAGGACTTTCAATCACCTTCTCAAAAGGCTTCTCCACCTAGCTATTAAGCTAACCTATCAATATAGGATTTCAATATCTACCACAATTGCTAGAGAGCATTAGAAAGCTTTGACTTGATATAATTTACAACTTAAACCTTGTAGATCTTATATCACACTTCATCTCATCTATCTTGCTTGGCTTTCCTTCCTTGTAGGTCTCACAGCTTGTCCACCCTTTAGGATATGTCTCCTTGATTATTTTACTTTTTATGCCAATGCATCTATCTCCTTGTGGTCACTTGATGAAATCAGAGTCTCTGTGCTCTATTTTTTTTTACTTTGTCTTTCTTTTGACACCTCTCACTAGCCTTCTCTTGGCATCTTCTATTAACCACACTCTCCACTCTCTCTTTGATTTTTGACCTGTAACTCCTTATAAAGAAGTTTTGTAGTTCATTTTTTGCTCAATTCTTCCTACTCATAACTTGAATTGGACTGTAGAGAAACAATGTTATTTTCCCTCCAAATTGTTTCTTCTAGAAACATCATGATAAATCCATTTGCATTCACCTAGAATTAGTTAACATAAAACTCTCTGGCACAAGCTCATCATCCTTATCACCCAACTAGTTCACAAAATTCATTGTAATAGCCTTATTGTTTCTGTTCTAGCAAATCCTTGACTTTTCAAATAATGCAACAACTCAGAACTATTGAAATATTGGTGCTTGACACATACTATATTACTCGGAATCAACTGTGTTTTATTGATGCTTGGCACCTAAACAATTTTTCTCAGCATCCACTACATTTCTCTGATGTTCGGCAATTGGAATTTACTCAGCACACACTAGATTTTGCACTTGCTCGGTTCCAACTAGAAATTTGTTCAGCTTGAACTAGCTTTCTCGACACTCATAGATGAATTTAGTTAAGCTTTGCAATTGACTTTGTCACAACCTACACTTCTAATGTATCTAAGTGTGTCCATCCTCTATGTCTTAGAGTATGTCATCAATACACTATTTCATTAATGTCTTAGCTGATCCTTATACTTCATTACAACAACATAACTTCAACCTTTTCTCTAGGTGTTCTAGTTACCTCTTATTGATTAACTCTTCCTTATTAATCAACTAAGTTATAGTACTTGAATCATGTAAACATTTGTCATTCCTACAAATTGCAACACAATTTAAACCAGCTAGACCATTTTATGCACTATATAAATACCATCAATACCTTAATATTCCACACATTTGGAGTTTTCGAGAGTGGACATGGAAAGGATGCGCATGATGTTACAAGAGCTTGTATCAAATGTTCTTTAAGAAATTATTGAATGGACTATAAAGGATATCACATTAATAATGCTCACGATGTGGTTGAGTGATACAAAACATATTTTATGGTGCCAATAAATACAGATAACATGTCGTCACAAGCAGATTGAGTCATACCATTCAGATTGTTTTGGGAATCGTCAAGTATAAATTAATTAAAATATTATAATTGATTCAAATTTATATTTAATATGTAATGTGATAACTAAATTATGGTATACACATGTTTAAAACTCATTTTTCATATGTATGCATGGACCTTACATTCAGGCATCGATAGAATATCAATGCATGCATGCATGCATGCAAGAGGGTAGATAAGACATGATCTTTGCATTTAGTTATGAGTATAGATAGTAATGTGTGGTCTTTGTACACAAAATAATACTCATGTTTTTGTCCTAATTGCATTGATGAAAACTATGATGGTTGCATTAATTAAGAACATGGATATTTTAATGAGTGGACTTTGGTGCCACTAGATGTTATCAATAGAAATGAGTTTGGGGATGAAACCTATGATGATATTCCATTAATTTCTAGTGATTATGACCATATTTCATGATTGGGGTAGAAGTAAGAAGTTGGGTCTCAATTCTATTAAAGTCCATAGATTGAGATCATGCTCTTTTAGAAACAGGTACCCATTTTAAAAAAATGGGTACTCGTTTTAGGCTCAAGTCCCAATCCAATTTTTAAAAAATACGCACCCATTTAAAAAAAAATCTGGTACCCATTTTAATTTTCAAAATATGGGTACCCATTTGTGAAAACATTAAAAAAAATTGAATTTTTTAGAAATGGTTACATGTTTCTAAAAATTCAAAAAAAATTGGGGGAATTTTATATGCTGATTTGAATTTTTCAAAATGGGTACCCATTTTTTGAATTTCAAGTAATGGGTGCTTGTTTTTTAGGACATGGGATGGGCTTTTTCTGTCCTACCTCAGATTTTGGTTTGAGAGAGACTTGGTGAGACCAAGCCTATGCCTTGACCTCTCAAGATTTGGCTAAGGCATTGAACTGACAAATTCATGCCTTGCCATAATTTTTGAGGGTCTTCCTAATCAATTTTTTGATGAAAAAAAACCTATTAGAGCTCTCACCATCTTGATTTCAAAAATATAAATTTTATAGTGCTATGATTTTATTTACTATTTTTTCATTATTTTTTTAGTGAAAGGTGGTTCCTAAATGTAAAATAGTGAAGTTCACTAAAACTTTAATAACTTTTTTATTTTATAATTTTTCTTAAATTAATTTATATATCATTAATCTACTTACAATTATTTTGAGGTTAAAATAATATTTTTTCAAAAAAGTGAAATTTTGATCAAATTTTGATGTCCATACATAAGAGGTTTTAAAATTTACCTTTATAGCCAATTGATATACTAATATGATGAGGTTGGTAAAATGTAAGAGATATAAGTACATAATGTCATAAACAAAAGTTGGAAAAGAATCAACAAGGTTGGAATATGTAGAGGATGACATACCCACTAGAGAATTTATGTCAAATTTTTATAAATTGATTCAACCATATATACGTTATGCTTTCCTTACTGAGTGGAAAGCATGAGCATCTTAAACACTAAGAGAAACTTTCCTCTTCAGGACAATTTTATCTATTGTTGACTTTCTAGAGTATTACACCTTCATTTGTAAAAAATAACTTCACGTGGAATACTACTGTATAGAGCAGGTTACTATTATGGTTCAATTATTTTTTCGACATTCACAAATTTATTTGTATGGTGTGGAAAGTATAGATCAAGAACAAGTAATTAAAAAATAGTATCACTTTTACATTAGTGATGACAAGGAACATGATAGACATTTTGTGGAACATTGTTTTAAGACATTTTTTGAATGTTTGAAAAATAAAGGCATAAAAATGAAAAAATAAATTGTATGGTTAGATGGATGTGCAACACAATTTAAACTAGCTAGACCATTTAATGCACTATGTAAATATCATCCATGCCTTAATATTTCACACATTTGGAGTTTTTTGATAGTGGACATGGAAAGGATGTGCATGATGGTACAAGAGCTTGTATCAAATGTTCTTTAAGAAATTGTTGAATGGACTATAAAGGATATCACATTAATAATGCTCATGATGTGGTTGAGTAGTACAAAAAATACTTTATAGTGCTAATAAATACATATAACATGTTGTCACAAGTGGATTGAGTCATACCATTCAGATTGTTTTGGGAATCGTAAGGTATAAATTAATTAAAATATTATAATTGATTCAAATTTATATTTAATATGTAATGTGATAACTAAATTATGGTACACACATGTTTAAAACTCATTTTTCATATGTATGCATGGACCTTACATTTAGGTATCAATAGAATATCAATGCATACATGCATGCAAGAGAGTAGAGAAGACACAATCTTTACATTTAGTTATGAGTATAGATAGTAATGTGTGGTCTTTGTACACAAGAGAAAACTCATGTTTTTGTCCTGATTGCTTTGATGAAAACTATGATGGTTGCATTAATTAAGGATGTGGATATTTTGGTGAGTTGACTTTGGTGCCACTAGATGTTATCAATATGAATGAGTCTGGGGATGAAAATTGTGATGATATTCCATTGATTTCTAGTGATTATGACCATATTTCATGAATGGGGTAGAAGTAAGAAGTCGGGTCTCAATTTTACAAAAATTAGCAGATTGAGATTGTGTTGTTTTAGAAATGGGTACCCATTTTTAAGAAATGGGTACCTGTTTTAGGCTCAAGTCTCGATCCAATTTTTAAAAAATAGGCACACATTTAAAAAAAATCTGGTACCCATTTTTAGTTTCAAAAAATAGGTACCCATTTTTGAAAACATAAAAAAATTGTATTTTTTAGAAATGGATACCCATTTCTAAAAATTCAAATTTTTTTGTCGGGAATTTGATATGTTGATTTGACTTTTTCAAAATGGGTACCCATTTTTTGAATTTCAAGTAACAGGTGCTTGTTTCTTACGACATGGGGTAGGATTTTTTTCCTCCTACCTCAGATTTTGGTTTCAGATAGACTTGGTGAGACCAAGCCTATGCCTTGACCTCTCAAGATTTGTTTAAGGCATTGAACTAACAAATTCATGCCTCGGCATAATTTTTAGAGGTTCTTCCCAATCAATTTTTTGATTAAACAAAAACATATTAGAGCTCTCACCATCCTGATTTCAAAAATATAAATTTTATAATCCTATGATTTTATTTACTATTTTTTCACTATTTTTTTAATGAAAGGTGGTTCCTAAATGTAAAATAGTGAAGTTCACTAAAACTTTAATAACTTTTTTAGTTTACAATTTTTCATAAATTAATTTATATGTCATCAGTCTACCTACAATTATTTTGAGGTTAAAATAATATTTTTTCAAAGAACTAAAATTTTGATGAAATTTTGGTGTCTGTACATGATAAGTTTTAAAATTTACCTTTATAGCCAATTGATATTTATTAATAATAAAAAATATTCAATAAAAAATTAAGGAAAAATATTTTCATCAATCTTAGGTGTACTAGGTAACTCCCTTTAAATGAATTTAAGAAAATTTATTTATTTGTGTCAAATTATGGTGTCTGTACATGAGTGTGGTATGGTCCTGAAATAGACATTTTGAAAAAAGAGTTTTTTAAATATTCATACCAAAAACAAAATCTATCATATGGGTACACAAATAAATTACATATTCAAAAGATACATTCCAAACACTAAATTTTTTATATTTGAAGTTTTTTTTTATATTCAATCTCTAAATGCATCAAATTTTGACATCAATTGACAAAAAATTTCAAAAATGGAAAAAACACTTCCACTTTTTGCCCAAAAGTGAGACCCAACTTCTTGCACCTACCCATTCACCAAAGTTGGTATGTATGTATATACATACAAGTGTATTTGTTTCATAATTTTGGTTAATTTATTTAATATATATTTAGTTATGAATATGACACATGGAATTTATATACATATACTTTGTGTAGGCAATATTTTTGCAGTCATGGCAGAATCTAAAAAAGACTAAAATAAGTGATGGAATTATGTCTCCCAAAGTTTAGTATATAGTTGAATCATGTGTGTGTGTGCACATCTATGTTTTTTATGAATTCAAATTTATTGACTTATTTGATTGACATGTATGTAGGTTCTATTGTTGTATAGGGAACATATTTGAAGCAAAATAGAGTACTTAAGTTCTTGAGATTCATTTCACTAATTATCAACCTAATAATAAGGTATATCAATATAGTAACCATGTTATTGGCAATGTTCTAATTCTTTATCCAGTCAAAGGACCTAGAATGCGTAAATGGAGACTTGATATTGATGATCACGAGAAAATATTAAACGTTATCCAAAAAAGAGCTGATGAACTTAGTACGAGATAGAAATAACTTGTAATTTGAAACAACTTGAACATTTTGAAATTTGGTTTAACTATTTGAAATTTGAAATTTGGTTGAACTATTTGAAATTTGAAATTTGGTTCAACAATTTGAAATTTGGTTGAAGTAATTATATATTACTTTTATTCTTTCATTTAAATTTTGTAACTAATTATAGATATTAGGAACTTGTATGCAACTAATTAGGACATGTTCCTTAAGGGGAAGAAATTCAAACACTTGTCTGAAGGGGATGAAATTAGGACTTGTAACTAATTATACATTACTTTTACTCTTTCATTTAACTTGTGAAATTTAAATTGTGATTTGTAACTAATTATAGAAATTAGGAACTTGTATGCAACTAATTAGGACATGTGCCTTGAGGGGAAGAAATTTGAACACTTGTCTTAAGGGGATGAAACTACGACTTGTGTCTTAAGGGGATGTAATTGGGACTTGGAACTAATTATATATTAATTTTACTCTTTCATTTAACTTGTGAAGTTTAAATTGTGATTTGTAACTAATTATAGAAATTAGAAACATTTATGCAACTAATTAGGATGGGTGCCTTGAGGGGAAGAAATTTGAATGCTAGTCTTAAGGGGATGAAATTAGGAATAGACTTTAATCATATCTAAAAATCACTTGAATTATTAGGAATTAGGAATTATGTAGCTAATTAAGAATTATGTAAAGTTAATTACCTAACCCTAACCCTAACCAATTTCATATGTATACATCAGTTTCATAAACCAACATAATGTAACATAATCTAACATGTAAGAGAACATGTAATCTAACATAATCCAACATAATCTAACATAATTTAACATAATTTGAAAAATAATAGAAGAATATCCAATATCCAACATAATATAATATTACCCAACATAATCTAACATGTAAAAGAACACAGCCTAACATAATCCAACATAATCTAACATTTAATCTAACATTATTTTCAACATAACAGAACATTATCCGACATAATATAACATGTAACAGAACATAGTCTAACATAATCTAACACAATCCAACATAATAGAACATAATCCAACATAATCTAACATGTAAAAGAAATGTCTAGAAAATGTATATATGTATGTCAATCATCAAACATGTATAATCTCAATGAACTTCTAGATCAAATAACAAATAATAAAACCATGTATAATCTGGATGAAATTATAGATCAAATAATTTCTCTAGATGAAATTCTAGATTGAATAATCTACAATACTAAAAAAACTATAAACTGTTAGGTGTACAACTATCATCATGATGTCTCCTTATAGTGTGGTCTGAAGACTGACTATCAAGATGCTCACTAGGATGTGTTGACCCATATATATATATATATATATATATATATATATATATATATATATAGTCAAGAGAAAGTGAAATCAATGTACATGATTTTATATTTAATTAAATCTCTTTTATAATTATAAATTGCATACAAATATATTACATTTAAAACTCACATGTGTCTAATTCAAAAAAAATAAAACTCAGTTGTCCACTACTGACATCATCAAATGAGTCTTGATGACGTACATGATTTGGCATCAAAGATGGAGTAAAAATAGGTATGTTGCCCTATAATACATACATACATGTGTGCTAAAAAGAAAATTAAAACATGTATTTAATTGCAAAGGCTCGATATGTATACATGGATAAATTATTAGTTGAACAAACAATTGGAATTTCAACATGAATGTTAAAGAAAACTATAGATTTAGTTTTGTAGATGGTGGCATCTGATAATACTCCAACTGCCTAGGATCACTCATGTCCACCTATATATCCAGATTTTGTTTGCCTCATCTAGCTCCATCTCTACATCTGTGCTAGCATGACTACTAGTTGGCACATGTCCAAATAATGACAATCCAAGTGGACTAACTAGATGGGATAGCATAGAAGTAGAATCATAACATGTCAACAAGTCCATCTATATTGTGGCTGACAAGCTGAAGTCAACACCATCAAGGCCCAAATCTGAACTCTGACCATGCCTTGCACTAGTTGAAGGGTCTATACTAGTATGTATATGTCCCTCTATAGCAAAAGAGTGGTTAGTAGGTGGATCATGATATGTGCTACCACCATGACCACTACCTAATTGATGAGAGGAATGTGGCTAAGGATGTGCCCCAATACCACCATGGAAACAATGTCGAACATCTGATATGGGTATGACAAGATGCTTTGATATGAATCTATATGAATATAGTAGATCCTCAGCATGACTAATCATAATATCTTATGCCAACACTCCAGTGATACCCTTTAAGCTAGTTAGTCAAGAGATGTTTATTGCATTATACAAGTCTCCTGAAGATGAAGCACAAGATGATGACCTAGAACACTAACAAGACATTAAATATTGGCCAACCTTGTCACTCAAAATAGATCTGATAGTTACAAAAATATCATTAAATCCTTGAATCACCCCCTACAACTAGGTGCAATGCATGGCCTCATCAACTGAAAAACCTAATATATTAGAAACAATAGGGCATGTACAGGAATATGTTCAACAAAACTATGCTCTTAAGTGGCAATAAAAAATCAAAAAATCAAGGTTATGTCAATTTGACATGCAATTTTCTACAAGTGTTATTAATTTTTTATCTAAAAGTTGAGAGAAAAGAATCTCTAGCAGATTGAATCTAGTTTCTAAACTATAGGACTTATCTCAAAAAAATAGAAATTGATTGGTCAAAATTTTGAATTTTAATGCAATAATACAAAAATTTCATAACACAAAAAAGAAGTAGACGTATGTCTGACCACATTAATCAAAATCAAATTATAATATTTTCTAATAATATTCTAGATATAAGTAGTAGACTCGTGCCTGGATGTGACACACATTTTTGGGTATTTTTATTATAAATAAATAAATAATAAATCATTTTTGACTTTAGTATTTTTGGAATAAAAAATCTCATGTCTGACCACCTTAACTAATTCAAAACTCTGCAAAATTCAATTTTTCATTTTTTTCCCTTATAGTAGAAGAAACATAGAATGTGATGGATCTTTTGGGTTTAAAAAATGTTGTACCATTTGAAAGTTATAGTTTTTTTTCAACTAGTGTGTCAGTCAGCACTTTATATGTAACTCCATTAGAAAAATAAGTATTAATTACTTACTAACTCATAATTTGACAAACCTTACATTTACGAAAAAATAAGAATATTCTTAAGAAACCCTTTTCATTTCATCAAATTTTGGTGAAAAAAAGTCATCAACTACATGTTTGAAGTAAAAATCACATAAAAATAGGCCAAAAGCACATTTTTAGGATGTTTTTAAAGTTGACCAGATAGGTTTGGAATCAAAAGATATAGTAGAGCTTATAATGATATTAATTTTTTTCATTTAGTATGAGGGTGATTGGGGAAAAAGTTGGAATAGATTTTGAAATGGTTTGACATATTTCAAAACTATAGATTTTTCAAATCGTCACTTTTTGACACACCATGATCCTGCACATACCCAGAAGGTACCATCTCTCTGATAATTGACCTATGTGTTAGTGGTGGATGACCCAACTTTGTATCAACTAGTCTACCACATCCTATCCTAAATGCAATGTTAAATTAGTGTAGTTCACCACCCTTCCTAAGAAAACCTCAACATATTTAGCTATCATGCAAAATAGAGAGGAATTTGGTTATAATTTGAATAATGACATGAGCAAAAGGGAAGCATGGGTATATAAGTGTAGCCATCTATGGATCTATACACTTAAGGGGAGAATACCCCTTCATATGCTTTAGTGGAAAATAATAAGGAAAAAAGTCCCTCTTTAGTGTCTCTATGGGCACTAAGCCATGTACCTACTACAGTGAAATACTTGAAGAGACCTCTTATCTCTTATTGTCAAGGAAAACTTGTATAGCATGTGTAGAATATGGAGCAAGACCATGAATCTCATCTTTAATATTTGTGAGGCTCCATAAGATGTTGTAACATGTACTACTATACACACTAGAGCATGTGCTACTAGCCAAGGACTAATATAGTCTCTAAATCTCTTGGTTAGTGCCATAATAGAGCATGTTGGGAGGGATAGGTTGTTGATCTGTGGGAATAAGCTACTACAAGGGGGGTAGGTTGCTGCTCAGGGAGATAGGAGACTACTTCTCGGGAGGGATAGGAGGTTGCTGCTCAGGGGGGGATAAGTGGCTACTGCTCAAGGGGGGTAGGAGGCTACTTCTTAGGGGGGATAGGAGGTCATTGATCTACCATGCGAAGGTCAATATATGCATAGTGAACATATATGTAATGTGAAAATTTAAATTTAAATTAAAATATGATATTTTTAATAAACATGAATTTTTTCAAGTACAATGACATTCAAGAAACTAGAATTTCATAAAAATGAAATTAAACATATCATACATTTAAACATGAAGCAAATATAACATGTACAGTAAATAAGGTGAACCCACAATATTGGGTACCACTTTTGGGGTATGAAGGAAATCGTGAAATGATGAAAAATTCCAATATTGAATTTAACGTATGTTTGCGCGAAGGTTCTCACTACATTCATGTGAACATAAATCAATTACTTGTTCATGTTTGCGTGAACACGTTAACTTAAATTTTTGACCACCGTATTATTTTCATGTATGTTCATACAAACACATGTTCACCTGAACATGTCTAATATGTTTGTGTGAACATATTGTTTGTGCAAGCATGTCAATCTACAAATGTTTGGTGTTATTTTTTGAAAAAAAATTGAAATTGGCTCTTTTGGCCTCCAAAATTGAGACTGAATAATCTCCTACTGTAAAATAAAAAATGTCATAATATGCTACTCAAAGAAAGCTTTCCAAAAACTATAATTGTAATACATATTTTAGTCATTAAGACTTTCAAATATGAGTTTAACTCATTATAGGTTCATTACCAATTGAACATCAACTAACTTCGACACCTCAGGAAAATTAGTAAATTAGATGAATTTTTTTTTTTAAAATATGTAGGAACTAGCTTATTGAGATACCTTTCTATTCAATTTTTTTTTATAGGTTTATGATAAATTGACTTCAAATGATCTGTGTCAAATGGAACGTATGTCTAAATTACAATTCATGTCAGTTCAAAACTTCATAAACTATACACTATCCAACCAAAATGAATCAAACCAAATGCATCCTCTAGATATAGATGTTACAAATCTAATGCCAAAAGAATTACTTCATTATCATTTTTAGAAAAAATGTTGTGTGTCAAACGAACTGTCACTCTTTAAAAATATTGAATTTTATTATGTACCACTTTTCAGAGGAGATTAAAAAATTGACATAAATTTTATTTTATTTTAGATTAAAAAATATGGTTACAAAGTAGGAACAAAGTACTCAAAATCACTAGTTTATGTCATCTTGAAATTATTTATAGTTTTAGAGATATAGTCACTTAAACATGACATTTATTGCAAAAATATATATTTTAGTGTCAAAATTGGTCAAAAAGTGGAACCCATTATTGCGAGATCACCCTACATGTGTGTTTTGTACATCCTAAATTAAAATATGACATTTAATGAACTTGTAATTTATTTACTTGATAACATTTAGGAAACTAGAGTTTTGTAAACATGAAATTAAAGAATAGGTGTTTAAACATGAAAAAACATATGTTATGTACTTGTACATAGAGTTTTGTAAACATGAAACAAACATAACATGTACTTGAGTACATTGTGTGTGTGCAAAAAAGGTCATAAAATTATTTCAATTAAGTCTAGATAGAATCTAGATCAAATGGGTGGACTACCTAACACATAACTAGGTTAAATATAGAACTAGATTTGAACTATATATTATAATAGGTATATTGTAGCGATCATCACTAAGGTTGCTAGAAAAATAAGTAAGACTATAGTTAGAGTTAGAGTTAGTGTTAGGATTAGAGTTATAAGATTAGTAGTAATATTTTTATTGTTGAACATCCCTCATAGTGCATAAATTAATTTGATTAGGGTTGGCATTCAAGGTTAATGTTATATCCTGATTATGGTTTATATTATGGCAATAAGGTGAATTTTAGGGTTCGGATTTAGTATTAAGATTGAGTTTAGGGTCATTATTAGGGTTTTCTCATTGTAATTTTTCATTAAGTTAGGGTTAGGAAAATATTTAGGGCAAGGATTAGGAGTGTGTGTTTAGATATGGTGTTCTATGTTGAGTAAGCTATATTGGTTCTAGAGTTAGGGTTAGTGTTATGATTGTGTTTATGTATATTATTTAATTTCTATATTAGATTGTGTAGAGTTATTTTGACATAAACATTTTTTAAAAATGTACAGCAAAAGAGATAAAATTAATAAAAATAAAACCAAGGGAGTGTAAGAAAATATACAAAAACTCAAAATATGTGAAAGAGAAGAAGAAGATATATATATATATATATATATATATATATATATATAGAGCATATAAGTAAATAAAAATAAAATAATAATACTAATAATAATTAAAAATCAAAATAAAATAGAAGAAATATGAGAGAATAAAATGAATGTGGATAACTAAATATGCATATATATACATGTATACATATGTGTGTGCAGGTGCACGCATGCGTGCCTACACGCGCACGTGTGTGTGTGTGTGTGTGTGTGTGTGTGCGCGTGCGTGCGTGCGCATAGATAGGGGATGTGTGAGTAAACAAACAATAAATCTACAAATGAGAAGGATAAATGAATGCAATCTATGAGGGACAATATAACTAAAAGGATGAAGGGGAAAAACAAGGAAAGATTGTAGAGTAAGGGATAGAAAAGACAAGAGAGAGAAAGAAAAGACAAAAAGGACAAAAACTTTTAAATTAAATGATGGAAATAAATAAATGTGTGTGTGTGTATAACTGAATTTAAAAAAACTAAAAAGTAAAAATAATGATAATTAAAAATCAAAATAAAAGAGAAATACAAGAGAATAAAATGGGGTGAATAACGATATATGTAAATATATCCATGTGTATATATATATGTGTGTGTGTGTGTGTGTGTGTGTGTGTGTGTGTGTGTGTGTGTGTGTGTATGTATATATATATATATGTATATATATATATATATGTATATGTATATATATATATATATATACATATATATAGATGTATATATATATGTATATGTATATCTATGTATATGAATATGTATATACATATATATATACACATATACATATATATTCATATACATACATATACATATACATATATATATATATATACATATATATGTAGATGTATATATATGTATATACATGTATATATGCATACATACATATGTGTGTATATATATATGTATATACATATATGTGTGTGTGTGTGTGTGTGTGTGTCTACATACATACATACATACATACATACATACATACATACATACATACATACATACATACATACATATATATATATATATATATATATATATATATATATATGGGTATGTGTAGGATCATGATATGCCAAATAGTGGCAATCTAAAAAATCTGTAGTTTTGAAATATCTCAAACCATTTCAAAATCTATTCCAACTTTTTTCCCACCCACCCTAATACTAAATGAAAGCAATTAATATATTTATAAGGTCTACTATATCTTTTGATACCAAACCTATATGGTTAACTTTAAAACCATCCTAAAAATGTGCTTTTGGCCTGTTTTTATGTGATTTTTACTTCAAACATGTAGTTGACCACTTTTTTTTCACCAAAATTTGATGAAATAAAAAGGGTTTCTTAACAATGTTCTTATCTTTCTACGAATGTAATTTTTGTCAAATTATGAGTTTAGTAAGTAATTATTACTTATTTTCTAATGGAATTACGTATAAAGTGTTGACTGACACACTACTTGAAAAACAACTATAACTTTCAAATAGTACAACATTTTTTAAATCCAAAAGATGCATCACATTCTATGTTTCTTCTACTATAAGGAAAAAAATGAAAATTTAAATTTTGCAAAGTTTTGAATTAGTTAAGGTGGTGAAACACGAGAGTTTTTTATTCCAAAAATACTAAAGTCAGAAATTAATTATTTATTACTTATTTAGAATAAGAATACCTAAAAATATGTGTCACATCCAAGCATGAGTCTACTACTTATATTTAGAATATTATTTAAAAATATTATCATTTGATTTTGATTAAGGTGGTCAGAAATATGTCTACTTCTTATTTTTGTTCTAAAATTTTTGTAATACTGCATTAAAATTCAAAATTTTGACCAATCAATTTTTATTTTTTTGAGATAAGTCCTAGTAGTTTAGAAACTAGATTCAATTTTCTAGAGATTCTTTTCTCTCAACTTTTTGATATAAAGTTAATAACAAGTAGAAAGTTGCATGTCAAGTTGACATAACCCTAATTTTTTAATTTTTTATTGCCACTTAAGAGTATAGTTTTGTTGACCATGATCTTGCACATACCCATACACACACACACACACACACACACACACACACACACATATATATATATACATATATATATATGTATGTATGTATGTATATATATATATATATATACATATATACATGTATATATATATACATATATATATATATACATACACACACACACACACACACACACACACATGCATCGACAGGAACGAGTGAGTGTGTGAGCTTATATATGAAAGAATGTGTTTATATAATCAGATCATTAGTGTTTAATACCAATGTGAAACTTACATTAGCATTATGAGTAGAATTATATTTAGGTTTAAGATTTAGTGTTAAATGTTGAGTAAGTTCATATAATTAGGGTTAGGGTTTAGTATTAGGATTAAGGTTTATGTTATGGTTATAGTTATAGGGTTAGGCTTAGAACTAGGACAATGTGGTTATGACTTAGAGCTATATCATTAGAATCATGATCAATGTTATGGTTAATATAATATTTATGGATGTTTAGGATTAAATGTTTAAGGTTAGTGTAAATATAGATTACAGATTTTACTTAGGATTTATATTAGGGTGTTTTAGGGTTATGAAGTGAGGATAATGCTATAAAAATTTATAGTTAGTCTTCGCATCATGGTTTGGTTTAAGGATAACAAGGGTTAAAATGATATAAATTTACATTTAAAGGTTTATGACTAAGTTTATACTGAAATTATATCTAAATAGTTATATAATTATGGTTATTTTATAGTGTACATGACTAAGATTAAATACTTGTAGGATTATGGAACTACAATTTAGATTTTATGGTTATGGTTAGAATCAAGATCAAGTATAGGGTAAATATATAAGTTTTAGAGTTAAGATTAGGATTAAATTTACATGAGGCTTAGCATTGTGTTACATGACATTTAGGGTTAGGATTGTGTTTATATTTTATTTTTAGATTAGGTTTTAGTCAAGGTTTATTTAGACTTAGGATTAGGGTGAGGACCTTGAGGTGAAGTTTATATTAGGGTTCATATCATGACCTAACCCATTGGAATTAATGTTAGGGTTAGTTACTAAAATTATTATTATGGGTAAGCTGAAGATTTAAATACACAAACACACACACACATGTATACATATGAACTAAAATTTTAATAGACTACAAGTTCATGTATGTACATTAAAATTTAAGTGTATGTGTATATCCACAATATGTATGTATACCTACACACCTACACATATTCACATGTGTATATGTAATATATATATATATATATATATATATATATTACATATACACATGTGCATATACATATACATATATGCATGTATACACATGGTATGTATATATATGCATATATACATGATATATATATATATATGTATGTATGTATACATTTATGATATATATACATAGATACAAAAAACATGTAAGATGAAACAAAAAATGTATAAAATGAAACTAAAATCATTTAAAATGGGTAAAAAAAGGGGAAAACAATACCTTATTTGATGTTTTATAATTTTAGATGCCCCTCTTTGCATTGTGCTTCTGATCAAAACTCTCTATCTATAGCCCCGCTGTCAAAAATGACATGTGGGGTTGTAGTGAAATTATTTACATTTTGGTTTTTATTAGTTTCAATCAAAACTTTCTTTACTATTTTCAATCGAAACTAGTAAGCCCGAGACCAAGGTTACCAAACCCCGATCGAGCTTCATAGTTTTGATCAAAAATACATTGAAATTTTGGATTGAAACTAGCTATGTGGTTTCGATTGAAACTATGTGACATGAACAATTTTGATAGAAGCTTGTACTTTTTAGTTTTTATAGAAATGAAATAGTTTCTATCAAAAAAAAAAACTTTCTATCAAAACTAATAAATTAAAAATTCGTAGTTGCATGATTTTAGAGGAATTTCTTCGGCCGAAAAAGTGTAACCCACTATTGTGGGCTCACCCTGACTTGTTGTTGAAATGGTTAAAAATCTGAAATTTAGAGAGACAATGACAATTTTGGGGTTATGAAAATTTGAAAACAGTAGTGAAAGAAGCATTATTAGAAATCTCTATGATGCATTCCAATCCATTGGTTCAAAATCAAGTACTAAAGATGCTAATACAAGTTGATAGTTCCTCACATCAATGATAATGGGAAAGGAAATGGAAAAAAGTTATATTGTAAGAAAAACAAGTAAATCACTAAGGATAAGTAGAACAACAGTTGTTAAAGCCTTAGTGAGGTAAGAGAAAATTGAAAATTCTAATGAGACTTCTTTTTGGTCATTCCAAGGTAGACTCCCATGTAAGGATAAAGTTATTCTTGATGCACTAAGAACATTAATAGAAATTGTTTGGCATGACAACACAAGAACTTCACCAAACAAAAACGATGTTGTCAAAAGATGAACTGGAAAAACATACTATCAGCTACATGCAAAACATTTTTGGGATATGACTCAAACAAAATTTTATGAAATGTTTCTTCAAATATTTCCTCAAATTAAAATCAGCAAAAGGTTTTCTAAAATGAAGAAAACCATTCTATGTTAAGATAAATCACAAATGCACTACATGTTGTTGTTATAGGGTTCATGTTGAGTATCCTATGCATTAGTTATATATATTGTAGTTTACATACTATTAAAATACTAAAGGAATGTGGTCTACAATTTTTTGGATTTCTTTAGAATAAATGTGTGTGTGTGTGTGTGTGGGGGGGGGGGGAAGTTTGGGGATGAGTGAATCAAGGTCCTTTTGTAATAATAAAAGTTTTCCTCTCCTTAGCTCAGTGAACCCAAAAAGCATTCATATACATGCAATTACTAAAACTTGTAGCTTGTTGTTAAATCAACCATGTAAAAATGTAAACATAAAGCATCAACACATCTAACACAATGATTTAACATGGAAACCCAATTTGGGAAAATATACCAGTAACATGCTACTTATTTCTCATTCTTCTGAAGTGATGCCTTGTAAAAGGCCAACCCTATTAAAGGTTACAACACACTATTAAATGTGGCTTGGTTAAGAGATTTTATCACCCTATTAAAAGTGAGCCTTGTAAGAGGACTTAAGGCCATTCACTTGGAATTTCATCCTATTAAAGGATTTTATAATGACTATTAAGTCAACCTTAGTCCAAAGGATTTTACCCTAACTGATACAATTGTTAGAGAGTAACAGTAGATCTTGATCTGATTTGACTTACAATTCCTTTTTAGATTTCAAATCTTAGTTTAGTCCTCAATCAACTTCGCTTTCATTCTTTTTTAGTTCTAACAACTTGTTCTCCCTTCAAGCATATGTCTCCTTTAAGTCTTCTTTCTTGATACGCCATTGCAATTCCCTCTTGGTCACTGGATGAAGCAAAGTTCTTATCTCTATTCTTCGTTGGTCTTCTATGATCTCCTCCTTGACACCACAATCTCAGACTTGGATGCTTTACTTCATGACTAGACATTCCTTTTATAAGAAATTAGAATAATTTTCCCACTCTATTTTCCATTGTCCATATTAGGGTTTTGATGGATTAGGTAATAAAAAATGTATGTACCCCATATCTTGTCTCTTCTAGAAAATTCTCCTAGAATCCACTTGAATCTACCTAAAAATGGTTTACCTCAAATTCTGTACCACCAACTCATTATCCTTATCTTCCACAGGGTTCACAAAATTCAAGATAACAAACTCTTTGGCTCAAATTTGGAAAATCTTTGACTTTTCTAATAATGCAGAAGCTTGACATTATTAAACTTCTTATGCTTGGCACATATTGTGTTGCTCGGCATCAATTGTGTATTCACTCGACATCAGCTATGTTTTACTAATGCTTGACACCTATTGTGTTTTTCTCGGCACTCACTACTTACTCATCATACACTAGGATAAGTTTTGAATTGACACTAGCTGATATTCTACTCAACTTGAACTAATTTTTCTTGGCTCCTACTAACCAACTTGGTTAAGCTTGGTAGACTTTTTTTGAGTAACTTTTTCTTCTAAAGTTTCTAAGTATCCAAACTTTGTAACCTTAAGTAGATTATCAATACATCATATCATCACTATCTTAACTAATCCTTGTACTTCATTACATAACCATAACACAACCTTTCCTCTAGGTGCTTTTGTTAACTCTCATTGATCAAATCATCTTGATCAATCAAGTAAGTGATAGTACTTGAATCTTGTAAGCAATTGTCTTTTCACCAAATAATAGGTTTGACATCAGCAAAAAGAAAATGATAGAAATATAGTTTCTACTTTAACAATCTTCTTTAGTAATGATCTTTCAATCAGATTTCAACAATCTCCCTCTTTGGCATTGATGGAAAACCAAACTAATCAACCAAGTCACCTAAATGATAAAACAATTTATTCAACCAGACTAACTAGATTATAATAGTAACTCAAAAAACAAAAATAAAATTTCTAAATCAAAATTGCTCCCTCTTTCAGTAATTTCATTCTTCTGATTAGGTTACGAAAACTCCTTTCTTTTGACTCCCTCTGAGTTTCTTTCTTATAACTTCCTCTTACTAGGTAGATTCTTTATACATGTGTTTTCCTTTGATCTCCATCTGATATCCTTTCTGATCAATGTCTCCCTCTTTTGACTTGCTCTCTCTTAGAACAATAAATTAGCCAAACAACAAAATATCTCTCTTTCTCTATTTGTTTAATTTCTTTTTCCATGGATTTGTACTAGAAATCATCTTCTAGTGTATCTTTCAATATCTTGGGCTCTTTATGCTTAGTAGAAATGATTCACTTCTTAGTTTCTTCCTTTTCATTAGCCTTGCATCTTTGTTTCCAACAATTTTATCAGTAGGATGGTGCTTTCTGACATACTTGGATAGTCTTGGTCCAGTCCTAGTTTCCTCTATTTGTCTTTCAACTTGAGTGACACTATGTGCATCTCTATCAAGTATCTCAACATCTCTTTCATGTGTACTGACCTCAAAATTAGAATATGCAAATTCTTCATTCTACAACGTGGCATCTGAATGCAACTCGATTCTTGAGTGCAACTCGACATTCATAGGGTGAGACTCAATAATCACTAAAACTTGTTGTTGACATCCAATTTGATTTGTGGTTTCTTCTTCTATAGGTATTCCTTCAGAGAAATACGCAAATTATTTGTATACCTTTGGTTCTTTCATTGATTCCTCCTTATGAACTTCTATATACTAATCCAAATTTACATTTTCACTTTTCACAATCTTGTTAATGTTAGTATTTGAACACTTTTAAGGTTTACTTCTTGTGGAGTAACCAAGGAATATTCCTTCTTCACTTTTACCATCAAGTTTTTCATTTCTAACATCCTTAAGAATGTAACATTTGCTTCCAAATACCTTAAATTATTTTACATTAGGTGGATATCCATACCATAATTCAAAAGGTGTCGAATGTGTATCTTTCTTGACTTGTACTCTATTTAGGGTATAGACAACTATACTGATAGCTTCTCCCCAGTATTTCAAAGCAACATTCTTTTCTATCATCAGTGTTCTTGCAAAGTCCATTATAGACTAGTTCCTTCTTCTAGCTATTCCATTATGTGTAGGTGTTTTAAGGTGTAGATGTCTATCTTTTGATTCATTTGTCATTATAGAACATCTCAAATTTATTTGATGTGAATTATCCTCCTGTATCTAATCTCAAGCATTTCAAAATTTTTCCTATTTCTTTTTCAACTCTAGCCAAGAACCACTTAAACATTTGAAAAGCACCAGATTTTTATTTTAAAAACATGAGATCCATCATCCTAGAATAATCATCTACAGAAAACATTGTATACTTGTCTCCTTTGTAGCTTTGCACATCAATAGGTCCACATAAGTCAGTATGAGCAATCTCTAGTATCTCCTTAGAGGTGTAGGTTTTTCTTTTGAAACTTGACCTAGTCATCTTGCCTAGCTGACATTTTTTTGCATATTACATTTTTAGGTTTTTTCAACTTAGGAAAACCTCTAACTTTCTCATGTTACTGATACTAATTAGGTTGTCAAATTTAACATGACATAACTATAGGATTTGAGAAAATATGCAAATAAAATCTAGAAGCCCTCAAATCACCTGCACATAGAAAACTTGTCACAAAGAAGAAAAAGACAAGAGGAGGTAAGGGTTTGGTCTAAAAATATGAAAATTGTATTCTTAGATAAAGAAAAGATATGTATAAATATACCAGGAGTTCCTATATATAAAGACCTCTAGAATGCTTCTAGAATGAGCTAGAAAGAGCTAGGAGATAAGTATGACAACTAAGAACACATCCACGAAAAGTGGATTATCCTTAATTGTAGATGAGAGTATAAGTATGACAAGGTGTATCTTGTGTAGAGATTTTGTCCAAACCATGTTCTTAAATAAAGTTCTAATCTCATTTTTATCAAAAAGACAACACGTAAGAGTACGCATACTCCTACGTGTCAAACTAGGGTATGTGCAGGATCATGGTGTACCAAACTATGGCCTTAAGTGGCTGTAAAAAACCAGCAAATCAGGGTAATGTCAACTTGACACATAATTTTAAAGTGGTTATGGACTTTATATCAAAAAGTTGTAAGAAAATAATCTGTAGGAAATTGAATCTAGCTTCTAAATTACAAGGCCTTATCTGGAGAAAAAATTATTTGATTGGTCAAAAGTTTGAATTTTAATGGAGTACTACAAAAATTTCAGGGCAAAAATAAGAAGTAGGTGTATGTCTGACCACCTTAAGCATAATCAAATGATAATATTTTTAAATATAATTTTAGATATAAAAAGTAGACTCATGCCTGCATGTGACACATATTTTTGGCAATTCTTATTCCAAATAAATAATATATTATGAATTTTCTACTATACTATTTTTAGAATTAAAAAACTCCCATGTCTAACCACCTTAACTAGTTCAAAAAAAATCAAAATTAAGTTTTTTTTTTTTTTTTCTTATACTAGTCAAAGCATAGAATGTGACGCATCTTTTGGATTTCACAAATCTTATACGGTTTGAAAGTTATAGCTATTTTTCAACTAGTATGTCAATCAACACTTTGTAGCTAACTCCATTAGAAAATAAGTAATAATTACTTACTAAACTCATAATTTGACAAAACTTAAATTTATGAAAAGCTAAGAACATTCTTAAGAAACCCTTTTCATTACATCAAATTTTGGTTAAAAAAAGGTCGTCAGCTACATGCTTGAAGTAAAAAACACATAAGAACATGCGAAAAACACATTTTTGGGATGTTTTAAAGATGACCATATAAGGTTGGTATTGAAAGATATACTAGGAATTATAAAGCTATTAATTATTTTCATTTAGTATCAGGATGGGTGGGAAAAAAGTGGGAATATATTTTGAAATTCTTTGAGGCATTTTAGAACTACATATTTTTCAGATCGCCACTTTTTGGCACACCATGATCCTGCACATACCCACTAATAAATAATAAAATAATGTACTCATACCAAGTGAACTTAAGTAGAGCATAAATAATAATTCATAATGGTCCCAAATACTAGGCCATGTTAGGTACCCATGTACAAATGCAATAAAATGCAATGCAATATCTATAAACTAGAGAAAATAGAGAAAACCCAATGGGAAAAACCCTACTCCAAAAAGAGATAGAACAAACATGCTAAAAAAAACATGAAGGAAGGAAGGCCTCAACAAGACCCCCCAAGAAGAACTTCCATAACCCTAAGCATAGATTAGAAATGGCTCAAGAGATCTCTCAAAACCATAAGTACAACCAGCCCCCCCATGAGAGAGAGAAGAGACACAAAAGCCCCCCCAGAATGATGGACCCTCTATAGAAATTATCAAACCAATAAAACTTGAATGTGGAAAAAACAAGGGCACAGAACAAGGAAACCCCTGAATAAGAGGTGAAACTAGAAGGCCTAACAGATGCTTAAAGGAGAAAACATGAGGATCCTGAAAGGGAATCACTAGTGCAGGTGTGTTGACACTGTAATGAAAGAGGAGATGAATGTCCTTTGTAGAATACTCAATAGGTGCTCCTAGAGGCTCAATGAATGGAGCTAGAGGTTTAGGTAGAGCTAAAGAAGAATCTTGGTGAATAGGAAGGACCTCAACTAGATGTGCTGTCGGAGGCAAGACAATGATCTTAGGAACAATACAAAGGTTCAAGTGTCCTAAATGCACCACATGATGCTCTCAGGAAAGAGAAGAGTTATGCTTGGAGAATGGAAATGGTGGACCAAAGTGCAAGAAGGTGTAGGGACTAGTGGAATGATCAACTATCCCTATTGCAATAAGGCCTCCTATTGCACTATCCTAAATGAAGACTAAATCTGTAGTGAACTCAACTATCTTCCTTGATCCACTACGTATAAACTAAGAAATAAAGAGAACATTTGTAGACAGAGATGGAACATATAGTACATCATTGAATATGCTATCTTGAATTCCAACTAAACCTTTCTCGTAGACTCTTAGGGCAATGTTATTTCCCATTAGCATATGAGGAATAGGAGAAGCCTCAATAGTGGAGAAGACACCTTAAGAAGATTTCATATGAATCTAGTATCCAAGGTACCTGGGAAGGGGATACAATGGATGCTCATAATGCATGACCCTATCCAAAATCTAGTGTAGATGTCGATGGAAGAAGACTAAAAGGGAGACCCCTATGAGGTAGAAGAGGATAGAGAGGAAATAATGCTCTTCTGAATAAGAGCTTGCAAATTTGCAATCTATTTCCCATAGCCACCAAATCTCTTCTAAAAATAATGCGACTCATCATGAGTTCAGTTTTGACAATAGGAACATGTAGGAATCCCAATCTTCTTTTTCTCCTTCTTAGAGGAGGATGATGAACTAGTAGAGTACTAAGAAGAGGAATATGATATCTGCTTCTACTTTCGCTCCTATGTATCTTTGGAAAGCAATGCTTGTGACTATCAACCTGTAAGTGAATCCATCTAAGTGAGCTTGGACTTCTCCCAAGTTAATCTATCAAAAAATATATCAAAAAAAGGCATCTATTGTTTGGTACCCAAGGCATCAATAGTGGAGTAGAAAGTGGAAAAGAATATCTGATACTATCCTTGCAAATTTGAGAGTATCAAAAAAATACACTCGTCATCTATTTTTTTTCCACATCCCTGCAAAATTGATTGCAAAGATTTCAACATCATCAAGAAGTTCTCAATCGTAGGAATGTTAGTAGGTGTCAAAGAATTCAACTTTGCATCAAGTTGTAGTGCCCAAAACTCATTCATTGTGCTAAACAAGTTGTAAAACTTGGTCCAAATAGCCTACGGAGTGGTCAAACCATTCATGTGAAACAATAAACTATAAAAAATCTATATTGTAATTAATCCCATGGCTTCATCCATTCTATTTTTGTGCTAAAGAACCTAAAAAGGGCACAGTAGGATAGGTTACTTCTCATCCAGACATGACCGTAAGCCTCTTGATATAAGAAGCTGAGTCATTTGTTTTTTTCCAAGTGTAATAGTTGTGTGGCATTAGCCAAGACATAGAGGGGTCCAAAATTGAGAGAAGAATATAGAAGCAGAAAGGTTGATTCAAAAGTAAATTATAGAAAAGGAAATGCTCCCCCCATAATGTATAAGTATATCTCTCAAAAACCAAAGAAACAACTAAGGAAACCACAAAACTAAGAAGAAAATCTAGATGCCAAATGTAGAGAGGGAGAAAATTGAAGTCTCTACTTCAACGCAAAAAATAGGAGGCCAAATAGTTGAGACATGAAGTGAAACTAGCATCATCATCTATTTTTTGTAGGCCAAAAAATAACAAAATGATGAAAGTATTATTTTCACTCAATATTACTCCAAACTCATTCCAGATTTGGAAAGTAGACAATAAATCATGCACTTTAAAAAAAAAAAAAGCATTGGAATAGGTGTCCATATCAGCCCAAATGAAGCCTTTGAAGTTGCAAAAAATGGGATTTGTGATTTGTAGAAAAATTTAGGAATAGAGATCTCAAACAACCTGCACCATTGTGTAGATCATGAAATCCTACCCCAAAACAAAAATCATTTCTCAAAAAAACAATTTCCATATGAAGGAGATATCATTATTTGAAAATCATCTCTATAGTTATTTTTTCTGAATCATTGTCATCGTACCTCCAAAAAATAAAGGAAAAAGCCCAGAAAATGTCAAATTTGTTATGTCAAACCCTCTTTCTCCTTTTTTTCAAATATTGAACAAGCTACAATAGATCTGGCTCTAATACCATGTAGGATTTGAGAAAATATGCAAATCAAATCCATAAGCCCTTGAATCACCTATACATAGAAACCTATCACAAAGAAGAAAAAGACAAGAGGAGGCAAGAGTTTGGTCTAAAAATATGAAAATTGTATTCTTAGATAAAGAAAAGATATGTACAAATACACTAGGAGTGCCTATATATAAAGGCCTCTAGAATGCTTCAAGAATGAGCTAAAAAGAGCTATGAGATAAGCATGACAACTAAGCACACAACCACCAAAAGTGGATTATCCTCCATTGTAGATGAGAGGATGACAAGGTGTATCTTGTATATAGATGTTGTAGACACCATGTGCTTAAATAAAGTGCTAACTCCTATATTGTCAACAAGACAACATGTGAGAGTACACATACTCCTATGTGTCAAACTAATAAATAATAAAATAATGCATTTATCCTACGAAAACTTAAGTAAAGAATAAATAATTATTATTTAAGCTAAGAATAACCTTTTATACCATATCCATACATCACAAATTTTACAATAAGACAAGTAGCATCTTCTTTATCAAGGTAAAATAGGTTTCTTCTAATTTGATCTCATTTTCCTATCATTTTCCCATCTATGTCATAGATCTTGGCTATCTTGTTTTCAAATTCAACTTTACATCGCAAATTCTTTAATTGTGATACACTCAACAGATTATAATTTAGCCCTTCAACATAATAAGCATTATAACATGATATTCTATCTATGATTTTAATGGCACCCTTTCCTTTTATCAGACATGGAGCATCATTACCAAACCTAACACTATTTCCATCATAATAGCTTAAGGTAACAAACTTACTTTTATCTCTAGTCATGTGATGTGAACATCCACTATCAATGATCCATCTGTAATTTTTGTTCACACATGTCACAAGTACAGTTGCCTCATCTTCATTTGATTCATCTTTATTTGCAATATAAACAACTTCACCATCATGTTCATCTGAATCATCTTCTGCAACAATTTAGCATTTTTTGCCTTTATCTATGTAATCCTTGCTATCTTCATTTCTTTTTCCTTTGAACTTGTCACCACCTCTATAACTTTTCTTCTCTAGACATCGAGTAGCAATATGACCTATTTCATTACAATTGAAAAAAATACTATGCAGCTTACCTTTGAATTTGCTTTTTCCTTTGTGGAATCTCCTTGCTAGCAGTGCTTCCAATTGTTCAACATCTTCATCATCTATGTCTCACTAGACACATTTTTTATCTTTCTTCTTCCACTTCTTTTCATCAAAATATTTTAATAGTAGTTTAGCCTTGAAAGTTGATTCAAGAGTCCCTGGTTTGTTGTTGTCAAAATTAGATAGCTCAAAAGTAGTGATTCTACCCACTAGACCTTCAAAACTTAGGTTGTTCCCTAAAATGCATCTCAATTCTTGAATCACTAATAATCTAATTGCATAGGCAAGAAGTAAATTTCTTAGGACTTTTCTTAGAACTATGTCATCATCAATTTGATTGGTTGCACTCTTAATTGCACTAACTACTATTTTTATTCTAGCAACATACTGAGCTATGTTTTCACCTTCTTCCATTCTCATGTCGTCAAAGTTACCTCTTAGACTTTTAGATTTAGCTCTTTGTACATTCTTGTCTCCTCCATGGATGGTGTATAGGTCATCCTACATCTTCTTTGTAGTGTCATGGCCTTTGATGTCATTGAACTTGGCATAGCTTAGGGCACAGGCAATTTACAAAATTGCCTGATTGTGTTGCTTCTTCTTTTACATATCTTCGGTAGTAGTAACTCCAGCAGGGTCAACATGTTCTACTATGATGGTGCATTTTTCATGATCTCTAATCACTCCAAGATGCATCTTCATTAAAGTTTTCCATGCAAGAAAGTTGTCTTTGTTCAGCTTTTGTACATCTCTCTTTGACATCTTGATCTTTGTGCTTCTAGTGCCTTTAAACTAGTCTTCCTCAGTAGATGGCTCTGATACCAATTGTTGGATTTCTTTAGAATTACTTGGGGGGGGGGAAGGGGTGAATCAGTTATCCAAGTCCTTTTTTACCAATAAAAATTTTCCTCTCCTTAGCTCAGTGAACCCACAAGGCATTCATATATGTGCAATTACTAAAACTTATAGCTTGCTATTAAATCAACCATTCAAAAATGTAAACATCAAGCATCAACACATTTGACACAATGATTTAATGTGGAAACCCAATTATGGAAAACCACCAGTAACATGCTATTCATTTCTCACCTTTTTGAAGTGATTCCCTATGAGAGGCCAAGCTTATTAAAGGTTACAACACACTGTTAAATGTGACCCAATTAGGGGATTTTATCACCCTATTAAAAGTGAGCCTTGTTAGAGGACTTTAGGCCATTCACTTGGAATGCCACCCTATTAAAGGATTTTCTAATGACTATTAAGTCAACATTAATAAAATAGATTTTACCCTAACTGATACAATTTTTAGATAGTAACAATAGAGCTTGATCTGATTTGACTTACAACTCCTTTGTAGATTTCAGATCTTAGTTCAGTCCTCAATTAGCTTAGCTTTCATTGTTTTGTAGTTTTGATAGCTTGTTCTCCCTTCAAGCATATGTCTTCTTTAAGAATTCTTGCTTGATACACCAATGCAATCTCCCTCTTGGTCACTAGATGAAGCAGAGTTCTTATCTCTGTTCTTCCCTAGTCTTCTGTAATCTCCTCCTTAACACCATGCTCTCATACTTGGACACTTTTCTTCATGACCAAACATTCCTTTTATAGGAAATTAGAATAATTTCCCCCCTCTATTTTCCATTGTCCATATTAGGGTCTTGATGGATTAGGTAAGATACAATGTATCTACCCATATCTTGTCTCTTCTAGAAACTTCTCCTAGAATCCATTTGAATCTACCAAAAAAAAGGTTTAACTCAAATTTTGTGCCACTAGCTCATCATCATTATCTTCCACCAAGTTCACAAAATTCAATATAAAAAGCTTGTCAGCTTAGATTTTGTGAATCTTTGACTTTTCTAATAATGCAATAGCTCAACATTATTGAACTTCTAATGCTTAGCACATACTATGTTGCTTGACATCAACTGTGTAATCACCCAACATCAACTATGTTTTACTGATGCTTGACACCTATTGTGTTTTTCTCGACACTCACTACTTACTTGACATACACTAGAAATAGATTTTACTTGGCATGGACTTATTTTCTACTCGATTTGAACTAACTTTGTTCAGCTCCTACTACCCAACCCAGTTAAGCTTAGAAAACTATTTTTTGAGTAACTTGTTCTTATAAAGTTTCTAAGTGTATCCAACCTTTGCAACCTTAAATAGATAATGAATACATCATATCATCACTGTCTTAATTGATCCTTGTACTTCATCACATAAGCATAACTCAACCTTTCATCTAAGTGTTGTTGTTGTTAGAGTAAATAATTAATAATTAATAATTTATTCTATTTACTTCAGCTTACTTAGGTAAATTCATTCATTTATTAGTTGTAGTCTAGGAGTTAGTTATAAGTTGTTGACAATATGGGAGTTTGTTCTCTCCTAAGTCATACTTATCTTCTCACATTGTTCAAGGACTTTCCACCTTATGTGGATGTATGCTTAGTTGTCACACTTATCTCCTAGCATCTTCTAGCTTGTTCTAGAAGATTCCTTGAGATCTTTATAAGCGAGCTCCCTCTTTGTATTTTCACACAACATCACATTGTGTATATTGTAAATACATTTTCTCTTGTGTTTGCACATATTGTCTCTCATGTCCATTTAGGGTTTTTCCCTTGCTCCATGCTCTTCCTCTCCTTGGCTTCTCTTTGATAGGTTCTCGCATGCGGGTGATCTTGGGCATCTTTGGAGTTGGCTTTCCTCAACTCCAACATGGTAGCCTCTTGAGGGCCTAACTAAGGAGTATGGGAAAACTTGGGATGTGATCATTCCCCAAGAAGAGTTTGCTTACAATGATAGTAAGAAGAGGACCATAGGTAGAAGCCCTTTTAAAATTGTATACAAGATGCATCCAAGGGGTGTATGCGAGTTGAGGAATCTTCTAAAAATGTAATATATAAGTGGACATGCTAAATATTTTTCCCAAACCATGAAAGAAATCCAATAGAAAGTATACAAAACTATCCAAGATAGCACCTAAAAGTTGAAAGCCAAGGTGGATGAAAGGAGGAAATAAATTTATTTTTCTATTAAAGATTATTGCATGGTGCATTTGAACAAGTCTAGGTTGTAGAAGAGTCTGCCAACTAAGATACAAATGAAGAGAGTGTGTCCTTGAAAAATCTTAGCTAGATATGAAGCCAATGATTATAAAATTGATCTCCATCAAATTTGTGCATCTCTCCAATTTTCAATGTACAAGATCTAGTTGAATTTAAAGGTACAATACCTCAAGGTTCTCACAACATGATAGCCTATAATAGTACCTTCAACAAGAAAGTTAGAAGCTAGAAAGGTATTAGAATCAAGAGTTAAGAAGGAAACAACATAAAAGGTGTACATGGAACACCTCATCAAGTGGAGACACAAGCCATACTTTGAAGCAACTTGAGTTTTTGATGAAGACTTCCACAAAGAAGGCATCCCTCAAGACCTATTATCCATAGGAGTGACATAGTTTTCTTTTGTGGGGCAATATGTGATGTAGAGTGGCAAAGTGGAAGGATTCAAACTCTTAGCCCTTAACCAACTAGGCTCCAAAACACCAACACTCACCCAAAAGACTCCCAAAGAGGACCAAGACTTGGAAATGGTTGCTATGGTTTATAACAAACCTAAGTAGCTCAAAAAAGTCCTTACAACACAATTTTCAACTTAGAATAGAGATCTAACAACAATTTTCCAAAATAGGGCTACAAGGCCAAAATTTAAAATTTCAAGGTTTTAAATCCAAAAATCTACACAAACTCTACAAGGATAATGGATTTTGATGAGGTTTGATGACCCTTATAAAATATCTCAAAACCAAGGTTTGATTCACTCCAACACTCCAAGGATCCACCAAAGTACACAAACCTAATAGGGCCCTAATAGGCTTGGTTTTCAAAGGAAGATCAAAAGAATTGTTAGAATTTGATAAGACTAATAACCTAGAAAACTAGTGCAAAGAATAAATATCTAAACTATGAATGCAAATGATACAAAATCAAAATAGTATCATAGAGTTAGTCTCCAAGAGAGTAATGCAAATGCTGGAAGAAAAATAGCATTAAGAGGATGCAAAAATAAGAGAGACAAATACAAGCCAGGTAGTGTGCTTATATAGGCTAGGAAGAGGGAGAAGGTGGCAACACCAGCCAATGAGGAGCAACCATCTATTAGACTAAAGATAGCAAAGTATCTTCCCAAGATAGTTAATGGATGCTCACATGTAGGAAGGTGACACCTCACAACCATTCACCTAATAAGACATGCTTTATTAACCTAAGCGAGATTATTAAAAGTGTAGGAAAAACCTAGCAAAATAGGAAAAATAAAGAACTACACTAACACCCCCCGATAAGCGAAGCTTAGGTGGATGCTAACCTAGCAAAGCTATGAAAGCAAGAAAATGGGTCTCGACAACAAGGCCTGATCAGGTACCCAATGCAAGAAAAAGAACTAGATGAAGGAAACTAAGCCTCCAATCTAGGAAATGTCCCAAAGAGAGGAACAAAAAAGAGCATGAAGCATCTCCAAAGCATGAAGCTGCAAACACTGTCAGAAGAAGCTGTTGGAACCCCATTGAAATAGTGCATGACCAGGTAGAGAAGAAAAAGTCTGAAGAGCTGAAAAATTGAAGAGGTGACCTCCAAAGGTAGGAATGAATGAGTGTCTATATAGTAGATGAACCATCTCACCGAAATGCATAGGTGCCTAGCCACTGCATCTGCCTAGTACATAGGAACAAAAACTGAATAGATAGATCACTCAACCAAACCAAAGAAGCAATAGAGCCAACAAGTGAACCCCCCCATAATGCTGAATAGGGAGAGGGGTGACAGGAACACTGAAATGCAATGCCAAAAATATCTGCAAGAAGAAGAATCAGGAACACCAATAGTGCAATAGAAGTACAAGCACAAGATAAAGGGCGGTGTCACTGACACATTGCACGAGCTAATTTCGTGGAAGAAAAATTCACTTGACAAAGGTGGATGAGCACAAAATGGCAAAACATCATGACCCCCCATGGCACTTTACAACTGAGTGCGAGTACAAACAAACACAAGGTGTACAAGATCCTAGATATGCAAAAGTAGGTACTTTATCTCAGTGCATTTACAAAAGATGGAATGCAACAGAATAGAAGCATACAATTCTCAGAAGTGAGAAAGAAGAGTGAGCCAAAAGAATAGAAGAAGAGATTCCAAGACCTATAGAATCCAAGTAATCCGCCAGAGTATGAAAGTGCAAAACTCAAAGGAGAAAGAACCTAGAGAAAAATTTGGATAAAACACCTCTGCAACTGAATAACTCATAGAACCAACTTTCCAACGATATTTGGCAAGCCCAAAAAAGAGTCTGAATGAGTGAGATATGGCTCTCGAAAGGCAAAATAGAACATCTAGCTTTGACTACCAAAACAGGCAACCAGACTATAGCAAAAATCAAAAAAACCTACACCATCATCTCCGTCTCAGAACCAGCTTTCTGATGCATTTTTTGGATCAAAAAAATATGTTCGTATGCTCAAGTTATGGAAGAAAAACTGACAGGGCCTCCTCATGAAGAGCATATGATAAAAGTGAAACTTGGGCACAATAATAAAGGAAACAAATAGCACCATTTTGATTTACTCAAAAAATCATGCACTTTCAAAAAAAGAATCGCCTTGATACGAGGTCGTATGATAAAGTTATGATCCTCTACAGTTTTCAAAATGAGAACAGTGCATAATCACAGCTGAGAATCTGCTATTTCTGAAGAATTCATGCATAAAAATTTAAAAACAACTCCACTAGTGGATAGAGCACAAAAAAATAGCCAAGTTCATAACAAGAATCATCAAAATTGGAGTCCGTATGAGCAAGAACGAGACATTTGAAAACTGCATTCAAATCTATGACTGCCAATGGAGAGGGGTATGGTTGTAGCTTTGCATGCTCGATTCTACAAAATATACAGCTTGCATGCAAAATCTAAAAAATACCCAGATGGTTTTTTGGGGCTGTGAACAAAACCCAGAAAGCATTTTTCTTGCTAATGTACAAAAGATGTTGCTGTAGTGTAAATCAGACGCCTTTAACAGTAAAAAAATGGCTCCAAAAATCAAAAAATGACCTCAACAACCAGAATATGACATGCAAATGCTAGATCAGCTTCCTAAGTCCATCAATGGCATGCTAGAACCTGCAATACTGATTGAAACCTCCAAATATGCAAGTTGGTTGTCAGATTTGAGATTGAAACCCCAGAGAAAAACTTTTCTGATTCTCAGAATCATCCAAAGATGCAAGAGAAGAGCATACTTCATTTTTCAAAAAACTACAATAAAGTGTATTAGCCACCCCCTGAATCTGTCAAATAAGGAAACTAAAATCTATTCTTGCACATAGAAAAGCTCTGATACCATGTTAGAATCTGATAAGATTAATAACCCAGAAAACTAGTGCAAAGAATAAATATCTAAACTATGAATGCAAATGATACAAAATCAAAATAGCATCATAGAGTTAGTCTCCAAGAGAGTAATGCAAATGCTGGAAGCAAAATAGCATTAAGAGGATGCAAAAATAAGAGAGACAAATACAAGCCAGGTAGCATGCTTATATAGGCTAGGAAGAGGGAGGAGGTGGCAACACCAACCAATAAGGAGCAACCATTTATCAGACTAAAGATAGCAAAGTATCTTTCCAAGATAGCTAATGGATGCTCACATGTAGGAAGGTGACACCTGATAACCATTCACCTAATAAGACATGCTTTATTAACCTAAGCAAGATTATTAAAAGTGTAGGAAAAACCTAGCAAAATAGAAAAAATAAAAAACTAGACTAACAAGAATAGCTACATGAACCAGATACAGGGCTTAGGATCTCTTATAGGGACTATTTGAACACCAAATCCACTTTCACTTTGTTAGATTCTTACCGCTAACCTTATGATTTTTCCAATTTCTTATAAAATAGGACCAAATGATCCCTTAGATTTGGCCTAGGGCTTGCAAGCATAATTAGTTCCCTTTGTTTTTCAACTCCCACTTCTAAAATCTCAAAATTTATTCATAAACCCTTCATATTCATTGGGTTTCATGCAATTTTTGTGGTACAGTCGCGATCTATACCCCCATTTGCCCAAAACCCTCCTTTGCCTAGGGTTTACTGGTTAACTGGAAAGAAAAGCCAGTAACTTTGGTTTGGAGTTACCAAATTGGATCAAACAAAGTGCATATGATAGATGGATCACCAAATTAACTCTTCACAACATCAAACCTTCCTTCATAGTCTGTACCACATGTGTCTAATATAAAGAACAGAGAAAATAAGCCAAAAAAACAAATAGAACTTTTATTAATGTTTGAAATTTCAATACATCTGACAACCTGGTCTTTTGGGAAGGTTTTCTTAGACATTTATACTCATGAATATTTGATCAACTACCCATGAATTAGTTGTTACTAGTTGAAACTCCCGCATTAGCCTAATTGACAACTTTTAGCAAAAAGTTGCAAGGTTGCTTAGCAACTTTTTGTTGCACGTGGCAATTTTGAACATAATGAAGTCCTAAGACTCTCAAACCTTCCTAAGACCTATATAAACCTATTATAAGGTCTTTTCAACCATTTTAGACTATATTCCTTATTCTAAGCCTATTTAGCCCTAATAGTTCTCTAAGGATTCATGGTTTATAGAATCACCAAATGAACCTTGAGCCTTTACAAATGGGCTTTTAATACCTCTAAACTATTATAACACCTTTATTGGAATGAGCTCCATCTTGGGCCATGTCTAAAACTTTGAAACAAAATGAAACAAGTACAGTACCATGCTAAATAATGGAAGGCTTAATAAATGCCTTATAGGATGCATTGTTGAATGTCCTGAATGACCTAATTGAGTCTCTTGGATGCTTTGAGACTTTGCTTTGAAACTAGAGTGCTCTACACCAGTATGGTTCAGGGGCACCTAGGTAGGGTTCATGATAGACCTAGGGATCCTTGGTCATTTTTTCTTGTAGTGGTATTTGCCACACCACTAAGATAATAATGGGAATAATCTAGTCTTAGGGTAAGATAGGTTAAGTGTGGTAAGCCTCATTAGGTCGTAGTTGCTCCTAGTTGCATGATTAGGACAATATGGATTTTTTGTGTTTTAGAGGATGGAATGGCCAAATAAGTGTTTTAAGGTCCTTTTTACATGTTTTAAGTCAATTTAAGGCTTTTGGTAAAGTTTGGTAACCTTGGGAACAAGTTTGAGGGCCAAACTTCAAAAGATGTAAAGCTTGCTAAAAAAATGTCACTTTTTGTTGCATTTGAGCAAATTTGTACTTGGAGCCATCTAACTATCTAAAATAGTTAGGATTAAACTTGGGATTTATATTTAATGCCACCCTTGACCTCTTGAAAGGGTTGGAATATTTTGTCATTTTGATGTGTACGGATTGATAGCAAGAATACAGTTGTAGTTTGTGTTTTCTAAGATTTTTGACATTTTCATGGATTGAATTTGGATTTTTTGTGTTTAGATTATTAGAGGATTTTAATTTAAGATTCTTTATACCATTACTTTTTTATTTTTTATGGTTTTAATTGGTTAGATAAATTGTTTTGTTTCTTGGCTGCCTACTATTCTAAATTAGGCCACTGAGCAAAATGGTGTCATAGCCCGTCTTCCCATTGTCAAACTAGCACATGAATTTTGCATTAGGAATATGACTCCTTTTTCATATTTTAAAGTTAAGGAGAGTCTCTATAAATCAAGGGAAATTTTTTTTTGGTGATGCCCTAAGTGAGGCAAAGATGCATGGCTAGGGATCACGATTGAATAAATAGGTGTTAGGAGGTATTGCATGCTTGGAATGCTTCAATAAAAACTTGGAATGTGATAGAGAAATGTGTTTTGAAGCCCCAACTAAAGTGGGAGGCATTGATGAAGGTTTTGTAAAGGGTAAATTTAAATACTTTTCATACTAGTCCAAATTCTATACAAACCCTAATTTTTAGGCACTATTATAGGTCATACTATACAAATGTCTTGGGAGACTGAGACCCTGAGAATCCTTTAGATATTTGAAAAGTTTTTCTAAATTAATGATTAGGTTACCCACTTTTTAAGGACTTTTCCAAGTTATTCTAGTTTTTCCTCATTAGGAGGGCTAATTTCTTGAAGCCTTGTTTGGCAATTTTGGGAGAAAATATTGTGTTTTTGTGAACTTGATTAGGTTTCCAACCCCCAAAGTGGTTTTGGATCTTGGAAGGGATTCTAATAACCTCCAAGAATACCTATTACTATTCATGGGGTGATTGATGATCAGAAGTGGTTATGATTTTGAGTTGTTATCAAGAAAGTAAGAAGGGCTAACAAACCTAGGAAGTAGTAGAGGAATTTTTGTTCCACCTAATTGGTGTGCACTAGTTGAATAGACTAGGATATCATGGGTAGGATACTAGGTAGAGTAGGGTAACTAAAAACCCTATTAAGTGTAGAGAAAGACCTAAGGAGACTCCAAAAGAAGCTAGGGTAGGAGCAAGATTAGTAATTACATCATCTCACTACTCAACCCTAGTGAATACACTTGAACAAATAACCCAAAATGTGAATGAGGTGTCTAGTGAGATTAAGCAATGGTGTACATGGAGGGATAGGTGTTATGAATTTTATGCCAATGGGTTCTACTATCAAAAAGTGAAAGATAAAGACCTAAATAAAGGTACTATATGTCCTCTTTTAATCGAGCCTATATTTGGCAACTCCCTATTACACACAACAAAAACTTTTTCTATTTATTGGTTCACTCGTACTAGGATGAGATTATGCTTTTTGGACAGGTGGTATATGTTATTTTACCTACCAACATGTAATAATTATAAGGTTCCTCTATAGTTTTTGAGAAAGCTATATTGTGAGTTCATCTTTGGCAGGAAGCCAAATTACTTTGACATTTGCGAGTTCTAGGGAGGGCGAGGGTCTATCCAGGATAGACCTGCGGCTTATAGGGTGGTACCACAACATTGATTTACAAACGCTTGATGTGGCTACATCATTGAAAAATGCCATCATTGAGCATGGCTTATAGGTAAGTGGTTTTCCTTCACCTATGACATGTTGACCATAATTAGATGTACCTTTAGGGTACTCACAACATGTGAAAACTCCATCATCATCACCTATGGCACTATGTTCATCATAGCCTATAACAAATCCATTAGCATCACCAACTACTTTGATCACTAATTTCATCTATTCTTATGCCACCTAATCCACTAGTGTTACCCTCACTTGTGCCACCTTCATCTTCATCACATACATCATTATAGTCTTTGGGGCCAAATAAACATTTTTTTATTTTAGTATTTAGTTCATGTGTGATGGGATGGATATTGAGGTGTTTGAGGATAGAATGTCATATCATCCACTTTTACATTGTGGGTGTACTCCTTATTCATACTAAGGTTGGGATTTCACAGTCACACATGATTTGATAGTGATGGTATTTAGTGGATAGGAGATAGGCATTTTATTGTTTGATTTTTGACATGATATTATTTAATCAGATAATATCATTAAAAATTTAAACAAATTTTAGATCAATCTAGATTGATATGTGAATAATATGCAATAAAGGGTACAACGAGTAGGATGAGAACACCACAGATTACTCATTCAACTAGAGGTGCAAGGCTAGGAGTAAGAACCCCTAAGGTAAAGTTTTTTTAATATTCTTTAAAGTACAATAATACATTGGCTTTAAAATAATGTTTCTTAATTGGTATGTCACTAACAACACAAAGTTCCCTAATTATTGTTTCTTAATTATTTTATAACAAACACCTAGTCTCTAAGAACTTTTACTAGGAAGCCAATATAATATCCATGTTAAAGTTAAGTTGAAAATGAAATCTCATCTAATTACATCATGTGAAGTTTCTATCAAGCTAAAAAAAATCCATCTCCCACACTCATCATTCCTCTTACATGTCCCATAACTATCATCCCTCTTTCATCCAACCCTCTTATAGATCTTCTTCCATCTCCTACCATTATTCAAACCCCTCTTATAAACCCTCTTTCCTCTCTGACCATCATTGATACCCTCTCATTCATCAAATCTATTCAATTCCCATCCACCTCTCTTGCTCCTAGCATTAGCCAAACCCCATCTAATGAACCTCGTGAGTTTTGACATGATATTATTTAATCACCTAAATATTGTAAAAGTAAATATGTTTTTATTTTATAGAGAACTTTAGACTAATATTTGAACAACATGCTTGATGTAGGGTGCAACAAGTGGTAGAAGAGCACCACATAGTACTCATTTTGCTAGATGTGTGAGGCTAGGAGAAAGAACACCCAAGATTGAAAAATGTAAAATATTCTTAAAAGTACAATAATACATTAGCTTTGAAATATTTTTTATTAATTGGTATGACACTAATAAAAAAAATGTTCTATAAATGTAGTCTCTTAATTGTTTTACAATGAACACCCAATCTCGAAGAAGTTTTACAAGGAAGCTAATAGAATATCCATGTCCAAGATAAGTTGACAAGGACATCTTATCCAATTACATCATGTGAATTTGCTAGCACACTAAAGCCTTTCTATCTCCTACACTCATTAGTCCTTTTCCATGTCCCATAAGTACCATCCATCTTCATCCAACCGCTTATAGATCCTCTTGTATCTCCTACCATCATTGGAAAGCCTCCCAAATTCATTAAATCCATACAATTCCTATCCACATATCTTCCTCCTAGAATACCTAAACACTCCTTTTCATTGACATCCCTTGTTCATTTGAATCTCTCAGTTCATTCCCAGTCGCTTTGTTTCAATTTAGGCCTTATAGCCTTTTTGAGCCCCAAATTTTCCTATCTTTCAACTATCCTTCCAATATTGTCCTTCAAGTCCTTGTGTCTTCTTTCCCTCTTATGATCTTCTTTTCATCATTCTAACTTTTTTCCATTTACAACATTATCTCATATTTATAAAAATATTCTTTACTGTTTTATAGGGCTTTTTGGGGGCTAAAATTTCTCAAATTGATGATGCCACACTTTCTGCCATTATCTTTGGCCTTGACAACTATGCAATATCATAGCTTGAACACCTATCAAGTTTATGATTTGATTTGAACTCATCATGTTTTTTATTGATTCCAATTGTGTTATATTTATTTCTTCTTTACAATACTCCACATAGCTCAAGGTCTATAGGAAAGGGAATGACATCAACAAGAACATGAAAACAAAAAGGGTATTAAATACAATTCAAGTTTATGGTTTGAAATTTATTATGAATAAATGTATATATATGTACTAAATATTGATGAATATAGTTGGATACAATTATTCATTTATATGTTGTTTATGATGTAACACAAATGTCAAGTATATACCGAGCAATGAATGTATGATGAGATTACTTAGAACTAAAATGAAGTTGCGGTGTATGAAAAACATTTCATTGTTAACCAAGTTCAATGCCAGTGTTAACCAAGCTCACACAATTACCAAAGGAAGTTTGTAGGAAGATAGTATCTACCGAGCTCACTCAATTACTAAAGAAAATTTGACACGAAATGAGTGTTAACTGAGCTCACTCGATTACCAAAGGAAGTCTAAAGGAAAGTCACTTTTGAGTTAGTGTTGATTGAGTCAAGCTGTCTAATGAAGGATTTCCCTATATTAATTTTTTTGGTTAGTTCTAGCCAACTCATGGGATGAATTTCATTTATTTGAAAGTGTATTCAAGTTTACTTGACAAGATAAAACATATAAGTATAAGTTCAAGTTGAGGATTGAAAGCATGAGATTGAAAAGGTAAATCAAGAAAGTAAATTAGGAGTTAACTGAGCTGCCAAGAACATTATGATAAGGAATGATCAAGTATTTAATATCATAAGATCTACATGTTTAGCGTTAAAAATGTTACAATGCATATATTCATTATTAATTGAGTGTTTGTTGAGTTAAAGTCATTCTTAGTGTAAACTGAGTTACTATGTTAACCGAGTGTTTCAATGCTAACCGAGTAACAACAATATTTTAGTTTCAATAGAGTTTGGTTTTGTTTTTTATTAACATCTTAAGGGACTAGGATTTGTTTTTGTTGTAACTGATTCACCCCTCCCATCTCAGTTAATCCTCTTACATTTCCAATAATTCACATTAGGGCTTTTAGTGCTTGCAGAGAAGGTTTCAAGAAGCTAAGCTACAGATCAAGATGTATGATAGAAGGGATATTCCTAAGCTAAAAAAAGATAACTTCCAAGCATCGAAGGAACTCATGAAGCTTCATTTGAAAATAATTGGAGACTTGGGCTTCAAATATACCTGAACACCAAGTATGTGGCACCTACTAAAACTATGACCATGAAATAAATTATAAAAAATAAGAATCATAACATTAGGATGATGGACATTGCTTCCAATCTCAATAATGTGGAATTTGACAAGGTAAAAGATTGTTCTACTGCTTATGAGATGTGGATCAAATTGAAAGCTATCTATGGAGGTGATGACAATGTAAGGAGAGCCAAGGTAGAAATTCTAAGAGGTTATTTTCATTAGATGAAGATGAAAGAAGATGAGAACATTACATAGTATAATGAGAGAATCAAAACCATTATGTGTGCAATCAAAGCCTTAGGTAGGAAAATTGATGATGTAATAATGGTAAGAAAGGTACTCAAAATGCTTCTTCCTATTTAGGAAATTAGAGTGCCATCTATTCAAGAAACGAGATGTGATCCTAAGAATGATATAACCATAGATTCACTAGTGGGAAGGTTGACAACATTTAAGTTAGATAATTTTGATAATTATATTCCTAACTCTAGTAAGCTTGAGTTTGCATTCCAAGCCAAGCTATCACTGTATAAGAAAGATGGAAAATATAAAAGAAAGAAGTGTATGAGTGAAGGTGAGGATGGCATTGATGATGATCTTGAAGTCATTGAAGCATTGCTTTCAAGAAGATTTTCCAAAGGAAAAGGAATGTCAAAAGGAAAAATTCGTTTGATCTGATTTTCTTGTGAAGAAGTTGGTCACATTACTACAAGATGTCCAAATAGAGAAGGAAAATGAGAAAAAAAGTATGAAAAGTACAAAGAAGAGAAGTATTTCAAAACATACAAAGACTACAAGGACAAATTTAAGAAATCTTGTTACATGGATAAAGATTCTAAAAGTAATCAGGAAGATGAAATGGTTTAAAATGTTGTTAAGGATGAATCAGATAATGAGCACAAAAACATGACCCTCATCTCTTGTGTCAGTAATAATGATACATGGATTATTGTAAGGCCCACATTAGTACCCTATTATAGATCTAAAGAAATGAATGTTTTTAGGAGTTAAATAGGTTATGATTGACATTTTTTGTTACTAATAATGATTTATGAGATCTTATTAGAGACTAAGCAGACTTTGGTTACTATAAGTGTAATACTCATTAAATAACTTTAGGTGGAACAACTAAGATCACTTGAAAATGAAACTCTATATGTTCAAACTAGGGACTCGATCAAACGATTTATAGAATGATCCACTAACCAATTAGGAAAGATGAATTAACATTTTCTCTTCTAACAGATAACAAAGGATGTAAATTATAACAAAAATAAACATAAATGTTTGCACATGTAGATTATTTTAAAAATATTATGACATAATTTGGAAACATTTAATGGCATGGGAAGTTGACCCTAGGGGCACACACAACTCATAACGAGATAGAAAGGACATTGTTAGAAATATTAACTTGGTCAGCGATTTGAAAGGATACTAGTTAACAAGTCTGCATAAAAGTGATTTTCAGTTATGACATATATACTAATATCATTCTTTTTTACATGTTCGTATGATATGACTTCGATGTTTCATTCTGATGATAGATAAGGATTGTGATAGAGTTTAGAATGGTAATTTTTTTATGATTAGAAAGATTAATGTTATACCTATCTTGATATTTCTGTGTTTTGAATATTTTATGGAAATGATTAGTTGGAAGTTAACTGAATATATTAATGCAATTATGTGATATTAGATTATTCTATACTTATCTGCATTTATTTCTATGTTATTTCATTGGGCTACTAACATAAAGTTGAGTGTCCAAGAAAGTTGAACCATGGAGATTATTTGGGAAAACAAGGTTCAATCTATGAGAATGTGCTAAACCCAAGGTGAATCTTTGGAAGATTCAAAACCTTGTTGTGTTGTGTTATTTCATAATGTGGTTGTGCATGAATGTTATAATTAGAGATCATGATTAATTAGAGACATGTCATTGTGATGTGTAAAGTGTTGTAATGTGTGTGTGTCATTTGACACTTGTGTTGTTTATGTGTAAATGGAATTTCATATAGGATTCTTTGGCATGAAGTCACTTAACCTAAATTTAATCCTCATTATGAAATTAAGTTAACCCACCTTGGAGAGTGTTAGGATGAGTCTCACTTTCATAATGGAATTAAAATTTAAATTTGATAGCAACTTTAGAGAGACTTAAAGTGGTTCCCTAGTGTTATTTTGGTGAAAATAAGTCACCCAAATGGTAGTAGTATAGGTTGGGGATCTAAATAGAACCATAAGTTGGCCTAGGGGACTTAGGAGACCCTCTAAACTACTCATTTTCAAGCCAATTCTAAAATTAGAGTGTCACATGACCTCTTTCCTCACCCCACCACTTGGTTAAGTTCCTATTGGTAGAAAGGTACAAGGGTGTAAGAAGGGTAGGTGGGAATGGAAGTCGAGATCTTTTTAGGGAGCTTGTGCCAAAGTTAGTGGTTGTTCACCCATTCTCTAATGGTAGAGACACTTAGGGTTGGAGGAAGAAACTTGGAAGCAAAGAAAGGAAGCTCTTCATCACTATTTTCATAAGCCTAGCTTTGAAGGAGGTGAGTGCTTCATGCCATGTTTTCTCTCATCTCATGGAACTTGAAGAATGGAAATTGGTAGAATGTTCTTTTAAGATGTATGTGTTTAAATTTGGTTTACATAGTAGTTTTTGTGTATGTAAATGAGCATGTTGGATTTACTTGCATTTGATTTTTGTTCCTTGATTTTTTTGTTGTGGTGGACTGAATGTTATGTTGGGTGTGAAGGCTTCACTCACCCTTGGGAGGGAAGAGAAGCCTTTGGTGAAGGGCATAAGTTGGGCTCATCATTGCAGTAGAGAAAATTACCTCTTGATGAGGATTTCTTTATATCATGGAGTATGGGCTCTGTTAAGGCCATGAATCTTGTTATTTTGGGAGGTACAAGGAGGTTTATGTGAATGGAGAGGTGGTGTTTTTTGTAAAGGACTTGATGAGGCAAAATGCAATGAAAATATGTTGTGTACATATTTTGTTATTGTTTTGGCAGGTACAAGTAAATTTATGTGAATGAGGAGGGGATGGCTGTTTTGAAGGCCTTTATAAGGAAAAATGTTTAATGAAACTATGTTGTATATATCTTGTTATGATATCTCCTTTTTGAAGAGCCCACCTTGACTCAATGTTTATGATTCCATCTATGAATCATTGTGCAAGCCTTGGTTGGGGTTTGGAAATGTGATGTTAAATAGTGGTGTTCATGTTGATTCTTGTTATTGAGATGTTGATTGAATGTATCCTAGTTGAGCCTTGTTTCCCCTAGCGTGGGGGTGGCCTCCTTGAGGCCTAGGTTGGGAGGTGAGCCTCCATGATTCTATATTACTTTGATTTTAATAGGTCTATGATGTACTTGGATACCTGAAAGTTATGTGAACTTCCTTGCATAAGAGAAGGAAATACCTTTGTCAATGGATTGATAATGGAGATATAACTCCATCTTGATGAGAGTTCTATTGTGATTTTAGAAGCATGGGGTTTCCCATATTCATTTTACAATGGGGGGGGGGATTGAGAAATATTTATGTATGATAAAAGGTGTTTCCATTTGGGAACCCTGTTATGGTGATTTCACCAACCCTTTTGTGTATTTTGACTCCTAAGAGTTATTGTAGGAAGTATGTGTTGGTGTTGGAGGACAAGATATCATGTTTAAATGTTCTCATTAACTTTCATATTTATGTGGGTTTTCCAAATAAAATTAATATCATGGTAGAATTTGTAAATGAAGAAAGACTACTTTCAATGAACCTTTTTGTTATTTTAGCTTCATTGCATAATAGATGTATAGATATATTCAAATTTAAATAGAGTATAGGAGGTAATTGTAGAATTATTTCTATTGTTTTAGATTGAATAGTTGTAAGGCCAACACTAATACCCTATTATAGATCTAATGAAATGAATGTGATTAGGAGTCAATTAGGGTAAGTATGACATTTTGTTACTAATAATGATTATGAGATCCCATTAGAGACTAATGTAGATTTGGGATATTATAAGTGTAAAATCCATTCAATAATATTTGATCACATGAAAATAAGACTCAACATGTTCAACCTAAGTACATAGTCACAAAATTCAAGGTATGATTTACTAGACTATTACGGGAGATAGTTAACATTCAGTCTCCTAAGAAATAAAAATGAATATAAATAATATGATAACAACCATAATGATTTCACTGGAAGATTGGTTTTGAAATAGGATGACATGATCTAGAAACATTCAATGGCATGAGAAATTAATCCTAGGGGCACACACACCTCATAACGAGATAAAAAGGACATTGTTAGAAAGATTACTTTGGTCAGTTGATTTGAAAGGATACTAGTTAACAAGTTTGCACAATAGTGATCTTCACTTATGACATATATTTTAAGTTCCATTTTATATGTTTTAATAATTTAATAAATAGGACTTCAATGTTTCATTGTTATGATAGACAAAGATTGTGATGGTATTTAGAATGGTAATTTTGTTATGAATAGAAAGATTAGTGTTATATATATTTGGATATTTCAATGTTTTGAATATTTTATGAAAATGATTAGATGAAAATTAATTGTATATGTTAATGCAAATTATGTGATATTGAATCCTTCTACACTTACTTGTATTTATTTCTATAATATTTCATTGGACTATTGATGCTTGAGTGTAATGTGGAGGAAGTGGAACCATGGATATTTTGGGGTGAAACAAGTTCCAAACCTATGTGAACACAGTTTAACCAAGGCGAATCTTTGGAAGATTTAAAAGCCTTATTGTGAAAGTTTTTTGTTCTATAATGTAAATTTGTTTGCATGAGGAAACTTTTAATTATAAATATGCATTAGGTGTATGTCATGGTAAGGTGAATGTGGTTGTATGTGTCACTTGACACTTGTGAATTTTATGTGTGATTGACATGTCATTTTGGGTTGGAACATGGTGGCAATTTACCCTAAAACTAATTACCCTATTAATAAGTAATTAAACCCACTTGACAAGGGAAGGATGGGTATCAATCATAGGAAATTCGAATTTGGACTTGACTAGAGTTTT
>CM053791.1:470513995-470668995 GCA_028749045.1 Cupressus sempervirens | reverse complement strand
TTATCAACAATTTTTCTTAATAACATGTGTTATTTATCTTTTACCTATTAAAACACTCTTAGAGACTTTTGAAAATCCTTTCCCATTCCATTTTTTTATGAGTCTTGAGTGTCAAAGACAAGGTCAAACACAATAGATGCCATAGTTATGTAGGTATATTCTTAGTTGAAGCCCTCTTGTGATCTCAATTTGGATTTCTTGTGTGTGTGATAGAAATCCCTAATGCCACTTTATAGTTCTTATATTTTATCTCTTACCATACATGTTGTACCTTGTACTAGCACTAATTCATCAATGGTTGCACCTACTAATATCACGAGAGATCTAGGTCAACCTACAATACATTTTTTTTATTTTTACTCTATTTGGAATCCTTAATTCTACTCTATAATGCTAACATTTTATCACCTACGATGTAAGTTATTCCTAATATTAGCACTGATTCATTAGTGGTACTTCTTGGTAACATGAAAGATCTAGCTCAAGCTATAATACTTTTTTCTTTTTTATTCTATTTGGAATCCATAATGCCACTCTATAATGCTAACATTTTATCGCTTACCATAAATGTTGTGCCTCATACCAGACTGATTTATCAGTGGTTGTACATCCCACTAGCACTGATTCATTAGTGGTTATGCCTCCTATGAGCACTGATTCATTAGTAGTTGTGTCTCCCATCATCACTCTACCTCGTCATTATTTTATAAGTCCCCCCATTGATGAAGGAAGCCATTACCATTATCATTCAATCCAACTATGGGACAAAGGGATGAGGTAATGAATAATTAAACTATCTACAATTTAGAACCCAATTTCTAGCTATTTTCATATTACTTATAGATAAGATATTTGATAGTGTATTTTAATTATTCTTCTGCAAACACATAGTAAGCCACATAATGCATCAAAGAGGATTAATCTTGAGAATCCTACACAATCATAGATATTCATAGTGATATACATATGTAGTTGTGGTCATCACATGAAATTTGTGGAGATCTAACTTAGGCTATTGCACATTATTTATTTATTTATTCAATTTTAAATCCCTAATGTCACTCTATAATTCTAACATTCTATCACTTACCATACAAACTATGCCTCATACTAGCACTAATTCATCATAGGTTATGCCTCCCATGAGCATTGATTCATCAGTAGTTGTGTCTCCCATCGTCACTCTACCTCATCATTTTGTTAGGAGTCCCCCCATTGACGAAGGATCTCATTACTATTATCATTCAGTCCAAATATGGGAGAAAGGGATGAGGTAATGAATAACTCAACTATCTACAATTTAGAACCCAATTTCTAGCTATTTTCATATTAGATATAGATAAGATATTTGATAGTGTATTTTAATTTTTCTTCTGCAAACACATAGTGAGTGAGATAATGCATCAAGGAGGATCAATTTTGCTAGTCCTGCACAATCATAGATATTGATAGTGATATACATATGTAGTTGTGGTCATCACATGACATTAACATATAGTCAACTTTCATATTGTATATATTCAAGATTTTTATTCTGTGCATTTAATTTTTCTATTGTACACATTCAACATTTGTCAGGTATTCAACTTTTGTATTATACTGATGAGACACATAACATCCTTTTGTAACTATATTATTGATATGACATAATATATTGTTCATTTTGATATACATTAAACTCATATTTACATCCAACTTGTTTAGTATATGTACATACAAACTTGTATTTCATCTCACTTTCTTGCAATTGATCAAACACATGAATGTTCATTATTTTATATACAAAATGGAACATTTTTATCAAATTCATTATAACATGTAATCATACTCATATGTCACTTATTTTGATGTAATACGAAATGAAAAGTAAAAATATGCCACGAACTTTGTATTTGTGTCAAAGATCCCAGCTTGATAGTGCTTAGAGACCCTTAGGGACACTTCCATTTAGTGTGGTCAATATTGTCAAAGGGACATGGCTAAAATGAGGTTGGTGCTAGCCTAAACCTGACCAACCAAAGCTAATAGAGTAGATGAATCAATCCTAGGAAGAATGGTTTTAAATATACATAACCTTTCTCATTTGAGTTGAGAACCATTGCAACTTTTGGCAATAGGTGAGATACAGATGCCAAATCCAAATAAAGTTAAATCTCAAAAAACTAAGATAGGTTGTTGTAGGCCTAAACAATGAGATCTAGTAGCACCTAAAATTTCATCAATAAGCTACAAGAGCTCAAAGAAATTCTTGATCAAAGATCGCACCCCGATGGTACTTAGAGACCCTTACAGACTCTTTTGTTTAGTGTGGTTGATACCATTGGAGGAACATTGTGGCTGAAATAAGGTTGGTCCTAGCCTATACCTAACCAACTAAAGCTAAGAAATTAGATGATTCAAGACTAGTTGCTCATTTGAACTGAGCAACATTGCAACTTTTGGAAATAGCTGAGATACAAATGCCAAATCCAAACAAAGTTGAATCTCTAAAAACTAAGATAAGTCATTGTAGCACCTACCAATTTTTCAACACCTTACACGATCTCAGAGAAATGCACGATCAAAGATCGCAACCCAATGGTGGTTATAGACCTTTAGGGAAACTTCCCTTCATTATGGTCAATACCATTAGAGGGATGTTGTAGCTGAAACTAGGTTAGTCCTAGCCTCATCTCAATATACCTAAGCTAATAGAGTAGCTATGGATTGCTAGGAATGCATTAGAAGCTTCAAAACACTAGTTACTAGGGAAGCACAAAATGAAGAAAAATTAATGCAATCTATTGTTCTAATCTACTATACTGATTGAAATGAATGACTTAAACATGTAAAATAAATCCAAGGACTAGATTCAATTAGCTCATCACACAAAACCAAAAAAAATCTTGGAAGAGCATGGATCAACACTCTAGAAGGCATAAAAAATTGCTCCAAAACTTGTCTTCTTAATTCCAACCCAAAAATTTGGTGATCTCCAACATGTATATAGTCCTCTAGTTCATTCGGTTATTTCCCAACCAACTTTTGCAACAAATTGCAAAAATTGCACTTTAGCAAAATTTACACTCTTGCGAAATTTGTACTTTGCAACTTTTTAATGATTTTTTGCACTATTATGAAATTTGACTCCAACTAGGTATAAAATAATAAAAATTAATGTCTAAAGACTAAAGATGACCAAAAATGATCAAATCCAACCTTCAGTCTACCTTTGTCCAAATGTTGACTATGTTTTACCAACCTAGAACAACCTAGACAAACATACACTAGGTGATCTTTTGGTCTCCAAATGAGTTCACCAACCTATCAAAAATTACCACAAAGGTCTCTAGGCTCAACCTACCCAAGTTTCATTCCATTAGAGTTTATTACACAAAAAAATGATGATTTCACTAACTAAACCCCTTGTGTTCCTTGTGCTCTTGCACCAACTAGTTACTTCAGCAAACAATCTTGTTTTGGGCTTGTTCTACAATTTCTATGAACCAACACATAGATTAAAAATAAAAATTGAGAAAAAAATGGTGCATAAGTGATAGTATTGATCTTTAACTCCTAACTAGCTATAGTCATTCAAAATAGTGATATTACTCACAAAAATGTTTCAAGATGTTGATTACAAAATCACATAATCCATATGACTTCCATCTCTTCTCATTCTTTATATAGGGTGGTTGGGTGGTTATTCACCCTTTAGGTCTCCTCTTCAATGCTTTGCAATTTTCTTGCCAAAATTTACTCAAGCAACTTTTGAAAGTTGCACAATGCAACATTTACAAAATTTTGGAACTTTTCACCAAGTTGGTCAAATAACCTTCTTATCTTCTCAAACTTAATCAAAAACCTTATCCATGGTAGAAAACTCACCCTAACTCTTCCTAGACCCTATTGACCTCATGATGACATCATCATCATACCTTGTGCCAATGAGAGGATTATTCTAACCCTAAAAATGGGTTTCATAGCGTGATAGAAAGGACATAGTCCAAAACTACCATAGCCAAGATTTGTATATGTTGAATAGAAGCCAAATGGGTATCCAAATCTATAATTTATTTTCCTGATGTTTTGGGTGATTTAGGATAAAATGCAATAGGATAGACATTTAAATCTATATAAGATGAAGATAATTGAATTTTTTTAAGCATATCATCAAACCCACAAAAAAGACTTCAATAGAAAAATTTATAACAATAATGTACATTATTTACATCTCTTTCCAATTTTATATACAAAATTTGGCATTTCAATATGCATATGTGACATCTCTTATCAGATTTTTATACAAAATATGGCATATAAATATGCACATTTTACATGTCTTCACTTTTATATATACAAATTTTGGCATCTACATATGCACATTACTGCAAAGTTGCAAAATTTTGCATAACATATATACATAGTTTTCAATTATTTTCTACTATATATAGAATGATTCAGCTATATAGCACAATCAATTAAGGGAACCTTCTAGATCAGCTCTAAACCTTATTGTATCAAGTATTGCCTCATGATCAGATTCACATACTTTCCATATCATCTTGTTAATAGGTGTACTATGATACAATATAATCAATTGATTTTTTTTTGTAACAATAAGGTTAGAGTAATAAAGAATTTGTTTGTGTGTCTCAAAATCCTCAAATAACCACATGGTAGAATTCTTGATAGGGTACCTTCTAAACCATGTTCTTGTCACAATGATGAATCCTATTCGGTACTCAATATCCTCAACATTAATGGTCGTAGCTATCAGTTTCATTTTGGGCTTAATAAACTGACATATAAAGTAATCTATTTCTTCATCGTTATTGTCATATGTAATAAATACATATACATGGCCTACATTATATAAAAGGATAGGTTAATACCAAAATTGAAAGTAATCTATTTTGACCAAGTATTAAATTGATAACTTAGTACCTAGTTCAACTAGGTCATATACATTCTCAAAATCTGTTGATGCTACAATCCAGTTGAGTTGTAGTGTTGTAGAAAGTTGATATGAATCAATTGGATGCAAAGATTTACAAGACCACTAGTTAACTAACTTTTTTAATTGACATTCTTCCCATAAATGATGCATACAAGAAGAGAAAAAAAATTCAAGATTTCTAGTGTGAATAGCTATTGCCACTTCATTTGAACTTCAAAATGAATGCATGTCACTTAATCCTATAAGTATACAAAGATATTGCAATTTTTCAATGTTAGGTTCACATTTCAACCAAAATATCAAGAAACCATAGACTTACCTATATTACCTCACTAGTAGATTTGGCCTCTATTTTTTATGCAAATAGGTCAAATTTTCTACCCAAGTTGGTCAAATGATCCACAAATGGCCTTATCGGTAGTTTTCTCATCACAATTTAAATTAATCCTTGTTTAGGTCAAAATTTTGATGCAAGTCCTTGTTGAAATGGGAACCAACATTTGGCCATTTTGGTCATCAAAATTTGACCATTAATTGAAATGAGTGGCTCATTTGACCACTATGACAAATTGACAATAGTATCCTTATTGGTCATTTTGTTGAGATTACAATAAAGGTTGGTCAATATTCTAACAAGCCTTGGTTAAGTTTGAGAAATTGGCACCAATTTTTTTCTATATGTAATTTTGAACCTTCCACCAATGTTGGTCAAAAAGTGTGGCCCATCTGACTAGGATGCCAAACCCATGATGTTGACCTTGTTAGTGCATTGATCAAAAGTTTGACCATGTTTGGTCAAAATTTTTACTAAACTTTGTTAGGTTTTGATCTAGATCAATAGAAAGTTTGATGAATATAGAAGGTTTAAAAAAATACATCTAAAGATAAAAATCTAAACAAATTATCATGTTGCACATTATTTATCATTTCAAGGATATTCTTCATAGCCTATGTTGATTATATGGTTGTGATCAAATAAAATAATTACTTACTGTATATCCTTTTGTTTGTAGGAAATCATGATTTTCCATCTAAACCAAAGGTTCCTGACACAAAATACATCCCCAAGGCTTACTCATTACATGGCATTCCCTCTAAATGGATCCTCATAATGGTTTTCTTGAAACTCTATGATATATGATTAATTCATATATCTCTATAGCTACAATGATGAAGCATCAAGTATCGATGTATACTATGGTGATAGCAGTAGGGTCATCATTAAAGTCATGTGAGATATCATTATAAAATATAGATATCAAGTTTATCTCTATGCATAGAAGACATATTGTTAATATGGTGATGAGTGATAAAGAAAGGTGTATCACTATAACCTTCAATGATCATTGGGAGCGAGGAGATGAGATTTTGGTTATGACAATGGCTAATGACATTATCATTAGTTGTAATTGAGCTATTTTTTTTGGTGATTAGAGATGAAGTGGAGTGTATCACTATATGATATGGTGATAAGTGCTTTTGGTGATCAAAGAATGGAAGTTTGTGTTGCAATGATTAGCAATAAGATCTGTTGATTGCCATGTGTTACAGCAATAAAGCATTGTGATTTTTAAAAGGGGTCACTATTGCCTATAGCAATGGATCAAATTTGATCACAAATCATATTTAGAGAATAATGGAAATAGTAATGAGTGATGGGAATTTGCATATCACTATGTATTATAGAGATAAGATCTTGTATTATAGTGATGAGAACTATCGACAAAGATTTAAACTTGTGATTGCTATACTCTATAGTGAAAAAACCTATTAGATTTTGTAGAAAGAGGAATTCCTATATAGCGATGAGTGATAGGGTTATCACTATTGTTATAGAGATAAGTGTGAAAAGTAAGATAGATCTCCATTCAAGGAATGAGGCATACTGATCAAATATGTGTAAGTATTTTTTTCCAAGAGTTGTAGTGAGAAATATTTGAAGATATTTTAGGGATCAGGGAAGTAATGATCGAAAATGATTGTTGACTATCTATGTTGTATTATAATGATCAAAATATTTATGACATAGATTCATGTAGGGAAATAAATGCATGAGAAGATAAGGTGCACTATGCTAAAAGGGTGATCAGTTTGCATTCCAAACTTGGAGAATTTCATGAAAGCTGTAAAGTTTCGTATTAGTGTATAGAGCTTATAAAAATTTGATTCAGAAAGGACTTTTGAAGAAGCATGGAAAGTTCTTGCTCAACACAAAAGTGTAAGGATGAGAAAGAAAATAAGGGAAAAATTGAGAAGTAGCAGAGAATAGAAGATGAAGTTTCTCCCAAAAATTTGAAAGAGGGCTTGACTAAACAAATGGATTTTGCCAGGCCTAAATCCAAAAGCAATAATTTTTTTTTTCTGGTGATAGGTTGAAAGATAAACATAGTGAAGTAAGAGGCATTTGGACAAGGATGAGAGGTTATGCAATTTTCCTAGACCATTATGTTAGAAGAAAATACAAAGTGCATATTTTTCATCCATGGGAGATGAATTTGGAAAAACTAAATATGTCTAACGTATTTGTGAATGTAGAGTTGTTGAAGGTTATCATCAGTAAGTATAATGTTGATGATAGGTATATCTTTGTTAGTGCAAGGGAGAAATTTATTGAAATTTCAATTGATTCAAATTGACAGATGGGCTCACAAAGAGGTTGTCATTTACTAAGTTGGAGAATGAGTACAAGATGTCAGATAAATATTATATGCAATGGAGGCTAATAATCCATAAGCCTATCATGGAACTATTGACTGAGGCATATGAACCACCATTTTAATTTAAGATGTTCAACACATATCTTGATATGACATATTAGTCCTATGGGAAAGTGGGAGGAGTAGAAGTTCTAGATCTAGTGGAAATTGGACCCATGGTATTGGCATCTGATGTTCAAATGTTGGAGTCTAGGCCCTATGACCATGCTAAGTATGTTATTGTTAATATTCATTCTTGTTTTGTTAATTTCAATGATACTAATTGTCCTACTTCTAAACATTATTCTCTACTCATGGATGTGATTTTATATTATGGTCAATTGATAAATCTATGGCATAAAAATTTGAAACTGAATGTGTGGGAGACAAATGGTGAGGAAAAAGCTAGTTCAAATGTGGACTTCCATATGTGAGTATAGATATATTGTATCTTATTACCTTACTTTTGAGGATTGTTTTGTCCAAGTCATATATACTTTGTTTGGGCATTAAGCCTTCTCATCCACCAGTCATGACATAAAGATATTTTTAAGACCTAAGGATAATGGATTGGGGGAAAGATCAAGCACAATTGGGCTGACTAGTATTCATATGATTATTTTATATGTTTTAGAGTATTTATATTTGAAGGCATGCCATGCAGATTTCCAATTTCATTACCTAATAGTATTGCTTACTTGGATATTGTTAGGAAAATGTCAGAATCTAGCAAGCAACATTTTGGAGGGAAACAAAGGAAGAAAACTTTTCTCCTCACCATTTTATCTTTTGGCGATTTTACAATTTGTGCAACTAAACCATATAATAAAATTGGAGAAAATTTTTACATTGAATATCATATGTACACTATAGATCCATGAAATCATTGTGATCCTAAAGGGTACATCCATGCTTGTAGAAAGTCATAGAAATTGGGTGACTAAGTCCATCAGAATGTTGAGAATGAAGAAAAATTCAAGAACATGGAATGGCTAGAGATTTAACAAGTGTTGCAAGAGTAGAATAGAGAGCTGGAGGAGAAGAGGTAGAAAGAGTTGGAACAATTTATAAATGATTTAGGGAATCTTCCAAACTCCCTTGTTCTAGTGAATAGAACTCTAGGCAAGCCAAAAATTCAAGAATTAGAATATAATATCTAGGTGGTTGACAGAGTAGATGTTGAGAAGGATGAAAGGATCCTTGAGTCTAACAAATTTGTGAGTGACGATGATTTTGTTAAATCAAAAGAATTTTTTATTGTCTATACAATTATAGAGGGAAGATCATAAGACATAATGTTCACCATATCACTCCAAAAAATGAAAAGGAGTTGATGGCTAACTTGAAAGAGGATATCAAGAAAGAAGTTGAGAATATGACTGCAAAAAGAGTGAGATAATATCTTAATGAAGTAGGAAACATGTCTTTACCTGGATGGGGTCTGAGTCTTCCCTATAAATTTGATAGCTTAATAAAATGTGGAAAGAAATACATGAAATTGGATATGCAAGGTGTAAAAGATGCGATTATTGGTTCCATGTTTTTAGAAGATAAGAAGTCTATTCTATTATGGGCCCTCTACCCTCCACATAAGATGACTTAAATTATTGATATTTATTGATCCTTTGGGAACTTGATGACATTGAAAGTGGAGTTAACAAATCCTAATGAATTAGCTACCATGCAAGTGTGTATTCCTCTATTTAATCAAGCACCAAAAGAATAGGTGAAATTTGAATGAGATAATTGGAAAGAAGTATGAGGGCCAACTAAAAATAGGAAGGCCATAGATGCATCCTATGATTAAGTCTTCCTGATGATGTCTTAAAGATTGAGGTTAAGAGACTATATGAGGAGAATAAAATGCTAAAGGATATATCTTTGGTAAGGAGGGCAATATCTTTCTCTATATTGAAAACTCATTTCAAAATGTTGTTTAGCAAGTTAGGGTAAGTTTGGACTTACAAAATGGATACAAGCCCTTGGCTATCTAGCATAATGAAATATATAGAAATTTTGTTAAAGAAAAGAATGAAATTGCAGAGGATGAAGATGTTTTATAGGAAAAAAAAATTGATCCAAGTTCAAAATGTATACACCTAGGAATTGAAAGATAAATTTAAGTTATTGAGAATCTAGTAATATCTCATGGAGTTCCAACTTTTCATAATGTAGATGGATAAACAATTGATCAGGAGATGTGGATGGGGATTTTCCATGTGATATAGGAACATGCCCTTGGAGAAACAAGGAATGATGATCTAGAGATGACAAGGACCAGCAAGAAGATTGAATAGATGATTAAGATGGATATTGATGGGATATTCACCTTCTACCCTAAGTTCTACTCTCTTCTAAAACTTCTTAGGCTCACTATTGAGCCCCTACGATTATTACATTACCCTAGTGCTAGAGGAACTAATCTCTTCCCCTTCTCAAGGATTCCTACCCATCAAAAAGACTATCAAATCACCACTTCTCATGAATGATAAAATTCAATCATGCACTCTACTCTCACTTGTTCTCTCTCCCTACAAGTTTCCTAACCAAGACATGCCTTTCTTGCCTATATCTTGTTTGAATTTAGAGCTAGTTCTACCAGACACACATAAAAAAAAAAAAAATCCATATTTACAGAGGATTATTCTTGACTCCAGAATTCCATTTGACTTAACATAGAGATCAAGAAGAATCTATTTATTAAGCTACTCCTACACAATACAATTCTACTCTACTAAGCTCTACCCACAAAAGATAAATTATAAAATGAAACTGATTAACACACTTGAACTATCTTTATTGAATTTATAAAATTAATTAGATTCAATATAACTATATCTACTAGAAAATAACTCTCTGCTAACGTCTCCAATACTAATTCTATAACTCTCTAACTTCCTCTCCCTTTTTCTGTGTCATCCAAAAACCTTCAACTTTTATCTCCTCACCAAATTGTTCAGCAAATCATCAAGATCTGGCTTTCAACCACCTTCTTCAACTTTGCAACTTCTTTCTTCATTTGTAAGTATTTATTGGCTAACATGTAATTTTCCTTTCTATGTGTATTATTTCTCTTTTTGACTTTTCCAATTGTGTCTTTCTCCCCTCTTCACACTTATTTATTCCTTAACTATGTCCCAAGTTAAAATGTTGCACTTGACCATCTTCTTAATGCTTTCAAAAATTTGTAGCTTATCTTCTAACTATCCGCTTCATTGTTGCAATGCTATTAACACTAGTTATAGCTTCATGACTTATCCTCTAATTGTTTGCTTCATCATTGTGACACTGTGAACACTAGTCATAGCTTCACACCTCTTTTTTTGACTACTTACTCTACCTTGTGAACATAAAAACATATACTTGTGTGACTTAATAGCTATTCTCCTTAACTGTCTCTTGACTCCTATGACCTTGCAAATGATGGTTTTCTTAAGTTGTGACCTTGCAAAATTGTTTCATTTCCTTTGCACACTACTTCGCTACTAGTTTTCTGACTTAACATCTTCTGTTCATGATGAAGAGAAACTTTTTATTTTTCCTTTAGTCACACCTTCAATGGCTTACTCAATCATTAGTCATTGATAATTGTGACCATCCACCAACTTTCATTTCCTTTTATTGCAACTTCATTTTTGCTTTTCTAACTTAACATCTTTTGTTTGCGACAATGTGAAATGGTCTTCTTTGTTGTTCATCGCTACTTTTCTATGGTTATGTTACCTTAACCACTAGCAGTTACAATGATGCAATCCACTATATTTCCTTCCTTCACAAATTTGCTAGTTTCATTTGATGTTAGTTATTTCAAGTTGTGATCATGCGATAAGATTACATTTTGACTATCTTGCTAATTTGCATGGTTATGGGATTATTTTGTCTAACTGGTTGTAACCTTCTGGATGTCAAATGAATGAAATGTTGAAGTCTCTAGTGGCTTATTTGATGGCCCTTTATTTAATGAGATCCACTCCTTGATAACATGTATGAAAATGAACCAAGGCTTGGAGTAAAACCCTAGGGTTCTCTGCACTATTCTCCCCCTCTTTGAAAAGGAATTAATCTGGCTTAGTCAGCAACAATGTTGGACAAATGCCTCATTTGTGAAGTCTTCTTTCTATAGTTGGTAACTATTGGTCAATTTTCCCCCCATTCATCCCATCATTATTATTTGATCTGAGAGATCTTCAATGGGTTGGATTCTTTGATTTGTTTTAACACACTTCTCAATCAGGTTAACATCTTATGTTAACTTAGGTTCTTCATATGCTGAGCTAGCACAATTCCTTCATGTGCCAAGTTGTAGGTTAACATCTTGTATTAACACAATTACTTCATGTGCCAAGCTAGTTCAATTTCTTTAGGTGCCGAGTTGCCTCATTTCCTCTTCATGTGCCAAGTTCTAGGTCAATGCACATTTTTTCATTGGGGTTGACATTTCATGTTAACCATTTTCATCAATTCAAAGAGTAACTTTTCTACTCTTTCCAAAATTGTGAAATCATTGTTGTCTCTTCAAATGAACATTTAAGAAATGTGTTGACCAAATATTGCATGCCACATGGTGGATCGTTTTGATGCTGAGTTTCTTTTAATTGGACAATGGTCATATTTTTGCATTGTTTCCTTTTGATATTGCAAAGATATGATGGATGTTAGATCTTGGGGCTTCTTTGGATATTATGAGTGCATCTCAGCCATCCATTGGAAACTGAATAAGATATGCATCTATGGTTGGTTTTTATTCAGTGTTTGAGATATTTGTTGTAGCATATGATCTATCTATAATCAAATGAGAATATACATCAATGGATCACATCGTTTTTGGGTGGATCAAATTGATTCCATGTGAGTCAACACTATATTTTCATGGTGTTTTAATGTGTGTGTTATCCCATCCTGCATTTTCTTCGACAATGGTGTAGATTTTTTTGTTGCAACCATGGTACATCACTAGGATTGATCTTTAATGTTGAACTGACATTTTGGGGCTTCTTCCATAGTGTTAATGCATCCCAATGCCTCATTAATTATTACAGTGATTAGATCTTTTGGATTTTATTTTCTTACAACTGGATCCATTGATTTTGGCTTCTTATTGCTACTTTTACGTATGGAGATGTTCCATGATCAGATTTTCTTTCAAATGTGCAAGACTGTCCTGCATAATCTCAAATGGTGCTGGTTGGGTTTAGGTTTAGGGAAGAAAATATCATAGTTATGCTTGATCTATAAAGGAAAATTTTGTAAATTTTGTTAAAGGTCAAACCCTCTCCATTTCATTGGCATTGCTCTAGCTTACCACTATAAATCTCCTTTGCCTTTAAACTGTATGACATTTTTCCTTATCTCCTTCAGCCATTGATGTGTAGTGCAAGAAATATTTGCCTCTCCTTGGTGTATTGTGAATTTTTGAAATCTTGCATGATGATAGATCTTTAGGCCTATGAATGATAGATAAGTGAATCTCATTTTCCTTGCATCATTTATCTGGGTTTTCTGATCTACATGTGGTTGTTAGATTAAAACAAGTCTAGATTTGTATTTTTTTGGTTTCATGATGGTTTAATAGTGCATGTATGGGTAGAGATTGGTTTGAACACTCTATTTTGGTGCATCACCTCCTTAGAATAGATTGGGTAGATTTTGTTTCTTGCACCTCCCCTTTTCCTCTCAAGTGTAGTTAGGTGCATCCTAACATCAAAGGAAGCCAGCATTCTTTAGAGATTTGACCTCAAAGCACAAGTCCCACACTTGGAGATCATTTCCATGTTTCACAAGGTTGTCCTTAGGTAAAAATTCTGGACAAGGATGAAAATTTTTGTGACAATAGTTTTTGGCCTACCCAGTGGGATACAGATTCAGCATCATAAGTCCACTAGTTAGCTAGTTGCAATCTTCAACCATTGAGAATTTGTGTATTATTCTCAATGTCATTAGCCTTCGAGGCATTCATTCAACACCATGGCAACTCTATGCATTTTTTGGCTTCATTTAGACCAAGTGCAAGTATGTGTAAAGATCATCTCTAATCTTTTATGTTTTTAAGATTTTCTATGAGATTAGTTAATTGAATGCTTTATCGTGGATTATTTTCATAGAGATCCTTCCCACTTTCCCCCATATCATGAAGAGGCTATGCCCTATCCCTCTCACTCCCTACATCAACCTACCTAGTCTCCCTTGGAGCCTTGTAGTGGTCACATATAAAGGCAAGATTACTCTATGACCACTTGCATAGCTTGGTTTTTGGAAGATTTTTTAGCTATATTGAAAATCCATACCCAAATATAGGTTATAGGGATTTTTCTCACATTAAGCTCATTATGAGTGTTTGAAATGATAAGTTGCAAGATGACAAGGAAACATGGGAAGATGACCCTCTTGTTTGTAGCATGGTATCTAAAGTTCATGATAGTTTCAGGTTGGCTCATCATGTTCCAATTAGAATGTAGTAGAATGAAGGAGAGAGAGAGAGAGAGAGAGAGAGAGAGAGAGAGAGAGAGAGAGAGAGAGAGAGAGAGAGAGAGAGACATTTTGAGGAGAATCTTGCAAGGTAAGTTGCTACAGCAAGAGAGGAGGAAATGAGGCTCTATCTAGCTCATTTTCATGCCAAGGAGGCATATACCTCCCCTTCTCCCAAATATTCCATCCCAAGCTTTAAGAAGCCACCTCCATCACAAGATCCTATTGTTGTAACCCCTCAACCCCCTATAAGAGAGAGTTGGACTAGTGATGAACCCCTCAGACCTATCACTATTTCACTATTTTTGGATCAACCAATGGTATGGACTCACGATGGTCCAAAGATGGAGTTTTGGGAGAGTGGAACAAAGCCCACCAAGATAAAAAGGGAGGAGTTACAACCTGTTGAGGAGGAAAAAGAGGTTGTTGTTAAGAAGAAGGAAGAGGATCCAATCCTCTTACTTGATGAGCTTCATTCCTTTATTGAGGAAGAGGAAGACAATGAGGTTGTTCCTATTCTTGAGGAACAAATTTTGGTTTTTGAGCCTAGGATGGAATGTGAGGGCCTGTTGCAAAAAGACAAAAAGCTAGACCATGTGTTGTAGTAGGAGGTCTCCCATGATAAGGAGGAAGTCTTGTCTTTACTACCTCAAGTTTAAGAGGTATCAGTTTCTACTCATGAACCACCACACACTCCAGAGGGAGAGACCTTGTTGCAAAAGCTACAAGCAGAATGAGTATAGCTTGGGGTAGAAGTTGCAAAGAGGCTAGAAGCCCAGCAACAAGAGCATGAAGCAACTCTTGCAAGGGAGTTGGTTGCACAAAAGGAATAGTGTGAGAAGGAGCTAGAAGAGAGGCTAATAAGCATGATGAGTGTTAAATCATAGGTAGAAGAGGTACAACCATATTTCCCTCCCACATCACAAGAGCCTATATAAGTGTAGGAAGCGAAACCCCTTGTTTTCAAGGATTCATATTGGCTTGAAGAGGAATGCATGTTATAACTATGACAAGAAGAACACACACTACCAACCATACCATCAGAGCCAACCCTTGCTATCCAAGAGAATACTACCATTGTAGAGCATAGTGACGAGGTCAAGGCTGATCACTTAAACCTAAAACCATCAAGAGGATGCCCTGTTAGACATCTGGCTCTACGAAAAATCATCAAATTGCCCTCAGTCATGCTCATTCTAGGGCATGAGGAAGAAGATCAGAAAGAGGAGAAAGTATGTTTTTCTCCACAAGGTAATGCCCCAGTACTAGAAAGCTCCATTATTTTTAGCATTGGGAGGAAGATGTTCCATGTAGTAATGTATTTATCATACTTGCTAGTCTTTTCAACTACCCTTAGGCATGGAACAAGAAATCATCTTGTGAGGAACAATAGCTACTTCAACAAGTGGTTCATTGGCTTTGTTTAAATTTTTGCATTGTGATAACTTGTACATAGTAGAGTAGTTTTTGTTTCAGCTCTTTCCTATTTTCTAAGAACTACACGAGCACATTTTCTCCTTTTCTGGAGTTCTTCTAAGTTTTCCAGAGCTCCCCAAAGTTTTTTTTTCCTTGTTGGTTATAGATTTTTTATTGGTCATAGGTGGGATGACACATCAATTCTTGGTAGTGACTCTATGCCGAAGGCATTGCTTAAGGCTACTGGTCTATGCTTAGTAGGAAAGCATCCCCTCTGAGTCACCAATAGTGTTGGTCAATTTTTCCCACCATTCAACCCATCATCAATAACCAATCTAAGAGATCTTCAATGGGCTCAATTCTTTGATGTGGGCTAACACACTTCTCAGTCAGGTTAACATCTCATGTTAACTCGAGTTCTTCATATGCCAAGCTAGTAAAATTCCATCATGTGTTGAGTCATGGGTTAACATCTCGTGTTAACATAGTCACTTCATGTGTCAAGTTGGCTTGCTTCCTTCATGTGCCGAGCTAGTTCAACTTCTTCCAGTGTCAAGTTGGCCCATTCCCTCTTCATGTATCGAGTTGCAGGTCAACACATGTTTTTTACTAGGGTTAACATTTCATGTTAACGATTTTCATCATTTCGGAGAGTGAATTTTTTGCTCTTTTCCAAATCATGAAATCATTTTTGTCTCTTCAACTATGCATTTACAAAATGTGTCAACCAACTATTGCATACCACATGCTGGATCTGTCTGATGTTGGGTTTCTTTTAATCGGGTAGTGGTCATATTTTTGCATTGTTTCCTTTTGATCTTGGGAAGATAGGATGGTCGCTAGATCATGGGCTTCTTTGGATGTTATGAGTGCATCTCATCTGTCCATTGGAAAATGAATAAGTTATGCATCTACAGTTCGGTTTTATTTAGTGTTGGAGATATTTGTTGTAGCATCTAAGCTATCCATAATCAAATGAAAATCTACATCAACGGATCACATCTTTTTTGGGAAGATCAAATTGATTCCATGTGAGTCAACTCTGTATTTTTACAATGTGTTAACGCGCATGCTATCCCATCCTATGTTTTCTTTGGCAGTGGTGGAAATTTGTTTGTTGTAGCCATGGAACATCATGAGGATATCTTTAATGCTGAACCAACATTTTTGAGCTTGTTCCATGGTGTTAATGCATCTCCATGCCTCATTAATTATTGTGGTGATCAGATCTTTTGGATTTGATTTTCTTATATCTAGATGCATTGATTTTGGCTTCTTTATATTACTTTTACATCTAGAGTTGTTCCATGATATGATTTTCTTACGAATGTACACGATTCTCCTCCACAATCTTAAATAGTGGTGGTTTGGTTTAGGTTTAGGGTAGAAAATATCTTACTTATGCTTGATCTATAAAGGAAGATTTTGTAAATTTTGTTAAAGGTTGAACCCTCTTTGTTTCTCTAGCATTTCTCTAGCTTTCCATTGCAAATCCCCTTTACCTCTGAATTGTATGACATTCTACCTTATCTCCTTCAGCCATTGATGTGTAGTACAAGAACTATTTTCCTCTCCTTGGTGTATTATGGATATTTACAATCTTGCATGATTGTATCTCTTTTGGACTATGAATGATATATAATGGAATCTCATTTTCCTTGCATCATTCATCTACATTTTCTAATCGGTATGTAGTTGTTAGATTAAAACAAGTCTGGATGTATACATCTTTTGGTGTCATGATGGTTCAACAGTGCATGTATGGGAAGAGATTGGTTTGAACACTCTATTTTGGTGCATCACCTCCTTAGAATAGATTGGGTAGATTTTTTTTCTTACATCTCCTTCTCCCTTTTCCTCTCAAGAATAGTTAGGTACATATTGATAGCAAAGGAGCTGGCCTTCTTCAAAGATTTGACCTCAAAGTGCAAGTTTGACACTTGGAGTTCGTTTCCTTGTTTCACAAGGTTTTCCTTAGGTAAAAACTTTGGACAAGGGTGTAAAATTTTGTGAAAATACTAACCCTTTCCATTGAATGAGATACTCCATGTATACTTGATGCCTTGTCATTTTCTTCACTCTAGAATCTAGTACCTTTTCTTCCTAGAGTTTTTGTTGTACTAGTATTTTGATCTCTTCGACATCTTTCTGCATTTTTACTTTCTAGCATCTTATAGATTCTCAAGTCCTTTATGTAAATTAGGTCTTTTACATTAAAGATAGGTGATAACTATAACTCCTTTGGTAAATTAAAATTATAAGCATTATGTCCATACTTCTCCATAATTCTGCAAGGACCAACATGTCTCATTTGCAATTTTCTAGGCATTCCTTTCTATAATTTGGATTTTTTTAGGTGCACTAATACCAAGTCTCCAACTTGAAATTGTTCATTCCTTCTTTCTTCATCCACCTTTTCCTTCAATTTATGTTTTTTCTCTATCAAATTTTGCTTTACCTAATCATGTCTTTCATGGACTAAGAAAAATCTTCAACATGTACACTATTCAATCCATGTTATTTTACGTCCTTGAGTTCACAAACTCCTCTGGGGTGTATGCCATAAACAACTAGGAATGGACTCTTACCAATCGTTCTATTGATACTATCATTGTAAGAAAATTCTTCTTGTATATAAAATAATCTCAAGTCTTCCCATATTCCTTTGTTAGACATCTGAGAAAATTTCCAAGTACTTTATTCATCTCTTTAGTTTGACCATCAGTTTGATCATGGTATATAGAGCTGTGGGAAAAATTTGATCCCAATCTCCTCTATAATGTTTCTCAAAAATGACCCATGAATTTGACATCTCTATCAGAAAATACACTGACTGGTAATCCATTAATTCTAACTACTTCTTTGAAAAACAAATGTTCAATGTAGCTTGCATCATGAGTGGTTTTATATGGTATGAAATGGCTCATTTTGTTGAACCTATCCACTACTACCAACACACTATCAAAACATATTTTAGTTCTAGCTAATGCCATGATGAAAACAATATTTAGACATTCCCAAGGTCTCTCAGGTATGGGCAATGGTTGATACAAACTAGCATTTGATGAGGTTCCTTTTTCTTTCTAAAAAATGTTACATTGTTCAACATACTTTGATCTTAATCATTTTGTCAATTCAGAGGACAATACCGAAATAATAAATATTGGTATTGTAAGTGTATAATAAAAAATATCAAGAACTCAAAACATTCATAAGATTAAATAAAATTTCATACAATTGTGGATAATCTCGTAAGTGAGATGTATACCTACAAATCAATCAAATTTGGAGAAACCCATGGAGGAGATGTGTGTTTGAGCTCATAAAAGTTAGGTTATAGTGTGAATGAGATGTATGCTCATGAACTCTATAGGAGTTGGGAAATCCCATGGTTGAGATGTCCGCTATGAACTCCATATATAAGATGTGATATAAATTGGCAATCTTAGTGAATGAGTTGTCTCTCCATATTGTTCCCTTATTAAATTTGACTTGATTCTCTTTATAGATCTTCATGGAAGTTGAAAGGTCATTCCATCTACATTCTCATTAGAATTTAAAAGGACAAATCAAAATTGAAAATTCTTTAGACATAATATAATATGATTTAATATAATATCTTTGTTCAATTCTGATCATTCCATCCCTCTTACAAGGAAATGGGCCCCATTGTCTTCTCACCTTTTACATGATTATTTTCTATTTGACAATACCTATTTGAATCTTATGATCTTTCAATCACCAATTTATCCATGCTTCCACTATTGGCAGCTTGCCAAATTGTTACTCTAGCAACTTGGCAAATCATTACTCTAGAAGAAATGTATCTCTAGATTATAAACCATGTCAACCTCACAAGTAGTTTTATGAGGTAATATATTCCCCATGGACATATCATCTTTCTTATCAACATAAATAAACTGATTGTTACACATACACTCTATAGTGATAAATAACACCTCGACTACTTGTAACAGAAGTATTGATAGTTGAATCTGATGTCGGTCAACAATGTCTGATGGTCCATATACCAGAGAATTTGATAATTTTCCTCATTATGGAATGCATAGAAAGTGTTTGACATGTGTAGAGTTTAGGCCCCTCTTTCCATCACACCTTGGGCAATGAAATCATTTGCTTCATTCCCACCTTAAGAAAAAATGAAATAGAGTGAGGAGCTTGTGAAAGAAAAACCAGTCTTCCATGCATTGAATTCACACCTTTCATATAGGTCTCCACCCCATTAACACACATTACCAATGTTGATTGCAATGCCAAATGAACAACAATCAGCCGACAACCAGGAAGGTGACACCGCATGCCTCACTTATGAAGAAGCCTCGGTGCAACAGAGCACCCATTTCCTTCATAGCCTATAGGAGTTGAAGGACTTAAGGCCACAACTCTACTCTATAGAAGAATATTGTGAACTATCCTATGTAAAAAATCATCATAAACAAATGGTAGTGGAAAATCTAAAAGACTATATGGTGAAGAAACTTCATAATGTTTGAAATAAGATTTGCATCCACATTATCTTTTGCAAGAAGGTTATCCTATTCATCCTTGCACAATAACATGGAAAAACATTGACTTTAATGATGCTTTTCAAGCACCATGTGATTCATCTCACCTTCCACCTTTGATCACTTTCAAAAACACTCTCGAGGAGGCTCCATTAAAGCAGAAAATGCCTTAAAATAACAAAAAAAAATTCAGTGAATGCAATTGTTTCTAAAGAAAAGTGTTGATAGGGCTTTGTAGATTTGAAAAGGTGTCATGATAGATGCACAACTATAGATGTAATTTTTTTTGGAGGATTTCAAATGCCTTGGCTCTGATACCACTGATCTGAATTTTTTTGTCAATTTAGAGGAAAGTACCAAAATAATAAATATTGGTATTGTAAGTTCATAATAAAAAATATCAAGAACTCAAAACATTCATTATATTAAATAAAATTTCATACAATTGTGGATAATCTTGTAAGTGAGATGTATGCCTGCAAATCAATCAAATTTGGACAAACCCATGGAGGAGTTATGTGTCTGAGCTCATAAAAGTTAAGCTATCCTATGAATGAGATATATGCCCATTAACTTTATAGGAGTTGGGAAATCTTGTGGTTGAGATGTCTGCCTATGAACTCCATATATAGGATCTGATATAAATTGGTAATCTCAGCGAATGAGTTGTCTCTCCATATTGTTCCCTTCTTAAATTTGACTTGAGCCTCTTTATAGATCCTCATGGAAGTTGAAAGGCCACTACATCTACATTCTTATTAGAATTTAAATGGACAAATAAAAATTGAAAAGTCTTTAGACATAATATAATATGATTTAATATAATATTCCTATTCAATTCTAATCATACTATCTCACATCTCTCATCGTCCTAGGCCAATAATAATATTTACTTACAAGCTCAATGGTTTTTTCCAATCCAAAGTGTCCACTCTAACATCAATTATATCTCTCTTGGATAAGGTTCTCTCTCATTGAACCTTTTGGAACACAAAGTTGATTATCCTTAAACAATAAACCATTTTGCAATGTATGAAAATGATTTTCAAAAGATGAGCATACCTTCTAATAGTCCGAGAAATCTTAATCTCTTTTATAGAGATCTTTGAATTCCTCTACTCCAATTCTTTTCAATTTAATTTCATGCATTGTCATCCATCTTCTTCTTAAAGATTATACTACTTTATTACCAATACCCTTCTTGTGCTTAATGGTGCAAGTGTAGGATTGCAAAAATTTCACCCATTTTATGTGCCTCAAACTTAGCTTCCCCTATGAATTGATGAAGTTTGAGGCCTGATTGTCTATAAAGACTACAAATTCCTTAGGAATGAATACTTGCACTAATGCATATAATTCAATATCATAGTAAGAATACCTTGATTTGGCTTCATACCATCTTTCATTGAAAAATTCAATAGATCTTCCTTCTTAACTTAAGATTGCTACAACAAAATTGTTTCTTTCATCACACTCTACTATAAATAGTTTCTCAAAGTTAGCTAGTACTAAGATAGGTTTAATCACTACCTCTTTCTTCAATCTTTGAAATCCTTCATCTTCACTTTTTTTCCACATAAACTTTGTGTTAATTTCTCCTTTGATTGTGTTCATAATAGGAGCATATATCTCACTGATGTTTCTGATGAACTTCCTATAAAACTATGTTAATCCATGAAAATTTTGGATAGTTGTACATGTCTTTGGCAAAGGCTAAATTAAAAATTCTTTGACCTTGTCTTCATCCATCTTTAGCTTACCCTGTAATGCAAAAAATTCAAGGTATACTAATTCTTCTTTCATGAACTCACATTTCTCAAGGTTAATGATCAACTTTTCTTCTTGCAACCTTCTCAAAAAATTTCCAAATGTTTGAGGTGCTCTTCCTTTCTCTTGTTGTAAACCAAAATATCATCTAGGTAAACTAACTCAAAATTTCCTATATAATTTTTTAATACTTCATTCATTAGCCTCATAAATGTGCTTCATGCATTCAAGAGACCAAATGGCATGACTAGTCATTCATATGATCCTTCAATGGTTTTGAAGGTTGTCTTCCACTCATCATGTTCCTTCATTCTGATTTGGTAATAACCACTCTTCAAATTTATTTTTGAGAAGTACTATGCAACTACCTAAATAATCCATTAAATCTTCTATTCTAGGAATAGGAAACCTATATCTTATTTTTATCCTATTTATAGCTCTAGAATCATACAAGGTCTCCACATACCTACTTTCTTTGGTGCTAGCACAACTAGTACTACACATGTCCTGATGCTCTCCTTGATCAATCCCTAATCTAACAACTCTTGAATCAGCCTAGCAATCTTCTTGTTCTATTCTAGAGTCATCTTGTAAGAAGCTTTGTTTGGCAATGAAGATCTTAGCACAAAGTATATCTGATGACTTACTACTTTGTATGTTGGTAGTGTGGATGGTGTACCATCACTAATAATATACCTAAAATGATCTAATACAACTTGTACTTCCACTAGTAAGACACTAGATTTCTTCACGTCTTCTTCTTTGGGCTTTAACAAGATAGAGAACTCAACTTCTTCTTTTAGGTCTTTTAAGAATTCTTTCCCACTCATCAAAATTATTTTAGCAGTAGCCTCCTCTTTCTTTTCTTCTTCCACTATGGACTATATCCTATAAGCGACTCCATCCTTCTTGAAAGAATATTTTATTTTCCTTCCCATGATGTATTGCCTCTCTATCATACTTCCAAGGTCTTCCCAACAATAAATGACAAGCATCTATGGGTAGTATGTCATATAAGATCCTATCTTGATACTTTCCAATAGTGATGTCTACCCATACTTCTTTTTTTTTACCCAGATGTTTTTCCCTTTATTCAACCAAGTCACTCTGTAAGGACTCATATGTGGCATTTTTGCTAATCCAAGCTTCTATACTTCTTTGTCTAACATGATATTGTCAATAGACCCTGAGTCTATAATCACCTTATGCACCTTTCCTAATATTTTGCAAGTGGTTCTAAGAAATGCTCCTCTTCTTGGGTTCCTCCTTTACAAGTTTTTTTTACTAAGACTCTCCTTAACATGAGTTTCTCAGCTTTCTCTACATCAAGATCCACTTCACTTGCTCTGGAAGTATTCTCCTCTTGGATGTATTTGATCTTCTTCTCTCCATAAGACAATTTTGCTGCTTTCTCTAGACATGTATAGGTAGGATGCCCCAACTTGCCACAGTTGTAACATTTCATATTGATGAAGTGTGAGCCTCTTTTTTTGTTTCCATTTTTACCTTTTCTACCATTGTTAGATCCTCTTCCTCTATCACCTCTCTAACTATTTTCACTAGTCTTCTCATTCTATTTGGAATCACCATAGTTTCTTTGATCATTGGTCCTCCCACTAGAAAATGCTCTTGAGCCATTTGAAAACATCTTTATAATGTGGTGAAACTAAATAAGCTCAACTCATCTTGAATAGACAACTTAAGTCCATTTAGATACCTTTCCACCTTGATGCTTTCTACCTCCTATACCCTTGACCTTAGAGCTGACTTTTGAAACTCTTCAATGTAGGTAGCCACATCAAGATACTTCTCTTGAGATTTTGCCTCTACTTGTGTAATTGAATCTCATAATCCTTTGGCAAATAGGTTTTTTCATCTTTTCCAACATAGCCTTCCAATTGGTAGTTGCTTTCTTCCCTTAATTTTCCCTCTCCTCTTGCACAAACTTCCACCAAGTTAGCGCATGTCCTTTCAATCTAGATTTCTCAAATCTCACCTTTTTTTTTTCCCTTTATTGTCCCTTCACATTCAAAGTAGTTTTATATACTATCCATCCATTCTAGGACTAACTCAGTGTCCATCTTGCCATGGGACAATGAGACATTTTCTAGGATCTTTCCTCCAAATTCCTTGAGGGCTATCATAAATGGTTCTCCTTCACCAAGTGGAGGATTTGGCTCAGGAATTTCATCCTCCAAACCTATCTTCCCTTTACCTTTTGTAAGGTATTCATCTTCCTTTTATTTCAAAGCATCTTTCATCTCTTTTAACTTGTCTTTCATCTCCTATATGCCTTTATTGAGGATCCTAGTCTTCTCTTGTAGAAGTTTCTTTTGCTCATCTACTTTGTTACCCAATTCAATATTGGTCACCATTTTTCAAGATCCCCTTGAATCTAGAATATACAACATACCACACACGCCAAAAATCCTATGGCTCTATTACCAACTTAATGAGGAGGTCACCTTCTATCTTGAGTTCTGCTCTCTTTTAGAACTCCTTAGACTCACCATTGAACCCCTAGGATTATTACCTTACCCTAGTGATAGAGGAACTAATCTCTTCCCCTTCTCAAGGCTTCCTACCCACTGAAAGGACTACCTAACCACCACTTCTCATGACTGACAAAATTCAATCATGGAATCTCCTCTCACTTCTTCTCTCTCCTTGTAAGTTTCGTAATTGAAACATTCCTTGCTTTCCTAGGCCTTGCCTAAATTTAGAGATAGCTCTACCATACACACCTACTTAAAAGAAAATAACATATGTGCAGAGAATTCTTCTTTACTCTAAAAGTTCAATTTACTAAACACATAGATTAAAAAGAATCCATTTATTAAGCCACTCCTACGCAACATGACTCTACTCTACTAATGTCTACCAATAAAAGATAAATTATAGACTAAAACTGATTAACAGACTTGAACTATCTTTATTGAATTCAAAAAATCACATTATATTCAAGAAAATTGTATCTACTAGAAAATAACTCTCTTCTAGTTTCTATAATGCTAATTCTCTAATTCCCTAACTTCCTCTCCCTTTTTTTGTGCCATCCCAAAGCCTTTAGCTTTTTTCTCTATGCCAGCTTATTTAGAAAATCATCAAGATTCGACGTTCAATCACCTTCTTCAACATTGAAAATTTTTTCTCCATTTATAATTTTTTATTGGCTGATGTTTCCTTTTCCTTTCTCCATGTATTCTATCTCTTTTCAACTTTTCTGGCTATGACATTGTGAACAAGTCTTTCTTGCTTCTTCACACTTCTTTCTTCCTTAACTGTACTCCAAGTTGTAACATTGTGCCCAACCATCTTCTTAACACTTTTGGCTTATCATCTAACTATCTACCTCATCATTGTGATGTTTTAAACACTAGTCATGGCTTTGCATCATGGCTTTTCATCTTATCCTCTAACTTTCTACTTCACGTTGCAATGCTATGAACATTGGTCACAACTTCACACTTCTTTTTGTGACTACTTACTCTACCTTGATACCATGCAAATGTATACTTGCAAAAATTCATAGATGTTTTTCTTATTTGTCTATTGACTCTTGCAACCTTGTAAACAATAATTTTCTTAAGTTGCGACCTTGTGAAATCATTTCATTTCCTTTGGTCGTTGCTTTGCTACTACTTTGATGACTTAACATATTTTATTCACAATGAAGTGAAACTTTCTATTCTTTCTTTAGTTGCACCTTCACTAGCTTACTTCATGGTTATTCCTTAAAAGTCATGACCATGAATAAAACTTCATTTCCTTTGATTGTAGCTTCATTGTTTCTTTGATAACTTAACATCTTTTGTTCATGATAATGTGAAATGGTCTTCTTTGTTGTTTGTCACTACTTTGCTATAGTTACATTTCCTTAACCACTAGTGGTTATGATGATGTGATTCACTATCATTCCTTGCTTTGCAACTTCACTAGCTTCATTTGATGTTATTTAATTAAAGTTCCAATCATGCGCTAAGCTTACTTTTTGACTAACTCACCAGTTTACACGGGTATGGGATTATGGTGTCTAACTAGTTGTGACCTTGTGAATGTCAAATTAATGAAAGTTTGAATTCTTTTGTGGCTTATTTGATGGCTCTTTATTCTTTGTGATCCACTTCTCAAACACAAGAATGAAAATGAACCAAGGCTTGGAGTAAAACCCTAGGGTACTTCACACCATAGATCAAGGCTCATGAGGTGATAACTGATGTATACTAGTTGAATGATGACAAATATCAAGAATATATCTAGGAATGCAATGATTTTTTGGAGGAACCAACAAAAGATTCATCTTGAGAAATTTATTATGTTTTAGAACCTTGTTTTGATTAAGTCAGTGTAGAATTATGGGTTTATCAATTAGTTAACTTAGTTTATTTTGTAAACCAAAATTCATGCCTTTTTCATATTGTAACCAATTCATTGTCTATAAATATAAAGACCAAATTTGGAGATAAAATAACCATATTTTTTCATATAGACATTTTTTCAATAGAAAGATCAACTCTAGATTTTGTTATCTATATGCACTAGCAACACATGTATTTTTGGTGAACAATATCAACTTTAATAAGAAGATTTTGTGTGCTCATTGGATCTTTTAGTGATGTCATCTCTATCTCATTTATCTTTTTCCATAGATTAAACTTCAAGCCTATTTGATCAACTATTCAATTGATTAAATGTTTTAAGTTATTTCAATATTTGTTAAATAGTAATTTTGTATGTATTGCTCAATCTCTATTGTTGTATTATTGGGATAATCAAATTATTGGGAGCCAAGGGACCTTGAACCTATGCTACATTTTTTGGAGGCATGGGAGCAATTACTATCAGCTTTAGTACTTTTAAATGTATAAAACAATTAGTGGAGCTCTCTACTTCAAAAAACTTAAAATAGTCATAATATTTGAAGGCATGGAGTTTTATGAATACTCATAATTTAAGAAAATTTAATTAATAAAATGTTTGCCCATGTTTTTATGAAATCAAACAAATCATCTAATATATTTTTTTAAACAATGTAAATAAACCAAACCCATTACAAAAGAATTATTTAAAATTGTTAGAATTCAAGGTTTTTACTTGAAAATCTCATGAGTACATAAGAAATTTAGCTATAACTAGAATAAGCTTTAACTGACCTACATGATTTTGTGCACTGTAGTGATTGAATAACTAGATTGAACCAAAATGTCTGAAACAACACCAACACCATACCCTGCAATTGCCATTGTCCCCCATGGGATAACACTAAACCATGCAACTTGCTTCAAATTTACATTAAATACATATACACAAAGATGAAAGGGACTTTATCATATCTTTTCTTGAATTCAAATGTAGTAAAAATTTAAACTTTAATGAACTAAAATTGTATTCATGACCCTTGTGATTTTGTTTGACATATTCTTTGATTAAAATAGCTACTAAACTAATCTAGCCAAATCTAAAATTCTATCAAATTACTATGGTGTTTGCATCATGCATATGATTTTCTAATACAATTAGTTTAGTATAGCATAAGTGTACATAGAGTAGTTATAGTCAAATCTAGATAAAATCACACAAGCATCATCACTAAGCACAAATTAATTATTCAAAATTAAGCATAGAGTACCCCTATATGAAATCTTTGTCAATGTGTCCATATACTAATTTATTTGTATTTGAAATAGAATATGATTTTAGTGTTAGTGGTTTTTGTTGCAAAGGGAGTTTTAAAAAATGAAATAGATTAATAAGATCTTAAATAGTTCATAAACCATGAATATTTGATGCATTCAAGAAGAGAATACTTACACAAAATAAAGCCGAATCATGAAAGACAAGTTAAATATTGGCCCTTCCTATCTGTTATTTGATAGTTTCCTAAAAATGACACATTCAAAATGCACTTATGAGAAAATACCTAGAATGAATGAAGTATATTAAATATTGAAGGTATGTTAGTTTGAGCTTCACTTCATTTTGAGAATAGTTTAATATTCTCTACTTAACAAGGCCAACCACATGAAGGTGCAATGTCATCTAGCCTCACCCCTCTTCCCACTAATGGTAATATAAATTCCATATTAACATTTGATTACATACTTCATTAATTCATCCATTTATGAACTATAACATTCAATCAATACAATCACATAAAGTCCATTAATATGATATAAAATTCATTAATATTAAACACTAATCAAGAACTCATTAAAACACATAACAATATTCATTAACATGACATAAAATTCATTATTAATATGCAACATTCATAGATAATTACTCAAAATAATATTATTTCATTATCCAACAATTTTTATCAAGAGCATTTTTAATTTTTACTTTTTTTTTGTTTTTCTTAGATTTCTTGAAGAAAAGGCTCATATTAGCATCAATATCTTCTTTATTTTCCTCCTCTTGTGAATTTAATTTCAAATTATGATGTCTCCTCTTTTTTTGAGGATGACGAGGCTTCTACGCTAAAGGAGGGTGTCCTACAATAAGAGTTAAATGAGTTAAATTTTCTTTCTTTCTTTTTAACTAGTACAAGTATTTCATTAACTAATAGAACATAACATGCATTTTAATTTACCTAAAAATTCCACATCATGTATAGTAACATTTTCATCAGCCACCACCTCAACATGTTGAATACTTTGAACATGCTTCACTCATTCACCATGTTGTTCAACATGCTCTAAGATATTCAAAAAAAAGGTTACACATATGGCCAATTATAATTGAAGATGTTTAATTCTATTAATAATTACATAATTTATTTCGAATAGAAAATTAATACCTCCACCACTTTGATTCACATCATGGCCTTTGTCACACATACGTTCTATGATAGGAGTTGAAGGCTGTAGTGAAATGTCATGCACATTGTTACAATTGTTTGATATATAAACCATAAATAGTCAATTTATATTGGAAATTAACACCAAACATGGAATTTCTAAACTATTAAATTTAATTTATTTCACATTTGACCAATTTACCTATGTCTCATCTCGTGTGCTCTATATTGAATTCAAGACCTATATTTTATAGCCTTCCTTCAAGGCAATTTTTTTGTCTTCATCTGTGAGCTCTATATTGAATTCAAGACCTATATTTTTTTCTCAATATTGTTAGTTTTGCATCTAGGATCTGATTAAAATAAATTATTTTCAACCTTACATGAAAAAAAAAATTATATGAAAAACCATTGCTTTTACTTATAAGTCGAGAGTGAAGTTTGATATAGCCACCAGAACCAAGTTTGTGTTGGCCAACATTTTGTACTTTTGCTTCTATAGCTTTTGATGTGTCTTGTAATATAAGAAAAGTTTTAAACATGTTATTCTATATATTTACAAAAATCACTAATTAGTACATGATTACATTCTACTTAATACTATCATGACAACCCTTGTTTTTCCCTCTTCTAGTTTAATTCCTTTAGCCTTTAGCCTTTTCTCTTTTGCATCTTCTATAATTTCATTCAACTCCATCGGTGCAATCATAGGAGGATGGTTGTACTTTGGGTTACCCTTTAGAGTCCTTCTATATTGGTCCCTCACATTCTTTAAATATTTGAATGTTCTTTTAAGAAGTAGGACACTACCAAAACTATTTTTTCCAAAGAGGTCCGCAAAAGATGTAATGAGCTGATTTTTTAATTTAGGACCCTTTTCATTCCCCCTATTTTGAAAAAATATAATTGTTAGATCAATAACTTTAATATAGTATAATAAATGGAATAAAAGAAGAATATTGTACCAATGATATGAAGCTACATAACTTTTACATATGGTGGGTCCAATTAGCATCAATGTCATTTCAAAAAGAGTATCATAAAAAAATTTATTCATTACAAAAAAATCATGGGATTATCAGTCAAAAATGAGTTATGTGTAAGTAAACTATTGATCTTAGACTGATTACACACTTAAGCCATTTACTTAGTTCATGCCAAACTAATAGTACATGTCAAGCACAACATATAAATAATAGACCATGTCGAGTCATAGTGAGTGTCGAGTCACTCATATGTTGAGTCACTCAAGTGCCAAGCAGATAGTATGTGCCGAGTGACACAGGAGTTGAGTAAATAGTATATGTCAAGCATTATAGATTTTGAGACACAATAGAAAGATTAATGCATGTCAAGCATTAGAGACTTCAGGTGCCGAGTAAGATAGTTTTGACATATTTGTTTGTAATGGAACAAATGACTATGTAAACCCTTTTTGAGCTGACTTAAGAATTGAATTTTGATATTTTAGTGATAAGGATGAATCTCTAGTTGAATTCTCTATGCAGTTACATGAAACCAATCAAAAAATAGGAAGGATAAAGTGACAAAATGGATGAATCTAAACTATACACTCACATCTAACCCTAAGTTCCCTAACTCTTCTTAAGGAGGACAAAACCCTAGACTTTCATGAGCATGTAAGAGAGTGTTGAAGGAATGAAGAGAATAGTTTGCATGCACAAATAAAGCATTCATGGTGGCTTAGAAGTTATGAAATGAAACTACATTAAAAAATTAGTTAGAGAAGAATGGAGGATAGAGAAAATGATTCAAAAAAGAGACATCTAATCAAGAAGTATCAAGAAAACATTATTTAGAGGTCATTTGTTATCAAAAAAGCAAGTGCTAACCATAGGATCTATGCTGAGACACTGTAATAGGTGATTTTAGTCAAACATCTTAATATAGTAGTCTTGAAAAGATGTATGAAATCCTTTAAGAAGGTACTTACTTAGTTGTAAGTTAAAGTCCTTTAACTAAGCACACTTCTGATAGGGTGTTGAAATCATCTAACAAGGTGAGACCTAACAATCTTTATAAGACTTTAATAGGGAAGAATTTTCATAAGGTAGATCATGTTTCATGGTCAAAACATTGTAACCTTCATTGGATACACTTTGTTGCTATAATAGTGATGATTAATGGGTGTCATCGCCACCCTAGTTTTACCTTCTCACTTGGAAGGTTTCTGGGTAATTATATTTGGTGTTATATGTGTGTGTTTACATATTTGTGTTTAGATGATTTAGATGTACATGATTTATATGTTATTCATTTAGTGTATGAGATGGATGTGTGGTGAAAATTTTATGGGTCCTAGTGTAAAGTATTGACTCACCCCCTCCCCCCTCTAAAATTTACCTTTTCTAATTGTAATTCAAACAATTGCTAGCATATCTTTGTTCTCGAAAAGAGAAGCTTTGTAGCTTTGAGGAAAGATCTTGAAATAGAAGTCTACAAATTGGGAAAGATTATTGAGAATTGGGGAATTGAGATACAACTTATTCTACATCAATTGGATGAAGCAAGAGAAGAACTAAAGAAGTGCTTAAAGAGAAGGAAAGAAATTTCTATTACAGAGAATGAAACAATATAAAGATATTGATACTACCAAGCTATTTTCCAATGGTGACTCCAATGAATGTTATGCAATAATTGCAGATCTTATGGAAAATAATAGAGTCAAAGCTGGGGAAATTAGAAATCTCAAGTTAGAGAAAGAAACACAAGCCATACTTCTATGTTAGGTGACTGAAAAAAAGAAGAAGGCTAGGGAAGACAAAGTCATTATTAAAGAAGACAAAAGAATTTTTGCCAACAAACTAGAAGAAAAGTCAACAGAGTTAACCAAGATTTCCAATATGCAATTCGATACTCTAAGTGAAATGATGAATGTCAATTATGAATTAAATGTCAAGGATATTGAGATAACTACATTGAAGTTGCAGTATGAACAATTGTAGAGTGATCTAAAGAGAGAAAATGATTCTACTAAAAGTTTCAACAAGCCAAATGAAGCCATCAAATAATTTGAGCAATTCTTGATATTTCCTAGATCTAATAATGATACATCTGGACTAGGATATACAAGTACTAAAGGAGGAGAATCATCCAAAAGTGTAGAGGAAAGGAACAAAAAAGGTAAGAACTTCAAATCTACTTGTCGTAATTATGGTAAGAAAAAACATACTACTAATGTGTGTAGGAGCAAGACTACAAATTAGAATATTAAGGCCAAGAGAATAGTTCATTGTCATAAGTACAACAAGAAAGGTAATCAAGAAAATGAATGCAAAATCAAGACCATACATACACAAATATTTGAAGGATATTGCTACAATGATTAGATGTATGGACATAGAGCTTTTGAATGCAGATCCAAACCATGTGGTCATTAAACAGATAAGCAAAGGGAAGGAACAATGACAACTCTTATAATTTGAATTATAATACAAGGTATAGCTATCATTATTGTCAAGAATATGGACATGTTCTTGAAATTGTATTAGGACACACTTCAGTGGTAACTACCAAAGGTGTTTTAGTCAAACCAAAAGTTTCAGCTATTTGAAGACTGGTCACATCAACAAGTATTTCCCAACAAAGTCAAAAGCATCAAATTGTGAATTTGATAAAGTAAAAAAAAAAGGCAAATGTTGAATGCATTAGAGATGAGATGAATAAGACATGGAAAAAGAAATATGATTGCAACACATCAAATGTAGAAGGGATCACTTTACCTAATGGGTCAGGTGATCACACCTCATCAAACTAGGCAATAGAAAGGTATGAGGGACTGATATCTAAAAATTATATCATACATTAGTTCCAAATGATTCTAGTGCTGAAAAGACTATATTAGAATAAATAAAGATGTAAAATGTTCTTAGGAATTCGACACAAATCTTTGAGTTTTTCATGTTGTTGTCGAGAATGAAAAGTTTCCTATATGTGCCAAGTGAATGTTAGAAGATGTCAAGCTACAAGGATGGATAGTTGATGCCAAGCTTGTAGTGGTTGTCAAATTATGGAAATGTTAATGGATGTCGAGTGAGACTGGAATTGGTTAATGTTGAGCTTATAGCTGTGTAAGAAATCAAACATAAAATGTAAGGTTTTCAAAGGTATTTGATCAATTTTAGCTCATTCTTTGTCATTTCAAATTCAAGAAAGAAAAAGCAAAGTAGAAGGTGATCTAGAAATCTATTCCAAGTAGTTGCAAAAGATTCTAGCAATAATCTCACACACATTTGTTAGATTTCATAATGTATTTATCAAGAGTCGAGCTACATAATTTTAATTTTTGTAAACCCTAGTTTTGGATTATGGTATCAAGTTCAAAGAATGTAGATGGAAAGGAAGTTTTGAATGTTTCATTAGTTAGTAATGAAGTCAAGAAGCCCATTTTCAAAGCTATTCCTAACATTTCTTAGAAGCAAGACCCTTATGGTGCATTGTTGATGATTCCACTGAATGTGATAATGATACAAGATGTGAGAAAATGCTACAATTGTAAGATAGGAAGCATTGAGAATATGAAAACTAGGGGAGCCTACAAAAAACTCTATGACAATGATTTTTTAAAAGAAGAATTCAAAATTGTTGAGACAAAGGCATTAACATGAGCCCTAGACTTTTGAATTTATACAAGACATAATGGATCACGATAGTGCTTAGCTGAATTCATGATGGTTCATTATGGCTACAAAATGGACCTATCAAAATGACTAAGAGAATAATCCATAGGATTACTAGTTACCCAACCCTAGATTAGCCTAAGACACTGATAAGTGGTTCGAAGGAAGTGTTTGAAAAGGATACTGGAGCTATTTGGAACAAGAGAGGTGTGACAATAGACACAATCACTAGTCCTCTAATAAAATTTTCTGTAAGGGTTATATCACACAAGTTCTATCAATCTAGTAGATTGAATAGTGTATCCTGTATAGTTGTAGATGTTGGATACAAGATTTTCAAGAAAGATCATACATATGATCTAGTAGAGCTACAATTGCAACAATTAATGGAAAACCTTGGAACAATTAGGAACACTAAGAGTGCACAATGCAAATTTGGCTCTATTTATGTGAAAAACACATTCCCCTCATTTGCCACTATAGGATGGAAAACAAATAGATTGGTAACTATATAGATTGGTGAGTATATTGAGTAGTTAGGAGAGAATTTTTAATCTTTGATAACAAGTTATTTTGAAGACTTCAAGAAGTCAATGAAGGAAAGACTAAGAATACCAAAATCTTTAGTTGAGAAACATTATAATGATGTATGTTTTCTTTTGGATGATAACTATACATATGTACAAGCTCTCACACCAAGGGAAATATGGTTGAGACCCTTAGGCTATGAAATAAATGTGGATGAAGCTTCTATAGCCATAATAGCTTTACTGGCAGAAGAGATAGACAAAACAATTTTTTTTTTTTGGAAATTATGAGATGGTAAATCCAAGTTTCCCATGGATTTAAAGAGTGCTTCAGCTTTTAAGAAAAAGGAAAAGATAGTAAAGAAGTTGGAAGCTAAGTTTGGAGAGGGTTTCAAGGAGGAGGAAGAAGAAGAATAGGATGAAGAGGAAGAAGAAACCCAAACACAAGAACCTCTAGCATTGACTCAAGGTATGGGAGAAGACAAAGAAGAGGAGAAGACTAAAGGTGCCAAGGGAAAAGAAGCCAAGGAAGCACCTACTCCTACCGAGCTAAAGAAGAGGAAGGCTAAGGCACAACCTATGGAAAGAACTAAGAAAATTGCCAAACCAAGTCAACCCAAACTCACTGCACCTACAACAAGAAAGTATGTCGCACAACCAGATTATGATGAAGAGAAAATAGAGTCAGATGAAAATAACTAACTCAAGGTGGTGATTCATAATCCTCTTTTAGATCTTGAAAATTTATATGAACATGTAAAGAATAATGTAGACCTATTAGAATTTAGTCATCTTGATTTTGATAAATTGGGAAAAGTAGAGAAAAAACAAGTAGAGGAGGCCATATATGCCATGATGAAAAATTCAAGACAACTCTACTAGAATTTGCCAACTCTATGCCAAAAGGCCTATATGACATAATTGAGCAAAAATGGCATTTACTGTCGAATTTTGGAGAAACAAATTAGGAAGACCACATTGGCCCAAGTGATGCCTACATTAACTAAGGAAAAAATTGCTAAGGTTTTGAAGAAGTATCCTATTAGGTTCACGCCTAAATATAGAGCCTTTATAATTTTGCAAAGTAATATCAAAGATGTAGCCAAAAAGGTACACAAATATGGAAAGTAACATATGGATTGACTAAAGTAAAGAAAGGAGAATCTAAACCTATTGAGGTCAAGGATGATGAAGAAGATGATGAAAAGGATGACAGTGTTAAGGAAGGAGTAGAAATGAACATAGATGACAAGGCAACAATTGAGCCAGAGTAGCAGCTAGAAGAACAGAGTGTGCAAGACACACAATTACTGAATGTTAGTCCTCCACATGTCACAACTGAGATCATTACAACTATAATTGTCAAGGATTTTTCTGATATATTAGCTCATAAAATCAATACCTTTACTTAAGATGATTTGAAAAAGATGTTAGATCAGTCCACACTGCAAGCTAAACTTTGTAACAATCCTATTTTGGTTAGTATGGATGATCTTCAAAAGTCTGACTGATGTTACAAGGGAAAAGGTGAATCCACAAAAACCACCTTCCATTATCCTTCCACTCATTAATGTACAACCTTTGATCCAAATTTAAGAACATACATTTAACAAGGTTGATATAATTGCTAAGATTGATACTGAAAAGAACAACATAGTGGGAACATACATTAGTGTAAAAGAGCAAGAAATAGGTCAGATAGACCTATCTACACCTGTAGTGCAAGGACAAGGTGCAAGACAAGACACTATGGGAGAACAAGGCAAGCTTGAAGAGAGAAAAGTAATACCATAACTAAAGGAGTAAACTACCATCCAAGCCTTGGTAACCTTACTAGTATCTGGCACTCCATCTAGTAATAATCTTTAGAAGCCAGACACCTATGCTATTCCATTGCAAATCTCAGTGTCGAGTCCAAGTTCATCAAAGGTTGAAAAGGTAACTCAATATGGAGATGTGAGACTTGATGAAGAAATTTTTATACTCAAAGATGATTATGATACCATGAAAATAAAACAAATAGACATATTATAGTAGGCCCTAGAAAGGAAAAGCCATCAAGAAATCCTTAGGTGAGAGAAAAGGTAGAAGCAAGCACTACAAGACATTAAAGAAATATTTCTAGATGCATTTAATTTTCCAAATTCCAAAGAGACAAAGATACTAATGGAATAGTTGACAAATATAGTGGAAAAGGTCAGTAATGAAGACATGTATACAAATGCTAAATCACTTGAATGGTTAGAAAAGAAGTTCCAAAACAAGGTGAATGAGAAAATATCTATTGATATAGCACTAACACAAGTTGCATTGGAAACTAAGGTTGAGGATTTAAAGAAGGTACTTGAGAACATATTCTCATTGTACACAAAATTGAGCAATCCCTCACTTTTCACCAAAGGGACTAGAAACCACATTCTGAGTTTGGAGAGCCAAATTATTGCATCAAGTACAAAACTACCAATGAATCTAGCTCAGACTGAAGCATTTCAAGACATTACTTCAAACATAGAGTCAGTTAGCTGTATTCAAAGAAGATGAGGCTAACATAAGAGCCAAGTTGACTAGAATCCAAGCAACTATCACCCCACATATAGAAATTTTGTACAAGGATCTAGGCTATATTTAAACTATGTTGAACAAAGACCCCACTCTTTCTACTTTAGATGGTCTAGTCCACCTTGCTATCGAGCTTTTCATCCAAATAAAGTCGTTGGATATTGAATGTAATAATTGGGATACAACCCTCAAGATAATACTAGATGTCCATAAATATTTTTTGGATAAACATACAATAAGTGTATAGCACATTAACATAAGTGTCAAAAGGCAAGGACTAAAAGAAAGGGGGAGATTCTAAAAGAAAGGGGAAGATATATTTTTTGGAAGAAATTGAGAGTAATAGAGAAAAAAGGGGGAGATATAAGATGAAAGGGTATCAGCAAAATAGAGCATGAAGTGAAAGAGTATTAGTAGAGACACATTTACTTAGAAGGAGTACAAATTTTTTGTTATAGAATAGACTTATCAACTCAGGGGGAGTTATCAAATTTTGAGATGTACAAGTTATTACAATTTTTTGATGTTTTTAAGTTTTGTATATAAGTCGAGTTTAGATATGTTATGCTCATAAGATTAAGGATGATAATGTATACTCAAGTGTTTTTGACACTCATGTCAAAGGGAAAGATTGTTGACCTCAAATTGGTTTTGACAAGTGAGTGTCAACACACTTAAGCCATTTACTTAGTTCATGCCAAACTAATAGTACATGTTGAGCACAACATTTAAATAATAGAACATGCTAAGTCATAGTAAGTGATGAGCCACTAATGTGTGGAGTCACTCAAGTACCAAGTAGATAGTATGTGCAGAGTGACATATGAGCTGAGTAAATAGTGGATGTCAACCATTATAGGTGTTGAGACATAGTAGAAAGATTAATGCATGCCGAGCATCAGAAACTTTAGATACTAAGTAAGATGGTTTTGAATTTTTTTTTATAAAGGCATAAACAACTATGTAAACCATTTTTGAGCCAACTTAAGAATTGAATTTTGATATTTTGGAGATAAGGAAAAATCTCTATTTCGATTTCCTATGCAATTACATGAAACCAATCATAAAATAGGAAGGATTAAGAGGGGAAATGGATGAATTTGAGCCATAGATTCATACCTAACCCTAAGTTGCCAAAGTATCCTCAAGGAGGAAGAAACCCTAAACTTTCATGAGCATGAATGAGATTGTTGAAGGAGAGAAGAGAATAGTTTTCATGCACAAAAAAAGCATTCATGGTGGCTTAGAAGTTATGAAGTGAAACTATATTGTAGAATTAGTTGGAACAAAATAGAGGATAGAGAAAAAGATACAATAAAGAGACATCTGATGAAGAAGGATCAATAAATTTATTTAGAGGTGATCTGTTATCAAGAAATCAAGTGTTAACCATAGGATCTATGTTGAGATTTTTTAATAGGTGATTTCAATAAAATATCTTAACAGAGTAGTCCTAATAGGTTGTATGAAATCCTTTAATAGGGTGATTACTTATTTGTAAGTTAAAGTCATTTAACTAGGTACACTTCTAACAAGGTGTTGGAATCCTCACTTGGTGAGACCTAGTAGTCTTTGTAAGCCTTTAATAGGGCAAACGTTTCATAGGGTAGATCATGTTTCATGGTCAAATAATTGTAACCTTTATTAGATACACTTTATTGTTGTAGTAGTGAAGATTTGTGGGTGTCATCCCCACCCCAGTTTTACCTTCTCACTTGAAAGGTTTATGGGTAATCATATTTGGTGTTATATGTGTGTGATTACATATTTTTGTTTACATGATTTAGATGTACATGCTTTATATGTTATTCATTGAATGTATGAGATGGATGTGTGGTGAAAATGTTATGGGTCCTACTGTAAACTATTGATTCACCACCCCCCTCCCTGAATTGTTTACCTTTCCTAATTGTAATTCTAACATAAACTACAATTACAATGTAAATAATAACAATTTTCAAGCACCTGGAAGCTTTTGTAATTTCAATGGAAATATAGTTTTCTTGCTCAACAACAATGACCCCACAAATGAACTAGTACTAGTAACATATGCTAATCCAGGAAATCATTCAACTTTTGTAGTAGTGGTCTCTATTCTTATATCAACTATAGGTGTATATATTAGTGCACAAAATAGGCCCATGAGTATTAAATGCACCCAAAAAAAAAATCAATGCATAATTGACACATAAAAAAATAGAGCAAAACAAGGTTTTACCAGTTATACTTGGCAAAAGCAAACATGCCTGCAAGCTTCTTATTGTTGATATTGTATTCATTAGTATCAGAGTGGTGATCAAAGGAAGCCTTTGTACTTCATCATGAGATCAAGAATACATTATTATAAAAGATATTTGCAATTGATAAAGATCAAATAGGGCACTAGAAGCATCCCAAACATAAGTTGAGTCCATAATCCATGCAAAGGTTAAATGAATGCTTAAAGGTATAAGGATAATTTATAGGAAGGTTGTGCACTGCTACAATCCTCACCATGTTGACCACATTTCACAAGTGTCAAAAATTCTTGTAAGAAGAAAACATCAAATTTTAGATCATGATCCATGTAAGATAGTATAAAATATAAACATCTATTGAAATTTTACTATTTCTTAAGATTAAGTATTTCTTACCTTCATACAATTGAGTCTACTTATCAATTCATCTTTCAGTGGCTTTGTCTCCTCAATTTTGTTTTGTTCCATGACAAGGGTAAGAATTTGTTCACTATATTTATTTATAATCTTAGTAGTTGTGAAGTCAAGGTCATTACTACATGTGATGTCATCTAAAGGTTTTGCCTCAATTTTAGATCGTATTTGATTTGCTACCATTTTTTCTTTTCCTTATATCAATAAATATCAACTTGTGACATCAATATCAGTAAAATTCTATCAAAATAGCTCCAAATCCATAAAGAACATAATAATATGATTTTATTTCTATATAATTTGTATAATTACACTAATTGAGGTTTACCTTTGCTGAAGGTGTGTGAGGAAAATCCTTGGTTGTGCCTTCTAGTGGATCCATGTCACCTTGTGAAGAAGATTAGTAATTGTTAGCAATCAATAGTGATCCCATATCTCAAAATGGATTGACATTGTTTGCTGTCAATGAAAGATTCATATTACAAGGTTCTTCTTCACATACTGACCACATATCTTCTATGTCCTTAAATGAAAAACTATTCACAGACATTCACATAATGTAATCTTAATTTCTATTGTGTGCATGGTAATCCATAAATTGTGCCATGCTAGTGCACCTAAATAATCATTCAAGATGTGGAATAATGAGAATGTATTGAAGAATCTTGTGAGGCACCCTTTTTGTTATTTGATATGATCAATATCTACTAATACGATGATCAAAAAATTCTATTGAAAATTCATGTTGTTTATGATATAGAATGTGATCATTGGGACATTCATGTATTGTCTAATACTTGATTCAAATTTGATTGATAATAGTATATAATTCCTAGTACGAATGAGGAAGAATGTTTGATGGTGGTAACAAAAACTCACCAATCAATCTACAACAACACATATGATTTTTTAATATAATGAATAGTAATGGTATGCTATCATTGAAGATTAAAAAAATGGCATACCTTAGCATATGTAACATTGTTATATTGGATAAACCATTCATAACATTGAAGTTCACCAACAACACTATAGTGGAGAGAAGACATGTTTGGGAGCCTTTGTATAGGGGCTTGTATTCCTTCTCAAGTATAGGTATATCAAGACCATCTTCATCATCATTATCAAACATGCTAATACCATCATCATGATCATCTTGATGAGCTGCATCAATACTATCTTTTTTAGTCATCTCTTCTTGCACATTATCAACTAGGCCAATACCAACATCTTCAATTTTGATCTCTACCACAAGATCACCTTCTTTCATGGGAGAATTATCCTTAGCTTGGATATTCACACATCCATGTTCCTCCAGTTGGAAATCCACATTGACCAATTGCTAAAAATTGTGCCCCCTTCAAAGTGACCATATTGCCTACAATGACTCTAGGCTATTGTGGTTAGAATTATTTGATTCTTTAATCCCTTAAAATTTTTTGCAATGATAATTACATTTATCAACTTTTCTTTAGAACTAAGATCATAATCTAGAAATTGTCTCATTATTTTATTTTGGAATAATATTGTCAGATCTGGTCTTTCTTCACAAGAAAATATTCAAGCTATAAATATACAAATTGTAAACATACAAGCATTAGTGGTATCTTGTATATTAATAATAAAATATTACCAGATTATACAAGATTTACAAATACACACACAAATCATGCTCATAAGATTAGGTCAACCAACTTGTACATTCCTTCCAAAATCATCTTCATATACCATTTATTTCTAAAAATGTATTTAAAACAATTTCCAAAGCTTACACATTTATACATCTAGTTTTAGGAAACTCCTCATAGTGATATGTTCTAGTGTTTATGTAGTCTCTTGAGCTCTGATCCTCTTTCAGACCCCATTGATCAACCATGTGATTATGTGTATCCCTTTGAATTACTACTCTATATATTTCTATATGCAAAATCATTATTATTGAAATTATTATGCAAATGTTGTCATCCAGATGATATTTTTAATTTTCTAAGTACATGGAATTTTCCAAACTCATTTATTCCAAACATTAACCTAGTGATTTCTCTAGGAATGACTACTTGGAATATAACATTTTTCTTTAATCTTAACACCTACCATCTTGACCCACACCTAGCTGCTCTGCTTTTAGTCTATTGGCCCACACCTAGCTACTTTGCTTTCACTCTATTGGCCTTTCACTCTAAACATGTAAAATACCATGGAAGGTCATAGATGGCTTAAAATTTAATGTTGGAATTCTCATTTTAAGCCATTTTACCTATTTTAGGTTCCAACTAGCATGTGGTAGAATAAGATATGAAAAGTAGAATAATTTGTAAGATATTGCAAAGTTGTGAAAAATGTTGTTGATAACATTTTCTTGCAAAATGACAATTTTGGAATGTAAAGGGTTATCAAGCTTGTACACTTGGATACGAGTCTTTAGGAAGTTGAAAATTCATTTTGTATGGATATATTATGAAATCCATTGTAATGAAGAGGGGTAGAAGGATATGGTGTGGTTTTAGAATAAGTTAACCAATTTTAGGTTATTGGTGAAATTAGTCTAGGTACTTGTATTTGACTAGAATTTTGGTACTTTCTCCCTTACCTCATGGATGTGATGGTTCTTAATCTTTCTATATAGTTGAATGAATTCTACAACTAATTTTATTATTGAATGTGTACCTAACATCATTGGTTTATTGTCAAGATCTCATTTCTCAATGGTTAGACAACAAACTGTGTATATTTTAACAAGGAAGTGCCCCAATGACTATATGATCTCACTCTGTTGAGTTAGGGAGGGCTTAAAGGTATGTGCTACTTAAAAAATGGACTAGTATTTGGAGAAATGGTACTCATGCCTCTTCTTTCCTTAATCTTAATAATTGGATAGTTATTCCTATCATAATCGTGTTAGGGTATCTCCCATTTTCGTAGCAGTATGCAATAGATTAGTCATTAGTTAATAATTTTTCCCTTTATTTTAAATCATAAAGAGGGAAATTCTTGATAAATCAATTGATTGAATTCCCATGGAGGTGCAAGGAATTCTTTTCTTAATATTACTTTGACATACTATTAGGTGCAACTACCACTTTGAAAAGATATTTGTTAATTTCTCTTTTGAGGGAAAACCTTCCCAATGATTATTTTTTAAGAAAATACTAAAAATCTTTACACAATCAATTCATAAAAATGAAGAGAATGTGTAGGCTAAAAAACTATTCAAATCTAAAAACCAAAATCATCCACATGACTAATCATTAAAGATTAGAGCAACTTAATATTTAGTTTTTCTTCCCTTGAATTCTTTCAACCTCAAAACAAGATTTCAAACTATAACAAGACAATGTAAAGCTTTTTACAAATGACTAATCTCCACAAGGAAATTAACCATTATAGAATAGGCAATAGTACATATTCCAAAAAGACTTCAAAATATAAAACTACATAATTTTATATTACTTATCACAACCAAAAACTTCATCAAAGTTCAAAGTGTAGATAATAAAAAATTGTCCTAGTTTTGTATCTACCGAGAGTCGACCATTTTCATAAGTCAGTCATTACATATATATGGTCCTTAGGGCTAGATAACTATATCCAAAATTACCCTGCTAGGAGTAGATATTTTTTGGTTATCTATCCATGCTAACTAATTGAAATAAACCAAAATAGAGAAATTAAAAGCTAGCTAACATCCAACTAGAAGATTCCGGATGTCCCAAGGCTTTGTCCATGATAGCAAGAAGCTATTTGGATTTTGATCCTTTGTATGCAATAGTAAAGGATAGGATAATGGATTGGTGATGTAGGCTAAGATAAGTGATCCTCTATTTCCAAACTTCCTTCTCCTTCTTTATCTTCATGATATTTTTCTTCATGCATCTCCAAGTGTTTCTAGTTGATTATTAGCATGGCTTCAACATGTGCAATGCTAGAAAAATCTTTTCTCATAGTCATTTTCTTTTCTTGGACTTCAATGAATTTCCTCTATATGTGCCTGATGATATCTTTTGTGGATTCAATAGAGTCTCTTTCTTCTTCTACACATTCTTTATGAAACCACTTCAGGTCTTATGAAACCACCTTAAGTCTTCCAAGTTTATGTCATCTATAATCTCAAGCCAAGATAGTATTTCTTTGATTTTGGTTATCCCATGTGCAATCACTTCATTTCTCCATTTAATACATTCCCATATTACATAGAATGTTTTATCATTAAAACCAACTTTAGGGCACTCAGAGAGAAACTTTTGTAGACCATACTCTTGTACTTCATCAATTCATAGTACTTCATTTGCCTAATTACCTTTTTCTTTCTCATATCCTTCAATGTTTGATTCAACCTTCTTTACAATAGTAGAGGTCTCCTTTTGGGTATCAGTCAGAAGGTTTACCTACTTTATTGTTTTATTTTGCACAATTTTGACCCATTCCTTAAACGTCTTGATAATAAGCTTGCACTTCTATAAGTTATCTAAAAACAAATTGATTGGATGGAGATTTAATGTCAACAATAGAGGGCATCTCATTGATTGGTTGTGATTCTAGGTGCAAAATGATATTGATATATTGGGCTATGTTTATCATATATTTTCTTTATGTCCTATTTGTCTTTGGTGTCTTTCCACAGGCCAGAAATATTTTTGTTAGATTCCTGAAATATTTTTGTATCCACTTTTATACTACCTTTTCCTAGGTTTACTTTTGATACCTGATAATCTTGAGGTGTTAACTCTTCTTGAAGCTTATCTTGAGGTGGTTTGGTGATTTCTACCAACCATCGCCCTGTGTTCTTATCAAATTCAATTCAAGAGTCTATTTTTGAATTCTTCACTTTAGAACTTTTTCCAAGGAATTTACTTACTAAGTCATCCATTGGCATGGTAAGTCATAGCATACTTCACTTCCTTTCTACAAAAGTTTCTAACCATTTTGGTGTCATGGGTTCCTTTCCAAGTGTGGCACTGATAACAATTAGGGCCAAAGTATCCATTGGTACACTTCCTCATTCAACCATTTTTTTTTGGTCCCCTATTGTGTCAAACATATCAAGAAAAATGATTTTCTTTGTTACTATCTCAACTTTTGGAGAATCCAAGTCTATTGTGATTCTTCTCCCTGCTCTACTTTGTGTAAAAAAATTTCTCTTGGTATTTGAGCTTGTAGCTCTCTTAGTATTTACTATGTGAAGTTGAACTTAAGGAATAAATGCTTCAACTTCATCTTCCATATGACTTGTAATAGAATGATCAATGATATAGTTAGAGGCAACAATTAGCTCTTTAGAAGGCTTCTTTTGTCCAACTTTTGAGTGCTTTTTGGGATATTTTTTAGTAGATACTCGATTCATCTTTACTTTCAGCAAATTTTATGTCCTCTTCAATACACCTGCCATTTTCATCTCTCTTGTTCCAATCTTTTTTAGGGATAGGGAGACACTCAATTTGTTCAATATATAGGGCATATGCCACCTCCTCATTATCATCTTCTTCTACCCCATTGGTGTCAAGATTAATTTTGAATGCTTGTACTTGGCCTATGGTCATTCTTGACCATAATCTTTTTCTTACTTCAAACTCATCAGGGCAATTAGCCTAGTAATCTTCTAAGTGAAGAACATGCTTGAGAGAGGATGCATGTTTAAGGTTTTCATTGGAAAAACCAATGTAATCATTTTTTTCTCTAGAAAAGGAGGGCTTGAGACATAGATTGGACATCGCCAACTTTGTAAAAATAACCTGTTTGATATTGGGACATCTATAGTGGCCAATCTCTATAGGAAATAGAAAAGAATGAGTCATCTTAATATTCTCAAAAAAATCCATAGCATTGATGAGTTGCCTACATATTTTTGATAGGATGACATTATTTAGGCAATAGTGGAGTAGCTTAAAAAGTTCGCTAGTGAAGCTCCTAACTCTAAGATAAGTGAATCTAGCAAATTGGATATAATTAAAACCATAAATCTTAATATCCTACATAGATTCTTCAGGAAGCCAACAATTCTCTTGACCTTAGAGCTTGAAAACTAGTTTCCCTAGAAACACATCATTAATTCTTCAGAATTCTTTATAAGTTTCCCTAGTCTACAAGTTTCTATAGTATTGGTAAATAGTCATGTCATATGTCCAAGGCTCATGTGGGAGACCTTCCCATTCTTTAGACACAGCTAGGATGTAGACTAAAAAGGAGGACATGAAAAATGGGATGAAGTTATTCAAACCCATAGGGCCTCTTTAAAACCCTTCAGCTATCAAGTCTACCTAGTCTATGAATTTCTCTCCTTCATGAATTTTCAAAATGAAGAAATATATCCAATCATTTCATTAAAAGGCACGATCATCCCCTCTTACTCTATTGAGAATAAAAACTATGTTGAGAATTTCCTTGATAAAATTCTCAATGGTAAATGGTTTCGGTAACCTTGAGCCTCCTAGTGTTGGTCTAAAAATCCAAGTTTGTGCTACAATAGAGTCATAATCCTTCTTGTTTTCTCCATACAAGTTCCCAACTTCTTTAAATGTCCATGGTTCATAAGGATCTTTATGATGTATCTTAAGGATGACCTGACGATAACCCTATTAGTTATAGCCAAAACTTCACATGTAACTTTCTTGATATACCTAGTCAGAGGTTCATAATGGTTCACACACTCAACAATAAATTATGGGCATCCTATGGAAGTTGGGAATGTTGTGGCTTCTACCAAACTATTACTGGTGAGATTTCGGTATATAGGTACACATTGTACATTCTTAAATCTTTCTACCATTTTGGTTAGATCCACATTGACTAGGAAAGTGTCCCAAATCTTAGATAAGGGGCTCAATAAGAAGGCTTTCTTAGGCTTAGAAAGCTTAGGCTAAAAGAGAGTCATGGTTTCTTTAATAAAGGATTGTAAAAATAAATACTGAAAAGAAACCTAAAAAAACCAATAGCAACAAAACAAAATATACATAGAAATCTAATTTATGCGCTCACCAATTTCTACAAAGCCAAGCACTCCAGTTCTATTCTTACCAGCTTAATATTTTTGGCCCTAATAAGGTAAGATAAGTAGTTAAAACAAAAAAGGGGAGAATTTAAGGAGTGAGATTTTGGGAAAGTGTGTGAAACCATTAATATCAAAATGTGTATTTACTTGACAAGACTTCTTAGTTATTTTTAGTTAATTATCCTTGTCGAATCAGCATACGATTTCACTTCCAATGATGCTAGTCGATCATTACTTTTACTTTCTCAAAAATAACTTGTACTTTGACATATGCCACTTTGGCATTGCATTTGGTTATGTGCAGGACTATGGTCAACCAAACTATGCTCTTAAGTGGCAATACTAAATTAGAAAATCAGGGTTGTGTCAACTTGATGTGCAATTTTCTACTTGTTATCAACTTTATATCTAAATGTTGAGAGAAAAGAATCTCTAGAAAATTGAATCTAGTTTCTAATCTTCTAGGACTTATCTCAAAAAAATAAAAATTGATTGGTCAAAATTTTGAATTTTAATGCAATATTACAAAAATTTTAAAACAAAAATAAGAAGCAGGCATATGTCTAACCACCTTAATCAAAATCAAATGATAATATTTTTTAGTAATATTCTAGATATAAGTAGTAGACTCATGCCTAGATGTGACATGTATTTTTGGGTATTTTTATTCGAAATAAATAATTACTAATTAATTTTTGACTTTAGTATTTTTTGAATTAAAAAAATCTCGTGTCTGAACACCTTAACGAATTCAAAACTCTACAAAATACAATTTTTCATTTTTTTCCCTTATAGTAGAAGAAACATAGAATGTGATGCATCTTTTGGATTTAAAAAATGTGGTTCTGATTTTGATATACTTTTTTTGACATTTGGAGATGCTAATGTCTTATCATTTTGTAGGCTCATTTCAAAAGGAATAAGTTCTATCCTACCTACAAATATGTTAACAACTGATTCTTTTGAGTGTCAAATTTTTGGTATTAAAGTTTTTATTGTCCTTTGATGTAGTGTTAACATATGCAAACAAATGTTAGTAGAGGTTACTGATAAAGTAGTTCTTGTTGTTGCATATTTGGAAAGAAAAGATGTAATCTTGGATTTGATTAAAGTTGAAGGAAAAGTTGGTGGAAGGCTAGAGGATACAGAGTTGGTTGGAGGCATTTTTATTGAGGAAGATATGACTCATCCACAACTGTCTAAAAAGTTGAAGACGTAGAGACCTAGAAATGGTTGGCAATTTTTTTGATTCTTCAAGTTTTCTTAGATATATATTAGATCATAGTACTAGGGAAGAGAGTATTCCTATAAGGATAAAGAGAATAATCAAACCATTGCATATAGAGAATAATTGATGAGTCTAGTGAGTATTTCAATTAATTAATAATAATATAGAGGGAAGCTCAAGTACCTCCACCATATGATATTTTCATAGGTTTGACTAATCAAAAACTATACAAAATGGTGCTCCATAACTCTCCAGTCAATATTCAACTCCAATGATTTGGATTTGGGTTAACAAATGGCACTCCATAGAATGTATAACACATAATGATATGGATTTGGGTTAACAAATGGTGCTCCATACAGCTCTCTAGCCATCACTATTATGACTCCTATTTGTGTTTTTTGGGTTAACAAATGTTCATGTCAAATATAATTAAGCTAAATGCATGAAATCACTAGGTCAATTCAATTTGTTTACATACCTATACTATTGTGTTTAAACCTTTCTCCCACCTATGTATAGCCACTAGAAAGGAATGAAATAAGAATCAATTTTTATTCCTTGTTTATATCCTATGTTGGTCAAAATTTTGACATTAAACTTTAGAAAGGTCAAAATTTTGACCTTTCCAGCACATATGCAAAAAAAATCATAAGCCAAAATGACCTTTCATCAAAAATCAATGAAAAATGTACTAGTGCCTAATCCCATCATAGAATTGCACCATTGGATAATGGTTTCAATATTTTCTAATATTGTGCCAGCTTTGTACTTTAATTCATCTATACTAAGGGATCTTTTCACACATTCTTTACCACCATCATGCTCTCCCTTTCCATGTCTCACCTCAATGATATTCCAAAAATGTTGCACTCTACTTTCCACATGCATCCTACTCAACCAATAAAAAATCATTGCATTCTTGAATTGTGTGGTGTAATTGTCTATCCATATAATGTGTTTATTGTATCTTTCATCTCTTTCCCTCAAATTTTCATAGAAAACTCTAAAACATCCTTGCACAAACTCTAATGAATGAGTTTTATCATCACTAATATAGATGTGATACTCTCTTAATACTTTTCTATCATCCTCTATGCTATCATGTGCATGAACATATGCTATGTGTACAAAATTGACACTTGTATAGAGTTGTAATACATTGGTTGCATTTTATTTTGAGGGTTTAGTATATAGTTTTCAATGAATTCAACAACTAAGACAATCACACCCAAGGGAAATGTGTCCTTGCACAACTTGAATTTCTCATCTAACCATCTAGCTCTGTGTGTATGAAATAAGTAGTCATAAAATATTTTCTCTTGAAATAATTTTACAAATTCAATTGCACATGCATCACTTTTCACTAATTCACATCTCTTTAATTCTTTTCCATCTTTAACACTAGGATATGTGTAGGATCATGGTCAACCAAACTATGCTCTTCAGTGGCAATAAAAAATTAGAAGATTAGGGTTATGTCAACTTGACATGCAATTTTCTACTTGTTATTAACTTTATATAAAAAAGTTGAGAGAAAAGAATCTCTAGCAAATTGAGTCTAGTTTATAAACTACTAGGACTTATCTCAAAAAAATAATAATTGTTTGGTCAACATTTTGAATTTTAATGCAATATTACAAAAATTTCAGAACAAAAATAAGAAGTAGACGTATGTCTGACCACCTTAATCAAAATAAAATGATAACATTTTTTAATAATATTCTAGATATAAGTATTAGACTCATGCTTAGATGTGACACATATTTTTGGGTATTTTTATTCTAAATAAATAATAATTAATTAATTTTTGAATTTAGTATTATTGGAATAAAAAACTCTCAGGTTTGACCACCTTAACTAATTCAAAACTCTATAAAATTCAAATTTTCATTTTTTTCCCTTATAGTAGAAGAAACAAAGAATGTGATGCATCTTTTGGATTTAAAAAATGTTGTACCATTTCAAAGTTATAGCTGTTTTTCATGTAGTGTGACAGTTAGCACTTTATACATAACTCATATAGAAAATAAGTAATAATTACTTATTAAACTCATAATTTGACAAACCTTGCATTTCTAGAAACATAAGAACATTCTTAAGAAACCCTTTTCATTTCATCAAATTTTTGTGAATAAAAAGTCAATAGCTACATGTTTGAAGTAAAAATCACATAAAAATCTAGGTCAAACACACATTTTTATGATGTTTTTAAGGTTGACCATATAGGTTTGGTATTGAAAGATATATTAGTCCTTATAAAGGTATTAATTATTTTCATTTAGTATCAGGGTGGGTGGGAAAAAAGTTGGAATAGATTTTGAAATGGTTTGAGATATTTCAAAACTACAGGTTTTTTAGATCACCAATTTTTGGCAAACCATGATCTTGCACATACCCACCATATATAACTAACTTGTACTTTCCAAGAGAAACTAGTTTCTTACCAATTTCATGTGTGCTATCTAGATATAGGCATTAATACAAATTTTTCAAACAACCACATTGAGGACAAAAACCTTTCAAACACATGGTCTTATAATAAATGCACCCATCATCTTATTTACATAGTACACTTGCAATAAACTCTCTTGATGAATTAGGAGGTAATTGTGTTGAAATCTAATTGAAAGATCATTATTGAAGGAGATTGTTAAAGTAGAAACCGTATTTCAATCATTGTTTTTTCACTGATGTCAAAGTTGTTATTTGCTACAAATACAATTTCTTATAAGATTCAAGTACTATCTCTTAGTTGATTGACAAAGAGGATTTGATCAATGAGAGGTAACAACAACACCTAGAGGAAAGGTTGAGGTATGCTTATGTGATGAAGTACAAGGATTAGTTAAGATAGTGATTATATGATGTATTGATAATCTACTTAAGCTTGCAAAGGTTGGATACACTTAGAAACTTTATAAGAACAAGTTATTGAAAAAATAGTTTTCCAAGCTTAACTGGGTTGGGTAGTAGGAGCCAAACAAAGTTAGTTCAAGCTAAGTAGAAATGTAACACACCACAAACAAAAAAAATAAAACTAAGCTATGAACAAACATAAAGAATCTTGGAATTTTTTTTTAATTTAATCATCAAATTGTAAGATCAAGTACAAAGATTGAATCATTCTCAGAAATATAAACTTCTACATAAAAGAATATATCATCAAAATATATTTCCATAAAGATGTCTATACATAATGAGTTCAGTACAATATTGATGAACATAATCATTCAATGATGCCTAGGTCCAACAAATGAAATTTTACAAGTATCAAATTCAGTTTCATGAAGTAACTTCAACAGTCTTCCTTCAAACTAGATATTCAACTTGAACACCTGAAAAAATAACACAAACATACAACACAACACACAGAGGGCTTAGTACACACTGAGTTAAAAAGTGTAGTCCACCTGCATAAATGTCAGAATTAACATATATATATATAACCTTAAAGCTGATATCCAACTACATAACATAGTGCAATTCTAATATTACTATGCAAGAAGTAACACCTTCCAAACAATGCAAAATTAAACTTGCACTAAGAATAACTAGTTAATGAACCATATATATACTGAGGTTTCATCACTATGGTGCTAAGATACTACATCTGTATATGGTAAACCCTTAGATAACACATAGTGGGGTTCTCTATAATACTCATGAGATGATGCAATAGAGACCTGCCTTGTTCTCTGTACTTAACCTTACTGGTTTAAGTCATAGGTAAGGCCAATTATCTTTTATTTATAATCAACCCTCCCAATTCATTTTAAAATTATCACTGAATTTAATTAACTGAATAGAATAAATCGATATTCAGCCACCTCGATATACATTCACTACAGCTATCCTTAACATACACATCAAACATATATTCTAAGAATGTACATGTAACTAATAACAAGTTAGTTTTCTCATGAAATTACATTCTTCATCTTTTAAAACTCTCATCTTCTACTATCAGTTTGAAAGTAAACTTGGGTTATTTTAATAACAAAAGTAAATACTACAATATTACAATCTCGTAAATATCACTAAACTGCTACATCAATTGAATGACATTTACCAATCACAGTACTGTACTACTTATCTCTACTATTATAACAAACTAAGCTTAACTTCCGAATTGGCCAAGATAATAATACAATGTACATATGATTCCCTTGTTTCATCACACCATCATATTTCATAATCTGTCTCATATCTCAAAATGACTTTTCATTTTATCAAAGAATAGAAATACATCTTATTTCAAATCAATCTGTAAATGCTTATTGAAACATTGCATAATAAAATCAAGTATTACTAAATCCAAGTGCAGTCAATGTTGAATAAAAGATAATCTACAAGGTTACTAAATATCCAAGTGTCTTTTGTTGTTTTACCACTATTTGACGGTGAGATACCACCCTGTTATAACCACAATCAGCATTTAAAATAAAATATCTAAATCAAATTTGAAATTCGACTCACAAACATGTAATATAACTTACATTACATCAATGACCAAAAATGATTAAGATGCAAAATCCCAAAAATAGTAAGATTCTCACAAGCTGTTCGCATAATAACCTTGGTGATACTATAGTATCTATCTACATCTATGTTCTCAATATAATGTCTTGCTCATTTGCAATCTAATTTCCACAACAACAGTTATTCATAACTCTAATCTCCATCATAAATTATGAAGAAAATTTACACTATCACAAAGTTTCTGTTCGGAACAAGTTTCCTTTTAAAACATTTGACAAAATGTCATTTCCAAAACCATTATCAATAGTTTACTTAAGTTAATGTTTTCAATAAATAATTTAACTATATTATCGGTTTTGACACACTTTTAAAAACAAATAAATGAGAAAACCCTCGAATTACTCATCATTATCATAAAACAAGATATCTGTCATAAGAAATCCGAACCCACAATGTTTATACTATATAACCGACCATGATTCATGAAGAAATTTCAAACATTTCATTACCCATAAAATGCTATGCAAGTTAACATGACAATTTAACATTGCTATGGTTTCATGCAAACCATTTGACAAAATGTCTCTGCCCTCAACAGCAGACACGAGCATGTATTAAAACATTCTCAAGTTTGAGGTCGAGCCTCTCAAAATTTGTTATATACTACCAAGTAAGATGGAGGCATGGGTTCTCACAAAGCTCATACCAAGAAAGCATAGCTTGCTCATTATTATCTCAACAGTCGACATGCTCATTGCCGCAACCATATGTTTCTCACAAAACTCAACTTGGTGGGAAACATATGTTTGGGTAAAGCTTTATAAACATAAATGAAGCAACTTCCAATCATATCTCTCCATAACTTCCACATTCAAAGGTGAATACATGCAAAACTTTGCACTGCACGCAGTGCATATACTCATCTCTGAATGTGAAATTTCTTAATATGCAAATCTGATAACTTCTACACTATGCAAAATGAAAGTAACATGGCATTCGCAAACAGAGTGAAAGAGTAGGGTAAGAAATTGCCCACTACCTAAACAACAAAAGATGGAAGATTGTTCCTCAATCCAACTTGATGCCAAAACCACAAAAACTAAATCCAACACCAGTAAGAAAACTCTACAATGTCGACTTACACAATTTGCAGAAGACTTCACAATGAAGTGAAGCAGAAACCCCATAAACAACAACAACCAACTATTGAGAAATAACTCCATTGAGTTAAACCCAATATGCAAGTTAACCTTCCAACCAACTCCCATTAAAATGCTGAAATCTCTGCACATAACCACAGATGTAAAATCAACAGAGCAATGTGGCTCAAAAATCGGCCCATAACCAGCAAAAACCCGACTCACATCAAGGTATGGCCGACTGCAATTTCAGTGCCATAAGTTTAGTAGTTCCAAGTCCACCGCCATTAATATGGCTCAAACAAAATAACAATGTTACCCTCCTTCATAGCAATCGATACCCATTTAGGGTTACATCAATGCTAATTGCTAAAAAGGCGATTTAACTTTTTTTTAAAAACAAATACAAATGTATGCCAAGCTCCACTAAGGTTTTAAACCTTAATCATAAGAAAACACATTTATAAATATATATAAATGCAAACCATGGTTCCCTCAATTAACAATCCAATATGAGTCAAGAAATGAAACCATCTTAAGGGTTAACACGATCTAAACATTAAATCCCTGTATAGTTACATGTATGAAAGTACAATAAATGATTCTGATTAAATACAACATATAACCATTTATAAATATCTACAACATCACGTCAACATACAGCATGAAACATAATGCAGTAAACAAAGAGTCAAAAACATAATAACATAATCGATAATCTATCAACTTGAAATTAATGATATGCCAAATGCAAGTCATAAAATCCTAAATCACATTTATTGCTAAAACATAGTTATTCATAGAAAATATGTTCAGCATCAGTCTCATCATTCAACAATAGTATTATAACCAAGTTCTACAGAAATTCAATCATAACATCAGAGCGAAATCTTAAAATAGAAAATTCCTAATTTGCAGAAAAACCTAGAGTAGTGGTCAGGCATGACAAGAAAATAAGTCTGTTCCAAGTAAAAGCTAATTCTAGTGTATGTCAAGTAAGTAGTGAGTGTCGAGAAAAACACAATAGGTATCAAGCATCAGTAAAACATAGTTGAAGCTGGGTGATTACACAGTTGATGTCAAGCAACATAGTATGTGTTGAGCATCATAAGTTCAATAATGTTGAGCTATTGTATTTTTAGAAAAGTCAAAGATTCATCAAATCTAAGCTGACAAGCTATTTATCTTGAATTTTGTGAACTAGGTGGAAGATAATGATGATGAGCTAGTGGCACAAAATTTGAGGTAAACCTTTTTTTTGGTAGATTCAAGTGGATTCTAGGAGAAGTTTCTAGAAGAGACAAGATATGGGTAGATACATTGTATCTTACCTAATCTATTAAAACCCTAATATGGACGATGGAAAATAGAGGGGCAAAAGTATTCTAATTTCCTATAAAAGGAATGTCTGGTGATGAAGAAAAGTGTCCAAGTATGAGAGTGTGGTGTTAAGGAGGGGATCAGAGAAGACTAGGGAAGAACGAAGATAACAACTCTGGTTCATCTAGTGACAAAGAGGGAGATTGCATTGGTGTATCAAGAAAGAAGGCTTAAAGAAGACATATGCTTGAAGGGAGAACAAGCTATCAAAAATGCAAAACAATGAAAGCCAAGCTAATTGAGGACTAAATTAAGATTTGAAATCTACAAAGGAGTTGTAAGTCAAATTAGATCAAGTCTATTGTTAATGTCTAACAATTGTATCAGTTAGGGTAAAATCTATTTTACTAAGGTCGACTTAATAGTCATTAGAGAATCCTTTAATATGGTGGCATTCCAAGTGAATGGCCTAAAGTATTCTAACAAGGCTCACTTTTAATCGGGTCATAAAATCCCCTTATTGGGGCACATTTAATAGTGTTTTGTAACCTTTAACAAGGTTGGTCTCTCACAGGGAATCACTTTAGAAAAGTGAGAAATGAATAGCATGTTACTCGTGGTTTTCCCAAATTGGGTTTCCACGTTAAATTATTGTGTCAAATGTGTTGATGCTTGATTTTTACATTTTTGCATGGTTGATTTAATAGCAAGCTATAAGTTTTAGTAACTGCACATATATGAATGCCTTATGGGTTCACTGAGCTAAGGAGAGGAAAAGTTTTATTGGTAAAAAAGGACTTGGATAACTTATTCAACCCATCCGCCCCCAACAAATTATTCTAAAGAAATCCAACAATTGGTATTAGAGCCATCTATTGAGGAAGACTAGTTTAAAGGCACTAGAAGCACAAAAATTAAGATGTCAAAGAGAGATGTACCAAATCTGAAAAAAGAAAACTTTCTTGCACAGAAAACTTTAATGAACATGCATCTTGGAGTGATTGGAGATCATGAAAAATGCACCATCACAGTAGAACATGTTGACCCTGCTAGAGATATTACTACCGAAGATATGAAAAAGAAGAAGGAACACAATCAGGCAATGTTGTAAATTGCCTTTGTCCTAAGCTATGCCAAGTTTGATGACATCAAAGGCCACAACACTACAAAGAAGATGTAGGATGCCCTATACACCATCTATGTAGGAGATAAGAATGTACAAAGAGGTAAATCTAAAAGTCTGAGAGGTAAGTTTGATGACATGAGAATGGAAGAAGGTGAAAACATAGCTCAGTATGTTGTTAGAATAAAAGAAGTAACTAGTACAATTAATGGTGCAACTAGTCAAATTGATGATGACATAGTTCTAAGAAAAGTCCTAACGAATTTACTTCTTGTCTATGCCATTAGAGTATTAGTGATTCAAGAATTGAGATGCATTTTAGGGAACAACCTAACTTTTGAAGGTCTAGTGGGTAGAATCACTGCTTTTGAGCTATCTAATTTTAACAACTACAAACCAGAGATTCTTGAATCAACTTTCAAGGCTAAATTTCTATTAATGGATTTTGATGAAAAGAAGCAGAAGAAGAAAAGAAAGATAAAAAGTGTGTCTAGTGATAGTGACATAGATGATGAATACATTGAAAAATTGGAAGCACTACTAGCAAGGAGATTCCACAAAGGAAAAAGACAATTCAAAGGTAAGCTGCATATTTTTTTTTTCAATTGTAATGAATTAGGTCATATTGCTACTAGATGTCTAGAGAAGAAAGGTTATAGAGGTGGTGACAAGTTCAAAGGAAAAAGAAATGAAGATAGCAAGGACTAAACAGATAAAGGCAACCAATGCTAAATTGCTACAAAATATGATTTAGATGAACATGATGATGAAGTTGTTTATATTGCAATGAAAGATGAATCAAATGAAGATGAGGAAACTACACTTGTGACATGTGTGAACAAAAATTACAAATGGATCATTGACAGTGGATGTTCACATCACATGACTAGAGATAAAAGTAAGTTTGTTACCTTAAGCTATTATGATAGAAATAGTGTTAGGTTTGGTAATGATGCTCCATGTCAGATAAAAGAAAAGGGTGCCATTAAAATCATAGATAGAATCTCATGTTATAATGCTTATTATGTTGAAGGGCTAAATTATAATATGTTGAGTGTGTCACAATTAAACAATTTGGGATGTAAAGTTGAATTTGAAAACAAGATAGCCAAGATCTATGACATAGACGGGAAAATGATAGGAAAATGAGATCAGATTGGAAGAAACCTATTTTACCTTGGTAAAGAAGATGCTACTTGTCTTATTGCAAAATTTGTGATGTATGGATATGGTATAAAAGGTTATTCTTAGCGTAAATAATTATTATTTATGCTTTACTTAAGCTTTCTTAGGATAAATGCATTATTTTATTATTTATTAGTTTGATACCTAGGAGTATGCATACTCTCACATGTTGTCTTGTTGACAATATAGGAGTTAGCACTTTATTTAAGCACATGGTGTCTCCAACATCTCTATACAAGATACACCTTGTCATGTTTATCATCTCATCTACAATGGAGGATAATCCACTTTTGGTGGATGTGTGCTTAGTTGTCATGCTTATCTCATAGCTCTTTCTAGCTCATTCTTGAAGCATTCTAGAGGCCTTTATATACAGGCACTCCTAGTGTATTTATACATATCTTTTCTTTTTCTGAGAATACAATTTTCATATTTTTAGACCAAACTCTTGTCTTCTCTTATCTTTTTCTTCTTTGTGAGAGGTTTCTATGTACAGGTAATTCAAGGGCTTATGGATTTGATTTGCATATTTTCTCAAATCCTACATGGTATTAGAGCCAAATCTATTGTAGCTTGTTAAATATTTGAAAAAAAGGAGAAAGAGGGTTTGACATAACAAATCTGACATTTTTTGGGCTTTTTTCTTTATTTTTTTGGTGTGCGACGACAATAGTTCAGAAAAAATAACTATAGAGATTATTTTCAAATAGTGATATCTCCCTCATACAGAAATTTTTTTTTGAGAAATGATTTTTGTTTTGGGGTAGGATTTTGTGATCTACACAATGGTGCAAGTTGTTTGAGATCTCTGTTCCTAAATTTTTCTATAAATCACAAATCCCATTTTTTGCAACTTCAAAGGCTTCATTTGGGCTAATATGGACACATAATCCAATGCTATTTTTTTTTAAAGTGCATGATTTATTGTCTACTTTCCAAATCTGGAATGAGTTTGGAGTAATATTGAGTGAAAATAATACTATCATCATTTTGTTATTTTTTGGCCTACAAAAAATAGATGATGATGCTAGTTTCATTTCATGTCTCAACCATTTGAGATCCTATTTTTGGCATTGAAGTAGAGGCTTCAATTTTCTCCCTCTCTACATCTGGCATCCAAATTTTCTTCTTAGTTTTGTGCTTTCCTTAGTTCTTTCTTTGGTTTTTGAGAGATATATTTATATGTTGGGGGGGGGAGCATTTCTATTTCTGTAATTTACTTTTGAATCAACCCTTCTGCTTGTATATTCTTCTCTCAATGTTGGACCTCTCTATGGCCTAGCTAATGCCACAAAACTATTACACTTGGAAAAAATAAATGACTTAGGTTCTTATTTCAAGAGGCTTACAGTCATGTCTGGATTAGAAGTAACCTATCCTACAGTGCCCTTTTTAGGTTCTTTAGCATAGAAATAGAATGGATGAAGCCATGGGATTAATTACAATAAACATTTCTGATAGTCTATTGATTCACATGGATGGTTTGACCACTCCTCAAGCTATTTGGACCAAGTTTTACAACTTGTTTGCCACAATGAATGAGTTTTGGGCACTATAACTTGATGCAAAGTTGAATTCTTTGACACCTACTAACATTCCTACCATTGAGGACTTCTTGATGAAGTTGAAATCTTTGCATTCAATTTTGCAGGGATGTGGAAAAACAAAATAGATGATGAGCATTTTTTTTGATACTCTCAAATTTGCAAGGATAGTATCAGAAATTCTCTTCCACTTTCTACTCCACTATGGATGCCTTGGGTACCAGATAATAGATGCCTTCTTTTGATATATTTTGTGATAGATTAACTTGTGAAAAGTCCAAGATCACTTAGATGGATTCACTTATAGGTTGATAGTCATAAGCATTGCTTTAAAAAGATACATAGGAGCAGAAGCTGAAGCAGATATCATATTCCTCTTCTTAGTATTCTACCAGTCCATCATCCTCCTCTAAAAAGGAGAAAAAGGAGATTGGGATTCCTACTTTATTTGAGCACATGGTGTCTACAAAATCTCTACACAAGATACACCTTGTCATACTTATACTCTCATCTAAAATTAAGGATAATCCACTTTTGGTGGATGTGTTCTTAGTTGTCATACTTATCTCCTAGCTCTTTCTAGCTCATTCTAGAAGCATTCTAGAGGTCTCTATATACACGAACTCCTAGTATATTTGCACATATATTTTCTTTATCTAAGAATACTCCTTGGTTACTCGACAAGAAGTAAAGCTTATAAGTGTTTAAATACTAACATTAACAAGATTGTGGAAAGTGCAAATGTAAATTTTGATTAGTATATAGAAGTTCATGAGGAGGAATCCATGAAAGAACCAAAGGTATACAAATAATTTCCATATTTCTATGAAGGAATGCCTATAGAAGAAGAAACCAAAAATCAAATTGGAAGTCAACAACAAGTTTTAGTGATTGTCAAGTCTCACCCTATGAATGTTAAGTTGCATTCAAGAATCAAGATAAATTCAGATGCCAAGTTGTAGAATGAAGAATTTTCATATTCTAATTCTAAGGTCAGTACACATGAAAGAGATGTTGAGATACCTAATAGAGATGCACATAGTGTCACCGAAGTTGAAAGACAAATAGAGGAAACTAGGACTGAACCAAGACTATCCAAGGATGTCAAAAAACACCATCCTATTGATAAAATCATTGGAAACAAATATGCAAGGCTAATGAAAAGAAGAAACTAAGAAGTGAATCATGTCTACTAAGCATAAAAGAGCCCAAGATATTGAAAGATGCACTAGAAGATGATAACTAGTACAAAGCCATGGAAAAAGAAATCAAGCAAATAGAGAAAAATAAAACTTGGAGTCTAGTTCCCAGGGTAGATGATAAAAATGTGATTTGAACCAAGTGGGAGTTTAGAAACAAGTTAAATGAAAATGGAGAAATCACAAGAAATAAGAAATCACAAGGAAGGAATTGACTATGGAGAGACATTTTCCCCTATTCCAAGACTAGAAGGAGTAAGAATTTTACTTTCTTATGCTACCTACAAAGGATTTAAGGTCTACCAAATGGATGTTAAATCTACATTTCAAAATGGGATACTATATGAAGAGGTTTACATAGAATAGCCATAAGGATTTGTAGATGTCAACAATAAAGACATCGTATGCAAACTGCACAAAGCTATATATGGTCTAAAATAAGCACCAAGAGCATGGTATGTAAGACTTCACAGGTATCTTGTAAAAATTGGATTTGAGAGAACACATGATACCAACAATTTGTATATGAAGATAGAAGAAGGTAAAGGAGTTTTGTTATCTAAAATCTTTGTTGATGACATAATCTTTGGAGGACAAGATGCTCTATACAAGGATTTTGCCGAACAAATGAAGCATTAATTTAAAATGTCAATGTTTGGAGAAATCAAATTCTTTGTAGGACTGCAAGTACATCAGATGAAGTATGGGATATACATTACTCAGTCAATATACATCAAAGAAATATTTAAAAATTTTGGACTAGAAGATTCGAAACTAGTAAGCACACCTATGACAATAGGACTCAAATTGTCCAAAAATGATGAATTAGTTGAGGTGAACCAAACAATGTATAGGTGTATGATTGGTAAATTGCAATATGTTGTACATAGAAGGCTTGATATTGCTTTAGTTGTTGGGATAGTTGCAATATTTTTTGCAGATCCCAAGGAAAATCAATTAATAGTTGTTGAAAGAATAATGACATACTTGAAAGGAACAAAGGAGTTTGGCCTATATTATAAGAAGGATGAAAAGTTTGATTTGAGAGCCCACATTGATGTTGACTAGGCTGGTAACATAGATGACAAAAAGAGCACCAGTAGAGGAGCACTTTTCTTAGGCAAGAGACTAGTAGCATGGAAGTTAGTAAGAAACAAAGTTGTACATCACAGTCAACTATTGAAGTTGAATATGTTGCTACTAATATAAATTGCACAAACATTGTATGGATCAAGCAACCACTCAAAGGTATGAAGGAAGATATTACAACTCCAAGGATACTTTATTGTGACAATACAAGTGCTATTAACATATCAAAGAATCTAGTAATGCATGAAAAGACAAAGCACATTGCAATCAAGTATCATCACCTAAGAGAGCTTGTAGAAGACAAAGAGGTGAAGATGGAATATGTCAATATAAAGGAGTTGATTGTTGACATCTTCAAAAAGCCACTACCTAAGGAAGCACATGATTACTTAAGACATAAATTAGGGTGATACCCCAATCAAAGGCAATATAAGTAATCAAAGAACTTCCCTACATCAAATAGGTTGATTGCCAAATATTATAAATTGGTGTAGAGGATCTTACTTTAGGTGTTGCCTAAATTAATTAAAGTACTCAAATTCCAAATTAGTCACAAGCAAGGTGACAGAGGGTGAAACCTAGATATGCTACAAATTCTATATCTGCATATTATGATGTTGAGATGTTATGTCTTTGACATTGTTGTCAAAGACGGATAACTAGTAGAAACTGATGAAATCTGAAGGATCAAAAGAAAGAGAGACAAAAATAGTAGCCAAAAGGGAGAACCAGTAGAAACTGATCAAAAGCTACGGAGAAAGAGAGATATTTTGTTGATTGGCTAATTTATTGTTCTAAGAGAGAGCAATTAAAAAGAGGGGGACATTGATTAGAAAGGATATTGGAGGGAGATAAGAGGAAAACACATGTATAAAGAATCTACCTAGTAAGAGGAAGTTATAAGAAAGAAACTCAAAGGGAGTCATAAGAAAGGAGTTTTTGTAACCTAATTAGAAGAATGAAATTATTGAAAGAGGGAGAAATTTTGATTTAGAAATTTTCTTTTTTTATTGACTTACTATTCTAATCTAGTCAGTCTGATTACATAAAAAAGTTTATCATTTAGGTGACTTGGTTGATTAGTTTGGTTTTCCATCAATGCTAAAGAGGGAGATTGTTGAAATCTGATTGAAAAATCATTACTAAAGAAGATTGTTAAAGTAGAAACTATATTTCAATAATTGTTTTTTCGCTGATTTCAAACCTATTATTTGGTGGAAAGACAATTTCTTATAAGATTCAAGTACTATCACTTACTTGATTGATGAAGATGATTTGATCAATGAGAGTTAACAAAAGCACCTAGAGGAAAGGTTGTGTTATGCTTATGTAATGAAGTATAAGGATTAGTTAAGATAGTGATGATATGATTTATTGATAATCTACTTAAGGTTACAAAGGTTGGATACTTAGAAACTTTAGAAGAAAAAGTTACTCAAAAAAAGTCTACCAAGCTTAACCAAGTTGGTTAGTAGGAGCTAAGAAAAGTTAGTTCAAGTTGAGCAGAAAATCAGCTAGTGTCAATTCAAAACTTATTCTAGTGTATGCTAAGTAGTGAGTGCCAAGAAAAACACAATAGGTGTCAAGCATCAGTAAGACATAGTTGATATCGAGTGAATACACAATTGATGCCAAACAACACAATATGTGCCAAGCATCAGAAGTTCAATAATGTCAAGCTTCTGTATTATTAGAAAAGTCAAAGATTTGCCAAATTTGAGCCAAATAGTTTGTTATCTTGAATTTTGTGAACTAGTTGGAAGATAAGGATAATTAGTTGGTGGTATAGAATTTGAGGTTAACCATTTTTAGGTAGATTCAAGTGGATTATAGGAGAAGTTTCTAGAAGAGACAAGATATGGGGTACATACATTTTTTATTACCTAATCCATCAGAACCCTAATATGGACGATGGAAAAAAGAGTAGGAAAAGTATTCTAATTTCCTATAAAAGGAATGTCTGGTCATGAATTAAAGCATACAAGTCTAAGATTGTGGTGTCAAGGAGGAGATCAAAGAAGACCAAGGAAGAATAGAGATAAGAACTCTGCTTCATCTAGTGACCAAGAGGGAATTGCATTGGCATATCAATCAAGAGGGCTTAAAGGAGACATGTATGCTTGAAGGGAGGACAAGTTGTTAGAACTGAAAAATAATGAAAGCCAAGTTGATTGAGGACTGAACTAAGATTTGAAATCTACAAAGGAATTGTAAGTCAAATCAGATCAAGATCTACTATTACTCTCTAAAAATTTTAACAAATAGGGTAAAATCCTTTGGACTAAGGTTGACTTAACAGTCATTATAAAATCATTTAACAGGATGGAATTCCAAATGAATGGCCTAAAGTCCTCTAATAAGGCTCACTTTTAATAGGGTGATAAAATCACTTAGCCAGGCCACATTTAGCAGTGTCTTGTAACCTTTAATAGGGCTAGCCTTTTACAGGGCATCACTTCAGAAGAGGGAGAAATGAGTAGCATGTTACTGGTGGTTTTTCCCAAATTGGGTTTCCATGTTAAATCATTTTGTTAGATGTGTTAATGCTTTATGTTTACATTTTTGCATGGTTGATTTAACAATAAGATACAAGTTTTAGTAATTGCATGTATAAGAATTCTTTTTTGGTTCACTAAGCTAAGGAGAGGAAAAGCTTTATTGTTACAAAAGGACCTTGGATGACTGATTCACTCCCCCCCCTCATTTACTCTAAAGAAATCCAACAAATTGTAGACCACATTTCTTTAGTATTTTATTAGTATGTAAACTAAAATATATATAACAGTAAACATCATAATGCATAGGATACTCAACATGAACCCTATAACAACAACATGTAGTGCATTTGTGATTTATCTTAACATAGAATGGTTTTTTCATTTCAGAAAAACTTTCGCTTATTTTAATTTGAGGAAATATTTGAAGAAACATTTCATAAAATTTTGTTTGATTCATATCCAAAAAATGTTTTGCATGTAGCATATAGTATGTTTTTCCAATTCATCTTTTGACAACATATTTTTTGTTTGGTGAAGTCCTTGTGTTGTCATACCAAACAATTTCTATTAACATTCTTAGTGCATCAAGAATAACTTTATCCTTACATGGGAGTCTACCTTGGAATGACCAAAAACAAGTCTCATTAGAATTCTCAATTTTCTCTCACCTCACTAAGGCTTTAACTACTATTGTTCTACTTATCCTTAATGATTTACTTGTTTTTCTTACAATATGAGTTTTTTTCCATTTCCTTTCCCATTATCATTGATGTGAGGAACTATTGAATTGTATTAGCATCTTTAGTACTTGATTTTGAACCAATGGATTAGAATGCATCATAGAGATTTCTAATAATGCTTCTTTCACTACTGTTTTCAAATTTTCGTAACCCCAAAATTGTCATTTTCTCTCTAAATTTCAGATTTTTAACCATTTCAACAACAAGTTAGGATGAGCCCACAATAGTGGGTTACACTTTTTCAGCCAAAGAAATTCCTTTGAAATTGCGCAACTACGAATTTTTAATTTATTAGTTTTCATAGAAAGTTTTTTTAAAAATTTTGATAGAAACTATTTAATTTCTATCGAAACTAAAAATTAAAAGCTTCTTTCAAAATTATTCATGTCACATAGTTTCAATCAGAACCACATAACTAGTTTCAATCCAAAATTTCAATGTATTTTTGATCAAAACTATGAAGCCCGACTGGGGTTTGTTAACCTCGGTCTCGAGCTTACTAGTTTTGATTGAAACTAATAAAAACCAAAATGTAAATAATTTCACTACAACCCCACATGTCACTTTTGATAGTGGGCCTATAGATAGAGAGTTTTGATAAGAAGCACGATGCAAAGAGGGGCATCTGAAATTATAAAATGCCAAATAAGGTATTATTTTCCCCTTTTTTTACCCATTTTAAATCATTTTAGTTTCATTTTATACATTTTTTGTTTCATTTCACATGTTTTTTGTATCTATGTATATATATCATGTATGTTTGTATATATATATATCATGTATATATATACATACCATGTGTATACATGCATATATATGTATAGGTATATGCACATGTGTATATGTAATATATATATATATATATATATATATATATATATATATATATATATATATATATATATATATATATATATATATATATATATATATATCTATAGACACACACACACACACACACACACACACACACACACACACATGTAGGTATACATACATATTGTGGATATACACATACATTTAAATTTTAGTGAACATGCATGAACTTGTAGTATATTAAAATTTTAGTTCATATGTATACATGTGTGTGTGTTTAAATCTTCAGCTTACCCGTAATAACAATTTTAGTAACTAACCCTAACATTAATTCCAATGCGTTAGGTCATGATATGAACCCTAATATAAACTTCACCTCAAGGTCCTCAGCCTAATCTTAAGTCTAAATAAACCTTGACTAAAACCTAATCTAAAAATTAAATATAAACACAATCCTAACCTTAAATGTCATGTAACACAATGCTAAGCCTCATGTAAATTTAATCATAATCTTAACTCTAAAAATTATATATTTACCCTATACTTGATCTTGATTCCAACCATAACCATAAAATCTAAATTTTAGTTCCATAATCCTACAAGTATTTAATCTTAGTCATGTAGGCTATACCATAACCATAATTATATAACTATTTAGATATAACTTCAGTATAAACCTAGACATAAACCTTTAAATGTAAAGTTATATCATTTTAACCCTTGTTATCTTTAAACCAAACCATGATGTGAAGACTAACTATAATTTTTTATAGCATTATCCTCACTTCATAACCCTAAAACACCCAAATATAAATCCTAAGTAAAATCTATAATCTATATTTACACTAACCTTAAACATTTAATTCTAAAGATCCATAAACATTATATTAACCCTAACATTGATCATGATTCTAATGATATAGCTCTAAGTCATAGTTCCACATTGTCCTAGTTCTAAGCCTAACCCTATAACTATAACCATAACATAAACCTTAATCCTAATACTAAACCCTAACCCTAATTATATGAACTTACTCAACATTTAACACTAAATCTTAAACCTAATCATAATTCTACTCGTAATACTAATGTAAGTTTCACATTGGTATTAAACACTAATGATCTGATTACATAAACACACTCTTTCATATATAAGCTCACATATTCACTCTTTCCTGTCGATGCATATGTGTGTGTGTGTGTTTATATATATATATATATATATATATATATATATATATATATATATATATATATATATATATATATATATATATATATATATGTATGTATGTATGTATATCCATGTGTACATATGTATGTATGTATGTATATATACATACATACATATATATGTATGTATATATACATATATATATGTATGTATATATATACATATATATATATATATATATATATATATATATCCATGTGTACATATGTATGTATGTATGTATGTATACATACATATATATATATATGTATGTATGTATCTATACATACATATATATGTATGTATGTATGTATATATACATATATATATAGATATATGTGTATATACATACATACATACATATATATATATATATATATATATATATATATATATATATATACATATGTACACATGGATATAGTTATTCACCCAAATTTTATTCTCTTGTGTTTCTCTTTTATTTTGATTTTTAATTATCATTATTTTTATTTTTACTTTTTTTTAAATTTAGTTACACACACACAAACACACACATTTATTTCCATCATTTAATTTAAAATTTTTTGTCTTTTTCTTCTTTTCTTTGTCTCTCTTGTCTTTCTATCCCTTACTCTACAATCTTTCCTTGTTTTTCCCTTTCATCCTTTTAGTTATATTGTCCCACATAGCCTTGCATTCATTTATCCTTTTCATTTGTACATTTATTGTTTGTTCACACACTTCCCCTGTGTATGGGCACGCACACACACACACACACATGCGTGCGCACACATATGTATACATGTATATATATACATATTTAGTTATTCACATTCATTTTATTCTCTCATATTTCTTCTATTTTATTTTTATTTTAAATTATTACTAGTATTATTATTTTATTTTTATTTACTTATATATATATATATATATATATATAACTTTTTATTTATTTTCAAATTTTATTTAAGAGTTTTTAGTGTCTATTTTCTTATGCTCTTTTACTCTCTTCTCTTTTCTATTTGTTTCTCTTCATTCTTTTCGTTTTGTCATCCTTACTTACTTTTAGTGGTATTGTCTCACATAGCATTGCATTCATTTATCCTTTTCATTTTTAGGTTTATTACATGTTTATACACACTTCCATATATATATATATATATATATATATATATATATATATATATATATATATATATATATATATATATATATATATATAGCTATCTATTCTTCCTTCTTCTCTTTCAAATATTTTGAGTTTTTGTATATTCTCTTACACTCCCTTGGTTTTATTTTTATTAATTTTATCTCTTTTTCTCTACTTGTTTTTTAAACATTGATGTCAAAATAACTCTACACAATCTAATGCAGAAATTCAATAATATATAAACACAATCATAACACTAACCCTAACTCTAGAACCATTATAGCTTACTCAACATAGAACACCATATCTAAACACACACTCATAATCCTAACCCTGACTTAATGAAAAATTACAATGAGAAAACCCTAATAATTACCCTAAACTCAGTCTTAATACTGAATCCTAACCCTAAAATTCACCTTATTGCCATAATATAAACCATAATCATGATATAACATTAACCTTGAATGCCAACCCTAATCAAATTAATTTATGCACTATGAGGGATGTTCAACAATACAAATATTACTAGTAATTTTATAACTCTAATCCTAACACTAACTCTAACTCTAACTATAGTCTTACTTATTTTTATAGCAACCTTTGTGATGATCACATCAATATGCCTATTATAATATATAGTTCAAATCTAGTTCTATATTTAACCTAGTTATGTGTTAGGTAGTCCAACCATTTGATTTAGACTCTATCTAGACTTAATTGAAATAATTTTATGACCTTTGTCGCACACACACAATGTACACAAGTACATGTTATGTTTGTTTCATGTTTACAAAACTCTATGTACAAGTACATAATATATGTTTTTTTCATGTTTAAACACCTACTATTTAATTTCATGTTGACAAAATTCTAATTTCTTAAATGTCATCAAGTAAATAAATTACAAGTTTATTAAATGTCATATTTTAATTTAGGATGTACAAAACACACATTTAATGATGTACATGTTATATTTACTTCATCTTTACATGTATGATATGTTTAATTTCATGTTTATGAAATTCCAGTTTCTTAAATGTCATTGTACTTGAAAAAATTCATGTTTATTAAAAATGCCATATTTTAATTTTAATTTCAGGTTTACACATTAGATATATGTGCACTATAAAGACATTGACCTTCACATGGTAGATCAACAACCTCGTATCCCCCCTAAGAAGTAGCCTCCTACCCCCCTTGAGTAGTAGCCACTTATCGACCCCCCCTCCCCCCCCCCCCCCCCCTCCCCCTAGAAACAACCTCCTATCCCTCCTGAGCAGTAGTCTCCTATCTCCCTGAGCAGCAACTTGTCCCCCTTGTAGCAACTTATTCCCATAGATCAACAACCTATCCCTCCCAAAATACTCTATTATGGCACTAACCAAGAGACTTAGAGACTACATTAATCCTTGGCTAGTAGCACATGCTCTAGTGTGTATAGTAGTACATGTTACAACATCTTATGGAGCCTCACAAATATTAGAGATGAGATTCATGGTCTTGCTCCATATTCTACACATGCTATACAAGTTGTACTTGATAATAAGAGATAATAGGTCTCTTCAAGTATTTCATTGTAGTAGGTACATGGCTTTGTGCCCATAGAGACACTGAAGAGGGAATGTTTTTCTTATTTTGTTCCACTAAAGTATATGAAGGGGTAGTCTCCTCTTAAGTGTATGGATCCATAGATGGCTACACTTATATACCCATGCTTCCTTGTTGCTCATGTCATTATTCAAATTATAACCAAATTCCTCTCTATTTTGCACGATAGCTAAATATGTTGAGGTTTTCTTAGGAAGGGTGGTCAACTACACTAATTTACCATTGCTTTTACGATAGGGGTGTGGTAGACAAGTTGATATGAAGTTGGGTCATCCACCACTAACACATATGTCAATTATCAGAGAGATGGTACCTTCTGGGTATGTGCAGGATCATGGTGTGCCAAAAAGTGACGATCTGAAAAATCTATAGTTCTAAAATATGTCAAACCATCTCAAAATCTATTCCAACTTTTTTCCAAACCTATATGGTCAGCTTTAAAAGCATCCTAAAAATGTACTTTTGGCCTATTTTTATGTGATTTTTACTTCAAACATGTAGTTGATGAATTTTTTCCACCAAAATTTGATGAAATGAAAAGGTTTTCTTAAGAATGTTCTTATCTTTCCATAAATGTAAGGTTTGTCAAATTATGAGTTTAGTAAGTAATTATCATTTATTTTTCTAATGGAGTTACATATAAAGTGTTGACTGACACACTAGTTAAAAAACAACTATAACTTTCAAATGGTACAACATTTTTTAAATTCAAAAGATCCATCACATTCTATGTTTCTTCTACTATAAGGGAAACAATGAAAAATATAATTTTGTAAATTTTTGAATTAGTTAAGGTGGTCAGACACGAGATTTTTTATTCCAAAACTACTAAAGTCAAAAATTAATTATTATTTATTTATTTATTATAAAAATACCCAAAAATGTGTGACACATCCAGGCACGAGTCTACTACTTATATCTAGAATATTATTAGAAAATATTATAATTTTATTTTTATTAAGGTGGTCAAACATACGTCTACTTCTTATTTTTGTTTTAAAATTTTTGTATTATTGCATTAAAATTCAAAATTTTGACCAATCAATTTCTATTTTTTTGAGATAAGTCCTATAGTTTGGAAACTAGATTCAATCTGCTAGAGATTCTTTTCTCTCAAATTTTAGATAAAAAGTTAATAACAAGTAGAAAATTGCATGTCAAATTGACATAACCCTAATTTTCTAATTTTTTATTGCCACTTAAGAGCATAGTTTGGTTGAACATGATCTTGCACATACCCTATTGTTTCTAATATATTAGGTCTATCAGTTGATGAGGCCATGCATTGCATCTAGTTGTAGGGGGTGACTCAAGGATTTAATGATATTTTTGTAACTATCAGATCTATTTGGAGTGACAAGGTTGGCCAATATTTAATGTCTCGTTAGTGTTCTAGATCATCATCTAGTGCTTCATCTTCAGGAGACTTGTATAATGCAATAGATATCTCTTGACTAACTAGCTTAAAGGGTCTCACTGGAGTGTTGGCATAAGATATTATGACTAGTCATGCTGAGGATCTACTATATTCATATAGATTCATATCAGAGCATCTTGTCATACCCATATTAGATGTTCGACATTGTTTCCATGGTGGTATTGGGACACATCCTTAGCCACATTCCTATCATCAATTAGGTAGTGGTCATGGTGGTAGCATGTATCATGATCCACCTACTGACCACTCTTTTCTATAGAGGGACATATACATACTAGTATAGACCCTTCAACTAGTGCAAGGCATGGTCAGAGTTTATATGTGGGCCTTGATGGTGTTGACTTCAACTTGTTAGCCACAATATAGATGGACTTGTTGACATGTGATGATTCTACTTCTATGCTATCTCATCTAGTTAGTCCACTTGGCTTGTCATTATTTGGACATGTGCCAACCACTAGTCATGCTAGCATAGATGCAGAGATGGAGCTAGATGAGGCCAAACAAAATCTAGATATATTGGTGGACATGAGCGATGGTAGGCAGTTGAAGTATTATCAGATGTCACCATTTACAAAAGTAAATCTATAGTTTTTTTTTTACATTCATGTTGAAATTTTAATTGTCTGTTCAACTAATAATTTATGCATGTATACATATCGAGCCTTTGTAATTAAATACATGTTTTAATTTTCTTTTTTGTACACATGTATGTATGTATTATAGGGTGACATCCCTATTTTTACTCCATCTTTGATGCCAAATCATCTATGTCATCAAGACTCATTTGATGATGTCAGTAGTGGACAAGTGAGTTTTAGTTTTTTTGAATTAGACACATGTGAGTTTTAAATGTAATATATTTGTATGCAATTTATAATTTTAAAAGAGATTTAATTAAATATAAAATCATGTACATTGATTTCAATATATATATATATATATATGGGTCAACACATCCTAGAGAGCATCTTGATAGTCAATCTTTAGACTGCATTGTGAGGAGATATCATGATGATAGTTGTACACCTAACAGTCTATAGTTTTTCTAATATTGTAGATTATTCAATCTAGACTTTCATCTAGAGAAATTATTTGATCTATAATTTCATCCAGATTATACATGGGTTTATTATTTGCTATTTGATCTAAAATTTCATTGAGATTATACATGTTTGATGATTGACATATATATATACATTCTCTAGACATTTCTTTTACATGTTAGATTATGTTGGATTGTGTTAGATTATGTTAGACTATGTTGTGTTTCATGTTATATTATGTTAGAGAATGTTCTATAATGTTGAAAATAATGTTAGATTATGTTCGATTATGTTAGACTGTGTTCTTTTACATGTTATATTATGTTGGATAATATTATATTATGTTGGAAAATATGTTATATTATGTTAGATTATGTTGTTTTACGTGTTATATTATGTTGGATATTGAATATTCTTCTATTATTTTGTAAATTATGTTATATTATGTTAGATTATGTTGGATTATGTTAGATTACATGTTCTCTTACATGTTAGATTATGTTATATTATGTTGGTTTATGAAACTGATGTATACATATGAAATTGGTTAGGGTTAGGGTTAGGTAATTAACTTTACATAATTCTTAATTAGCTACATAATTCCTAATTCCTAATAATTCAAGTGATTTTTAGATATGATTAAAGTCTATTCCTAATTTCATCCCCTTAAGACAAGTCCTAATCTAATCCCCTTAAGACACTAGTCCTAATTTAATCCCCTTAAGACTAGTGTTCAAATTTCTTCCCCTCAAGGCACACATCCTAATTAGTTGCATAAAAGTTCCTAATTTCTATAATTAGTTACAAATCACAATTTAAACTTCGCAAGTTAAATGAAAGAGTAAACGTAATATATAATTAGTTCCAAGTCCCAATTACATCCCCTTAAGACACAAGTCCTAATTTCATCCCCTTAAGACAAGTGTTCAAATTTCTTCCCCTCAAGGCACATGTCCTAATTAGTTGCATACAAGTTCCTAATTTCTATAATTAGTTACAAATCACAATTTAAATTTCACAAGTTAAATGAAAGAGTAAAAGTAATATATAATTAGTTACAAGTCCTAATTTCATCCCCTTAAGACAAGTGTTTGAATTTCTTCCCCTCAAGGAACATGTCCTAATTAGTTGCATACAAGTTCCTAATATCTATAATTAGTTACAAAATTTAAATGAAAAATAAAAGTAATATATAATTACTTCAACCAAATTTCAAATTTCAAATAGTTCAACCAAATTTCAAAATGTTCAAGTTGTTTCAAATTACAAGTTATTTCTATCTCGTACCAAGTGCCTCAGCTCTTTTTTTGATAACATTTAATATTTTCTCGTGATCATCAATATCAAGCCTCCATTTACATATTCCTGGTCCTTTGACTAGATGAAGAATTAGAACATTTTCAATAACATGGTTACTATATTGATATACCTTATTATTAGGTTGATAATTAGTGAAATGTATCTCAAGAACTTAAGTACTTTATTTTGCTTCAAATATGTTCCCTATACAACAATAGAACCTACATACATGTCAATCAAATAAGTCAATAAATTTGAATTCATAAAAAACATAGATGTACATACACAAACATGATTCAACTATATACTAACCTTTGGGAGACATAATTCCATCACTTATTTTAGTCTTTGTTAGATTCTCTCTTTGTATGGTTTAATGTAATAAATAATAGCTAACACCTACATTTTTAGATTCTGCCATGACTGCAAAAATATTGCCTCCACAAAGTATATGTATATAAATTCCATGTGTCATATTCATAACTAAATATATATTAAATAAATTAACCAAAATAATGAAACAAATACACTTGTATGTATATATATACATACCAACTTTGGTGAATGGGTAGGTGCAAGAAGTTGGGTCTCACTTTTGGGCAAAAAGTGGAAGTGGTTTTTCTATTTTTGAAATTTCTTATCGATTGATGTGAAATTTTGATGCATTTAGAGATTGAATATAAAAAAAACTTCAAATATAAAAAATTTAGTGTTTGGAATGTGCTTTTTGAATATGTAATTTATTTGTGTACCCATATGATAGATTTTGTTTTTGGTATGAATATTTAAAAAACACTTTTTTCAAAATGTCTATTTCAGGACCATACCACACTCATGTATAGACACCATAATTTGACACAAATAAATAAATTTTCTTAAATTATTTTAAAAGGAGTTACCTAGTACACCTAAGATTGATGAAAATATTTTTCCTCAATTTTTTATTGAATATTTTTATTATTAATAATTATCAATTGGCTATAAACGTAAATTTTAAAACCTCTCATGTACAGACACCAAAATTTGATCAAAATTTCACTTTTTTGGAAAAAATTATTTTAACCTCAAAATAATTGTAGATAGATTGATGACATATAAATTAATTTATGAAAAATTGTAAAATAAAAAAGTTATTAAAGTTTTAGTGAACTTCACTATTTTACATTTAGGAACCACCTTTCATTAAAAAAATAATGCAAAAATAGTAAATAAAATCATAGGATTATAAAATTTATATTTTTGAAATTAGGATGGTGAGAGCTCTAATATGTTTTTGTTTCATCAAAAAATTGATTGGGAAGACCCTCTAAAAATTATGGCGAGGCATGAATTTGTCAGTTCAATGCCTCAACCAAATCTTGAGAGGTCAAGGCATAGGCTTGGTCTCACCAAGTCTGTCTCAAACCAAAATCTAAGGTAGGAGGAAAAAAATCTTGCCCGATGTCCTAAGAAACCAGCACTCGTTACTTGAAATTCAAAAAATGGGTACCCGTTTCAAAAAAGTCAAATCAACTTATCAAATTCCCCAAATTTTTTTTTGAATTTTTAGAAATGAGTACCCATTTCTAAAAAATACAATTTTTTCATTTTTTCAAAAATGGGTACCCATTTTTAAAAAATTAAAATGGGAACCAATTTTTTTTAGAAATGTGTGCCTATTTTTTAAAAATTGGATCGAGACTTGAGCCTAAAACAGGTACCCATTTTTTAAAACCGGGTACCCATTTCTAAAAGAGCATGATCTCAATCTATGGACTTCAACGAAATTGAGACCCAACTTCTTACTTCTACCCCATTCATGAAATATGGTCATAATCACTAGAAATCAATGAAATATCATCACAGTTTTCATCCCCAAACTCATTTGTATTGATAACATCTAGTAGCACCAAAGTCCACTCACCAAAATATCCACGTCCTTAATTAATGCAACCATCATAGTTTTCATCAATGCAATATCTTCTGTACTCTCTTGCATGCATGTATGCATTGATATTCTATTGATACCTGAATGTAAGGTCCATGCATACATATGAAAATGGAGTTTTAAACATGTGTGTACCATAATTTAGTTATCACATTACATATTAAATATAAATTTGAATCAACTATAATATTTTAATTAATTTATACCTAACGAGTCCCAAAACAATCTGAATGGTATGACTCAATCTGCTTGTGATGACATGTTATATGTATTTATTGGCACCATAAAATATGTTTTGTACCACTCAACCACATCATGAGCATTATAAATGTGATATCCTTTATAGTCCATTCAATAATTCTTTGATACAAGCTCCTATACCATCATGTGCATCCTTTCCATGTCCACTGTCAAAAAACTCCAAATGTGTGAAATATTAAGGTATTGATGATATTTATATAGTGCATAAAATGGTCTAGCTGGTTTAAATTGTGTTGCACATCCATCTAACCATACAATTTATTTTTTCATTTTTATGCCTTTATTTTTCAAACATTCAAAAAATGTCTTAAGACAATGTTCCACAAAATGTTTGTCATGTTCCTTGTCACCATTAATGTAAAAGTGATACTCTTTTTTAATGACTTGTTCTTGATCTATACTTTCCACACCATACAAATAAATTTGTGCATGTTGAAAAAACACTTGAACCATAATAGTAACCTACTCTGTATAGTAATATTCCACATGAAGTTATTTATTACAAATGAAGGAGTAATACTCTAGAAAGTCAACAATAGATAAAATTGTCCTGAGGAGGAAAGTTTCTCTTAGTGTTTGAGATGGTCATGCTTTCCACTTAGCAAGGAAAGCATGACATATATATGGTTGAATCAATTTATGAAAATTTGACATAAATTCTCTAGTGGGTATGTCATCCTCTACATATTCCAACCTTGTTGATTCTTTTCCAACTTTTGTTTATGAATTTATGTACATATATCTCTTACATTTTACCGACCTCGTCATATCAGTATATCAATTGGCTATAAAGGTAAATTTTAAAACCTCTCATGTATGGATACCAAAACTTGATCAAAATTTCACTTTTTTGAAAAAATATTATTTTAACCTCAAAATAATTGTAAGTAGATTGATGACATATAAATTAATTTAAGAAAAATTATCAAATAAAAAAGTTATTAAAGTTTTAGTGAACTTCACTATTTTACATTTAGGAACCACCTTTCACTAAAAAAAATGCAAAAATAGTAAATAAAATCATAGCACTATAAAATTTATATTTTTGATATTAGGATGGTGAGAGCTCTAATAGGTTTTTTTGTCATCAAAAAGTTGATTGGGAAGACCCTCTAAAAATTATGGCAAGGCATGAATTTGCTAGTTCAATGCCTTTGCCAAATCTTGAGAGGTCAAGGCATAGGCTTGGTCTCACCAAGTCTATCTCAAACCAAAATCTAAGGTAGGAGGAAAAAAGCCAGTCCCATGTCCTAAGAAACAAGCACCTGTTACTTGAAATTCAAAAAATGGGTACTCATTTTGAAAAATTCAAATCAGCATATAAAATTCCCCCAATTTTTTTTTAAATTTTTAGAAATTGGTACCCATTTCTAAAAAATATAATTTTTTTATGTTTTCAAAAATGGGTACCCATATTTTGAAAATAAAAATGGGTACTATATATTTTTTTCAAATGGGTGCCTATTTTTTAAAAATTGGATCGGGACTTGAGCCTAAAACGAGTCCCCATTTTTAAAAAAATGGGTACCCGTTTCTAGAAGAGCATGATCTCAATCTATGGACTTTAATAGAATTGAGACCCAACTTCTTACTTCTACTCCAATCATGAAATATGGTCATAATCACTAGAAATCAATAGCATATCATCATAGTTTTCATCCCCAAACTCATTTGTATTGATAACATCTAGTGGCACCAAAGTCCACTCATTAAAATATCCACGTTCTTAATTAATGCAACCATCATAGTTTTCATCAATGCAATTAGGACAAAAACATGAGTATTTTCTTGTGTAAATAGATCACATATTACTATCTATACTCATAACTAAATGCAAAGATTGTGTCTTCTCTACCCTCTTGCATGCATGCATGCATTGATATTGTATCGATGCCTAAATGTAAGGTCCATGCATACATATGAAAAATGAGTTTTAAACATGTGTGTACCCTAATTTAGTTATCACATTACATATTAAATATAAATTTGAATCAATTATAATATTTTAATTAATTTATACTTGAAGAGTCCCAATACAATTTGAATGGTATGACTCAATCCGCTTGTGAAAACATGTTATCTGTATTTATTGGCATCGTAAAATATATTTTGTACCTCTCAACCACATCGTGAGAATTATTAATGTGATATCCTTTATAGTCCATTCAATAATTGCTTAAAGAACATTTGATACAAGCTCTTGACCATCATGCACATCCTTTCCATGTGCACTCTTGAAAAACTCCAAATGTGTGAAATATTAAGGTATCGATGATATTTATATAGTGCATAAAATGGTCTAGCTGGTTTAAATTGTGTTGCACATCCATCTAACCATACAATTTATTTTTCAATCTTTATGCCTTTATTTTTCAAACGTTCAAAAAATTTCTTGAGACAATGTTCCACAAAATGTGTGTCATATTCCTTGTCATCACTAATGTAAAAGTGATACTCTTTTTTAATGACATGTTCTTGATCTATACTTTCCACACCATACAAATAAATTTGTCCATGTCGACAAAAAACTTGAACCATAATAGTAACCTGCTCTGTATAGTAGTATTCCACATGAAGTTATTTTTTACAAATGAAGGAGTAATACTCTAGAAAGTAAACAATAGATAAAATTTTCCTGAGGAGGAAACTTTCTCTTAGTATTTGAGATGGTTATGCTTTCCACTTAGCAAAGAAAGCATGACATATATATGGTTGAATCAATTTATGAAAATTTGACATAAATTCTCTAGTGGATATGTCATCCTCTACATATTCCAACCTTGTTGATTCTTTTCCAACTTTTGTTTATGACTTTATGCACTTATATCTCTTACATTTTACCAACCTCATCATATCAGTATATTCATCTCTAAAACAAAATTTGGTCAAGTTGCCGCATGTTTCACAAGTTCCTCTTATGCAATCTATTTCATCTATTGCACGATCATTTGGTTTGTCACATAAGATTGATGTTATGAAGTTTCTTGGTCATTTATGAAAATAATTTTGAGAATCACCACTTTCCTCTATCATCTTTCAAAACCCTAGATAGCACAAATCAAATTCAATATGATATTAACAACAACATGTTTCAAAAGATCTATTTATCTTCATAAAATAGGGTTTCAATATTTCAAACATTGTTTTTTCAATCTTTGTGTTAGGATATAAATTACAAAATGGGAGATACAATTCATGGTGCATGACATCCAACCAATCTTTTTCATGTAAAGAATACTCTTTAGACCCAATCTTTTATTTTATCATATCTCTTCTATTTGGTGAAAGACAAGTATTATGTAACACCTCACCAAGGGATCCAAAATAATTAACCTAAAGTTTTCTTAAGTTTGCCAAACTTTTTTGGTTTTACAAGAAAGATTAATCATACACATCAAACACATAGTAATGGACACAATAACATACATCCAACTAAAAGCATACATAACAAATTACATTCCTTAAGGATCCCAAGATGTTGAGTCACATTTAATTTAATTAAAACTAAGTCTAACAACTACCATATCCACATAAAATAATAATTAAAGGTCCAAAGTCCATAATATACATTTTTTTGAATGACTCTTGGAAAATGAAATTTGGAATGCTCAATCATCCACTGTACATGTCACAGGGTATGAAAGGCTTAAAAGAATATACATATGTAAAAATAAAGATACATCATCCTCATCAAATTCATGATACAATTACAATAAAGTAAATGAAACTATTAATTGTTGGAAATGATCGAAAAGATCATTGATAGAAGAATGATGGAGTTGGTAAAGAATGTTTTCGAGCATTATTTTGTCATTGATGTCAAACTTGCTATTTGTAGGAATGACAATTTTTTACATGATCCAAGCACTATCACTTAGTTGATTAACAAGGAGGAGTTAATCAATAAGAGGTAACCAGAACACCTAGAGAAAAGGTTGAAGTTATGTTGTTGTAATGAAGTATAAGGATCAGCTAAGACATTGATGAAATAGTGTATTGATGACATACTCTAAGACATAGAGGATGGACACACTTAGATACATTAGAAGTGTAAGTTGTGACAAAGTCAATTGCAAAGCTTAACTAAATTCATCTGCAAGTGTGGAGAAAGCTAGTTCAAGCTGAACAAATTTTTAGTTGGAACTGAGCAAGTGCAAAATCTAGTGTGTGCCAAGTAAATTTCAACTACCGAACATCAGAGAAATGTACTGGATGCTGAGCAAAATTGTTCAGGTGCCAAGCATCAGTAAAACATAGTTAATGCCGAGTAACATAGTATGTGCCAAGCACTAGTATTTCAATAGTGTTGAGTTGCTGCATTATTTGAAAAATCAAGGATTTTCTAGAACATAAACAATAAGGCTATTACATTGAACTTTGTGAACTAGTTGGGTGATAAGGATGATGAGCTGGTGTCAAAGAGTTTTATGTTAAACAATTCTAGGCGAATGCAAATGGATTTATCATGATGTTTCTAGAAGAAACAATCTAGAGGGAAAATAGCACTGTTTCTCTACAGTCCAATTCAAGTTGTGAGTAGGAAGAATTGAGCAAAAAATGAACTACAAAAGTTCTTTATAAGGAGTTACAGGTCAAAGATAAAAGAGAGAGTGGAGCATGTGGTTAATAGAAGACGCCAAGAGAAGGCTAGTGAGAAGTGTCAAAAGAAAGACAAAGTAAAAAAAAAATAGAGCACAGAGACTCTAATTTGATCAAGTGACCACAAGGAGATAGATGCATTGGCATAATGAGAAAAAGAATGAAGGAGAAAGATCTTGAAGGGTGCACAAGCTATTAGACCTGCAAGGAAGGAATGCTAAGCAAGATAGATGAGATGAAGTGTGATCTAAGATCTACAAGGTTTAAGTTGCAAATTATATCAGGTCAAAGCTTTCTAATACTCTCTAACAATTGTAGTAGATATTGAAATCCTATATTGATAGGTTAGCTTAATAGCTAGGTGGAGAAGCCTTTTGAGAAGGTGATTGAAAGCCCTATGGAATTAGGTCGGCCTAACAGCCTTTTGTAAATCCTTTAATAGGTTGACATTCCAAGTTGAATGTTCTAAAGTCCTCTAACAAGGCACAGTCCTAACAAGCTATTGAAATCCTTTGACAGGGTCATAGTTAACAGTGTGTTGTAGCCTTTAAAAAGGCAGGCCTTTAACAAGGCATCACTTCAGAAGGGTGAGAAAAGAAGGTAGCATGTTACTGGTGGTTTTCCCAAATTGGGTTTCCATGTAAATCTCTATGTTATGTGTTGATCTATGTGTTTCATTATTGATATTACTGTAACTTTCAAGGATAAATAATAAAAGCTTGGATGAATGGTAGCATGTATGGGCCTACTATAATTTAGCTAAAGTTTGAATTGGACATGTTGGACCCTAAATAACTGATTCACCCACTTCCCCCCCTCTTAGTTATTCTAAAGAATTCTAACAATTGGTATTAGAGCCCACTTCTATTTTTTTTAAGGTACTAGCAGTAGGAAGATCAAGATGTCCAAGAGAGAAGTTCCCAAGCTCAACAGAGATAACTTAGCTACATGGAAAAGTATGATGAAATTGGACCTTGGATAAATAGGTGACTATGCAAAGAACTCAATCACAATTAATCATGAAGACCCTGTAGGACCCCTCACTATAGATGGTTTAAGTAAAAGGAAGGAGCACAATCAAGCAATGTTGGAGATTGCCTCTGCACTCAGTTATGCTAAATATGATGACATTAAAGGATGTTATACTACACACAAAATTTGGACAACCTTATCAACCATCTATGGAGGAGATGAGAATGTCCAAAGAGTCAAATGAGAAAGCCTTAAAGGAAAGTTTGATGATATGAAGATGGAAGAAGGAGAAAATGTTGCTCAGTATAGTGGAAGAATAAAAGAAGTAGTAAGTGTAATAAGAAGTTTGGGTGATCAACTATAAGAGGAAACAATGAGTAGAAAATACTTGAGAACTCCGCTTCCTATCTATGCTATAAGAGTTTCAGCTATCCAAGAGCTAAGGTGTGTACATGGAAACACACTAACCTTTGAAGGAATAATTGGAAGACTCACTACATTTGAGCTGTCCAACTTTGACAACTACAAGCTAGACAACTTTGAATCTTCTTTTAAGGCCAAGATGATAGTAAAAGACACTAAGGAGGTGCAAACAAAGAAGAAGAATGGAAAAGGCAAACATGTATCTAGTGATAGTAGCACTAATGAAGAAGATGTAGACCAATTGGAGGCATTGCTAGCTAGAAGATCTCATACAGGAAAAGGAAAATTCAAAGGTAAGTTGCCTATCATTTGTTTCAATTGCAATGAAGTTAGTCATATTGCAACAAGATGTACACAATTGAAGAACCATAAGGAAGGAAGCATGTAAAAGAACAAGAAAGAAGACATTAATAAAGACGACAAAGACAAAGGCAAGAGATGCTACATTGTTGAAGAAGATTCAGATGATAATGATGATGAAGTAGTCTATGTGGCTATGAAAGATGAATCAGATGAAGATGGAGCAACAACCTTCGTAACCTGCATGAATAAAAATGACAAATGGATCATAAATAGTGGATTCTCTCATCACATGACTAGAGATACAAGTAAGTTCATTAGCTTTACTCAATATGATGGAAATAGTGTTAGATTTGGTAATGATGCACCATATCTAATCAAAGGAAAAGGTAGCATTAAAATTATAGAGAAGATATCATGTGATAATCCATACTATGTAGAAGGCCTAAATTATAATCTGCTAAGTGTATCATAGTTAAGCAATATAGGATGCAAGGTATAATTTAAAAATAGAACTGCCAACATCTATGATTCTCATTGAATCTTAATAGGAAAGGGTGACCTGACTAGGAGTAATCTATTTTATCTAGATATGGAAGATACTTCTTGTCTTATGGTATAGATCGATGATGTATGGTTGTGGCATAAGAGGCTATGCCATGTAAATTTTGACAATTTGATCAACATAAGAAAAATGAAGAAAGTCAGAGGATTGCCAAAATTGAAGAAGCCTGACAACACAACGTGCAAACAATGTCAACTAGGGAAGATGACAAAGTCTAGTTTCAAAAGAAAGACCTATACTTCCAAAGAAGTATTAGAGTTACTTCATACTGACTTATGTGGTTCAACTAAAGTGCAAAGCTACAAAGGAGATAGATACATAATACTATTTGTGGACAATTACTCAAGAATTATGACAATCATGTTCCTGAAGCAAAAATTTGATGCATTCTAAATGTTCAACTAGTACTTGGTTAGAGTCGAGAAGGAGACAGGAAAGAGCTTGAAATGTCTAAGATTTGATAGAGGAGGTGAACTCACATAAAAAAAACTTGAAGAATTATGCAATGACAGAGGAATAAAAAGGCAAACATCAGCACCTAGGACTCCACCATAGAATGGTATAGCAAAAAGAAGAAATTGATCAATGATTGACTATACCAAAACTTTAATGATGGAAAAGAATGTTGTAGTCAAGTACTAGAGAGAACCTATAAGTACTACAGTAGACACCCTCAATAGAGTTCAAAACAAGAAAGGTACTCATGCAACACCTTTTGAGCTATGGTATGGTCATTCACCTAATGTCAAACATTTCAAAGTATTTGGATCTAACTACTATATACTTAAAGAGTCTAGGAATGGAAATTTTGATTCCAAAAGTGATGAAGGCATATTCCTTGGTTATTCCACAAGAAGCAAAGCTTATAAGTGCTTAAATGTTAATATTTAAAAAGTTGTGGAAAGTGCATAAGTAGAATTTGTTGAGCTTGTAGAAGTTCAAAATGTTGAATGCACCAAGAAAATGGAGGAATACAAGTCATTTGTATAATTCTATGAAGGTATGCCTAATGAAGGTGATGCTAAAAATCAAAATGGAAATCAGCAGCAAACTTCAATATTTGTCAAGTCATAGCCAGTGAATGTCATGTTGCATTTAGATGTTGAGTTGTGGAATGTAGAAAATGCATACTCTGACTCTGAGAATAGAACACATGAAAGAGATGAAGAGTTGCCTAATAGAGATATGCAAAGTAACTCTAATGCTAAAGGGACTAACATAGAAACAAGGATAGAACCAAGATTGGCAAGGTATGTGAGAAGACATCATCCTCCAAAATAGATCATTGGAAACAAAGAGGCCAAACCAATGACAAGAAAAAAGCTTAGATGTGAGGCATGTCTACTCAAAAAAGTGGAACCCAAGATAGTGTGTGAAGCTCTACAAGATGATGATTGGTACAATGCAATGAAAGAAGACATATAGAAAATTGAGAAAAACAAGACTTGGACCTTAGTTCCAAGACCAACAGATAATAATGTGATTGGAACCAAGTGGGTGTTAAGAAACAAGTTAAATGAAAATGGTGAGATCAGAAGGAATAAGGCCAGATTAGTCTGCAAAGGGTATGCACAAGAAGAAGGACTGGATTATGGAGAAACTTTTGCTCCTATTGCAAGAATGGAAGGAGTAAGGGCGTTACTTGCATATGTTTTTTATAAAGGTTTCAAAGACTACCAAATGGATGTAAAGTCTACATTCCTAAATGGTATACTAGAAGAGGAAGTCTACATAGAGCAACCAAAAGGGTTTGTTGATGAGAACAATAAAGACAAGGTTTATAAACTACATAAAACTCTATATGGATTGAAGCAAGCTCCTAGAGCTTGGTATGAGAGACTTCACAAATATCTAGTAAATTTATGTTTTGAAAGAACTAATGACAATAGCAATATGTACATCAAATCAGAAGAAGGTAAGGACATCCTTATATCAAAAATCTTTGTGGATGATATAATCTTTGAAGGAAAAGAAGTAATTAGCAAAGATTTTGCTAACAAGATGAAACATGAATTTGAGATGTCAATGTTTGGAGAAATAAAATTCTTTGTTGGAATGCAAGTACATCAATTGAAACATGGTATATTTGTGACCCAATAAAAGTATATCAAAGAGATACTCAAGGCATTTGGTCTAGAGGATCCCAAACCTGTTAGCACACCAATGGCAATCGGACACAAGCTATCCAAGAATGATGAATCTGTTGAAGTCAACCAGACAATGTATAGGTCTATGATTGGAAAGTTACAATATGTTGTACATAGCAGACCGATATAGCATTAACAGTTGGAATAGTGGCAAGATTCTCTGCTAACACTAGAGAAAATCATCTCATGGTAGCAAAAAGGATAATGAGATATCTTAAAGGAACAAATGATTTTGGTTTGTATTACAAGAGGAGTGATAAGTTTGAGTTGAATGGCTACACTAATGCTGATTGGGGAGGAAACATTGATGACAAAAAAAGAACCAGTGGAGGAGTACTCTTCTTAGGAAAGAGACTAGTCACTTGGACTAGCAAGAAACAAACATGTCCATCACAATCCACAATAGAAGTAGAATATGTAGTAGTAGCCTTTAATTGCACAAACATTGTATGGATCAAACATCTATTGAAGGGAATAAAGGAAGAGATAACCAAGCCAGTGATACTATATTGTGATAACACAAGTGCTATAAACATATCCAAGAATCTTGTAATGCATGGAAAAACCAAGCACATTGCAATAAAGTATCACTATGTTAGAGAATTGGTAGTAGACAAGCAAGTGAAAATGGAATACATTCACACTAAGGAATAGATAGTTGTTATATTCACTAAACCATTACCTAAAGATACTTATGAGTATCTTAGAGGTAAGTTAGGGGTAAAGCCCCTAACCCAAGCTAATTAAAGCAATAGAAAAAGTTGTCCTGCATCAAAAGGAGTTGATCGTTGAAATATTAGAAGCTGATGTAGAGGATGTTAACAGAAACATAAATTTCAAATCAATCACAAGCATGGTGACAGAGGGAGAAAATTGGAAAAGCATAATCTACATCAAGCATATTCAAGATGCTACATCTTTGGCATTAATGTCAAAGAGGGAGATTTATGAGAACTTGATCAATAGTAGATCAGAAGGAGAGATGAGAAATTGATCAACAACAACTGTAAAGAATTAGAGGGAGAAAGCAATAGAAGCTATTAACACTAAGGGAGTAATAGCAAAAGAAGTAGATCAAACATACAAAGAAAGGACATAGCAACTAAGAGGAAGAAGCAAAAAAGAGAAATCAATTTGTATCAGCAAAAGAGGGAGATATGATACAAAGAGAGAGATATGAAATGGTATGAAATGACAACAAGCTTTCTATTTGGCATACAAGTTTGATGGTAACTAAGTTGATCAGCTCAACTAATTGATCTATTTGGTTTTCCATCAATACCAAAGAGGGAGATAGTTGGAAATGATCAAAAAGATCATTGATAGAAGAATAATGGAGTTGGTAAAGAATGTTTTCAATCATTGTTTTGTAATTGATGTCAAACTTGCTATTTGCAAGAATGAAAATTTCTTACATGATCCAAGTACTAACACTTATTTAATTAACTAGAAGGAGTTAATCAATAAGAGGTAACTAGAACACCTAGAGAAAAGGTTGAAGCTATGTTGTTGTAATGACGTATAAGGATCAGCTAAGACATTGATGAGATAATTTATTGATGACATAGTCTAAGACACAGAGGATGGACACACTTAGATACATTAGAAGTGTAAGTTTTGACAAGGTCAATTGCAAAGCTTAACTAAGTTCATATGTGAGTGCTGAGCAAGCTAGTTCAAGCTGAGCAAATTTTTAGTTGGAATCAAGCAAGTGCAAAATCTAGTGTGTGCCGAGAAAAGTTCAAGTATCGAGCATCAAAGAAATGTAGTGGATGTCTAGCAAAATGGTTTAGGTGTCGAGCATCAGTAAAACACAGTTGATGCCAAGTAATACAGTATGTGTTGAGCACCAATATTTCAATAGTGTCGAGTTGCTACAATATTTAAGAAGTTAAGGATTCACTAGAACAAAAATGATAAGGTTGTTACATTGAATTTTGTGAACTAGTTGGGTGATAAGGATGATGAGTTGGTGTCACAAAGTTTTATGCTAACTATTTCTAGGCGAATGCAAATGGATTTATCATGATGTTTCTAGAAGAAACAATTTGGAGGGAAAATAACATCGTTCATCTATAGTCCAATTCAAGTTATGAGCGAAAAGAATTAAGCAAGAAATGAACTACAAAACTTCTTTATAAGGAGTTACAGGTCAAAGATCAAAGAGAGAGTGGAAAGTGTGGTTAATAGAAGAAGCCAAGAGAAGGTTGGTGACAAGTGTCAAATGAAAGACACAGTGAAAAAAAAAAATTGAGCATAGAGACTCTGATTCAATCAAGTGACCACAAGGAGATAGTTGCATTGGCATAACGAGAAAAAGACTCAAGGAGATAGATCTTAAAGGGTGGAAAAGCTATCAAAACTACAAGGAAGGAAAGCCAAGCAAGATAGATGAGCTGAAGTGTGGTATGAGATCTACAAGGTTTAAGTTGCAAATTATATCAAGTCAAAGCTTTCTAATACTCTCTAGCAATTGTATTAGATATTGAAATCCTATATTGATAGGTTAGCTTAACAGCTAGGTGGAGAAGCCTTTTGAGAAGGTGATTGAAAGTCTTATGGAATTAGGTGGGCCTAACAACCTTTTGTAAATCCTTTAATAGGGTGACATTCCAAGTTGAATGTTCTAAAGTCCTCTAATAAGGCAAACTCCTTACAAGCTGTTGAAATCCTTGGACAAGATCACATTTAATAGTGTGTTGTAGCCTTTAACATGATAGGCCTTTAACATGGCATCACTTCAGAAGGGTGAGAAAAGAAGGTAGCATGTTACTGGTGGTTTTCCCAAATTGGGTTTCCACATAAATCTTTGTGTTATGTGTTGATTCTATGTGTTTCATTATTGCATATTGATTTATAGTAACTTGCTAGGATAAAGAATAAAATATTGGATGAATGGTAACATGTATGGGCCTATTATAATTTTGCAAAAGTTTGAATTGGACATATTGGACCCTAAATAACTGATTCACCGCCCTCTCCCCCCTCTTAGTTATTCCAAAGAATTCTAACAATTAATGTACATGATACATCCATCCATCATTAAACACAACTATCCATCATAAAACACAACTAACTAAGTGTGATGTACCTCCTGACCATCAATAGCATCATTAGACCATCATTGGCCCTAGCCATCATCCATGCATAACATCCCAAGCCACCGATCAGATAATTGGTACTATCGTAATAGGGATGTCACTCCTAAAACATGCAACAACATATTCATAAAGAAATCTAACATGCTACAACATATGCATAAAGAAATATAACATGCAAGAATAAAGCATAAGATGATCCTACAAAGTAGATAACATCATCTATCATGTGCTAATTATCAATATAAAGAAACATGTCAGTAAATAACTCCTATCATAAGATATAACATCCATCATAATGATCCAAGAATAGAATGAAGGTAAATTCCTACCAAGAATGCTCCAGCCACAATGTCTATGGATGAATCTCAAAGATAAGAGTGAAAAGCACTACCACCTGACTGCGTGAAACCTAAATGGCCCACTCCCACTACACTGAGAAGATAATCTCAAGTCCCAAATAGGATATCAAATCACATAACACAAATACTCTTTAAGTCCAAGAAATCCTAAAAGTATACTAACTCAAAGGTTCCAACATACAATGACATCTATACCCAAAGGCACACAAAGACACATAGGAATCTACTATGTAAGCGGGAAAGTGTCATTACACAAATCACATTTAGAGTTACCTGAGCAATCCCTTAGGAATGCTAGGTCCCTAGTGATCCCTATGGCCACTAGTATCCTCTCGTACCAATGAGGCATACTACAAAATGTAAGATCATAACCAAGCATTCTCCCTACTCCCATCATAGTTTGTACTAGCACTCGAAGTATGGGTGAGAATATGCAATTATCTTATTAGGTTTATTTTAATCACCATTTAGTGTAATCTTTTCACTTATTAATACAAGTTACAATGGGTTACCCCTAGAGTCTCTTAGGGCTCTCAGCCCCCATTGCAAGCCAGTTCCTGACACTACATATAGATAACCTACCCTAAACTCATGAAATCACAAATCACATGATAACCTCATCCCTATACAAGCAACTGGAAAGAATCATAAATATAATCATGATATCACATCAATTCTCTATGAGCAACGGAAAAGCATCAAATGATAGATCACAATATCCATCGGTTCTCAACTAGCAACCAAAAAATATCCCAAAGTAAATCACAATACCCTTCGTTTCTCAATGAGAAACCAAAAAATATCCCAAAATAATACTAATTGAAGACTCCAAAATGGCCAAGTCAAACATGTCACAACATGACATCATCAAGATCAAAACAAACACTTCAATCCCATCAAGGCAACTAGAAAATAATCCAAATGTAACTAATCGATGACTCAAAAATGGTTAAATTAGGTATCTCATAGCATAAATCTTGCTATCCCACAAAGATACTGAACATAATAACCAACAATATAAACATACTCATCATAAGCATACCATCACATACAAGGTTGAGCAAAATGATCGAGATCAAGTCAACATGATACCACACTCACAAAACCCTTGAGCCTCTGGTAGATGTCCTATAACTAGTCAACAATCTAGTCAACCCCAAAACCCCAAACATAAACATCACACAAAAAACAAGATGTAATTTCATGTTTTGGTTTTGTTTAAATCATATGGTTGGGTTAAATACAAGGTCTTCCATTTTGTTCCAATGTATGTTTTCAAGTCAAAGGGAGCCCCCATTCACCCTATAGTTAACCCATGAATTTATTTAAATAACACAAGGATTTACCACCATAGTTTAAAAATCAATTTCCCAAATTACCGAGGGTAAATATTATATTTGTTTGAGATTGCTAAAGTAAGACTCCCATTGATTTTCAATTCTACTAGAGTCGGATTAACAATCTTTAAAAAAATCTCCTATCTTTAATGCTCATAATATTTACATTAGATTTTATTTTACATAAACTAATATCTTTACATATAACATTTAATTAATTTAATATCTCTTAAATAATATTAATTAATTATTATAAATTCATAATTTTTAATAAATTTTATCAATAACATAATATGTAAAAAAAAAAATATTAATATTATTTAAAAAACTTTATTTAAAATAAATTTTAATAAAATTAAAACTTAATTTTAAAAAACTATTTTTAAAACCTATGTTCTAACTATGATGTGACATTCTCTTAATATATATTGTAATGTCGTCCGCTTGCTAATGCAGGCCTGCGATAGCATTGCTACCGTAGTGTCTACTGTAGTAGAGCTGCCAACACTTTGCCATTACAAAGGGATGGGGGTACAGGTTCGTCCCTCCCCAAAACCCATTTAATTAATTAATTTTAAAAAAATTTAAATTTTTTTTTATAATAAACATTTTCTATTCCACATAAAAACTTTTATAAATAACTTATTTATGGGTTATCATGCAAACTCAAATTCTCAAAATTAATTTGATGGAGAACTTATTGTGATATCCCAATTAACACATTTTTTTTTCCTCTAGAAGATTTTTCCATCTACATTCAAAACCCTATCCTAATAAATTTCTTTAATCTACTAAAGAGGATCATACATATTTAGTGGGTTTTCCTATACAAAAGATTAAATATTCATGATAGGAATGTATACAACTAAAAACATTCATCTCAAGAATTCCTCAGAAAGCATTCAGCAAACACGAAGAAGACAGGAAGTAAAAAGGAGCAAAATAGTATATGCAAAAATCACAAATGTCTACCTAGACACTTATGCTAATTTTCTACTTCTTACAATCTGTAGAGAAAAGTCCCTTCCTTCTCCCACATTCGTAGTTCCATCAAAATGAACCCCAAGCCACTAGGAGTGCCTATAGATAAGGACCTCTCAAGAAGCACCTAGAATGTCTTTAGAAGCAATTAGGAGATAAGATAAGCATTGACAACTGAGCACAAGCCTTATCCAACCTTCTAGATAAATAGATAGGAATGATAAGGTTGTAGACACCATGTGCTTAATTAGTGCGCTTGCTCCCATGTTGTAGACAACATTTGCATAAAAGAGGTGCACATACTCCTAGGTAGAATTATAACTTTTATTTTTTATTCTTTTTTATTTAATTCTTTTATTTAATTAATTTCCCAATTAATAAAATAAAATAAAATATTAAAATATCATATTAATTTTCCATTAAATTATATCATTAGTTAAATCTTTTAATTAGACCTAATTAATAGAAAATTCAGTAAAGACCTCCAAAGTAAAATATGAAAATCCATCATAGAAGAATCCATACAAAATCAGATTAAGGGGTTATAATCATGAATTACATCATCCGACACATTCAAAAGGTAGACAACTCAGATACTTGTCCTACTTTTCTAGGAAAACTGGTTTAAGGGTTTAGGATTTGGATTTAATAATTTATCTCCCCTCTCTTACCATTGAGATAATGCTATAGGGTATGCTCATCCTAGCAATTCAGGGAAGTCGATACCCAGTACCTACAACCTACATAAAATCCATGCAGGTACATACACAATACATACTAAGGTAAACATGCAATGGTGGAAAGTGGTGCATCATGTAGATCCTCACTAGTAGGTGACTATGACTCCCTTCCTTAACCACATCAGAAATGCCATACATAAAGACAAAAAATACACACACCATAAACATGCAGTATGGTGTAAGTATCCATAAGAAAACACACATAATAATCCATATCACTAAACAACATCGATAACTGAGGACATTATAATAATCATCATCCATACATGAAAGGCAGAGTCCAAGTAATCTCATCATATAACAATAGTACTAATCATCAAACATAAAACTAGCCTAAAAGAGTTTAGCAATGATAGTACAAATGCAAACTAGGGGCATGCACTACATATTATAAATCCAATATTGAATGACCAAGTTTTTAATTGTTTCGACAATCCTATTAGATCGAGGAACTCTACACATTAGCGCCCAATTTCCTTCTATTGTACTATCACCCAAATTGTTTCTCCTTTTTAGATAATGTAATATCATCTTTTGACTATACCCAATATGAGATGATAGTGAAGAGATTTGTCCTTTTTCCATAATTTCTAATTTAAAAGAGATACAGAATCACTCTTCGTGCAATGGATTTATCTGTAGATCTAGTTTTTTTTTCCAATGGAATGTAGCCCTTCCTTAACACTTTCAATAATATATTTTTCTAGTTTAGAAGTCTTCCACTTTTTTATACTTGTATCAATAGCCAATAGTTTCAATGACTCTTTTAATTCATCTTTAAGAAGTGAAATCAATAATATTTGAGTTTTCTCCACTGTATCAAGATTATCAAATTGTACAATTACTTCTTTAGATTTTTAACTCAATTTTGTTTTCATAGTATGTATAGGTTGATGAGCATATTCTCTCAATTTTTCCACATCCATTTTAATTTAATGATCTATGTTTTTATGATTAAGTTTTCTCTTCAAACTTTGAGCTAGATTTGCATTCTCATTCATTTTTTGATCTCAGGCTACAAGAAAAATTAAAAATATATATAAAAAATAAATACTTGAGATACAACTTGTCTTTAGAGTTCACATATATGTATATATATAACAAGTGAACTATTAGATACAATTTTTATCTAACCTTTAGATGATCCTTCTTTGATATCCATTGCTTCATCTTGAATTTCGTCATGTCCAACATTTTCATCATTGACTATTGCACATGCACGATATAACAAATAGAATCAAGCAAGTCTGTAAGGGGAATTGTCTCTAAAATTTTAAAATCAAAGATATAAAGTTTGCATCTAGACCTATAAATCTAGAGACAGATTGTACTTGTGAGAGATGCTTGCATACATATCTTTTTGAAAATGGGATGAACCTTCTCCAACCTTAGTAGGTTATACTAGTTTACAATGTCCTAAATAAATTCATAATTTAATAAAACCTAATCCTAAATATTCATAATTCGATAAACCATTAATATTAAGTTAATAGCAACCCTAAGTTTATATTTACCATTTTCATAATTAGATAAACCCTAATCTTAGCTATATACATACAAAAAGTCTACAATAAGATTGTACACTATATGAACTATATATGCATTGGAAAAAAAATTTACATTTGTACCTTGCATCCTATAGTATCCTTTGTGAGTTTTTTATCATGCATAATTACTCGCTCTATTACCTTTATTGCCCATCTCGCAATTTTTTCTTCCAAAATTTCAAAATAGACAAGTTGCAAAATATTTGCTCCCTCCAAATTGAAGTGCAAATTATTTGATTGGATTTGAATGTTACAAGTAAAAATAAAAATTATATGACAATTTTTATTTTAAAAACCCTTTAAGGCCAACCTTAGTTTCGATCGAACTGACATTAGGTAGTTTTGATTGAAACTAAGGTCGGGTCAATTAACTTTCTTAGTTTTGATAGAAACTAGATAAGTTTGTTTCTATCAAAACTAATGTTTTTAATTTCTATCAAAACTAGGTAATCATAGGTCTTCCCCATGTGTAAGAAGATTTCCAATATTTTCATGGCTTCTAGACTCAATTAGCAAGTTTAGATGGAACACTAAAGTCATGTGATTTTGCATGATAAAAGTACTTTGAGAGAGATTTCTAATGACTATGAATTTGCTATATTTTGAAATTTTTACATATACATTTTTTCACATGAATTGAATAGAGGTTTGTTATAAAAAATAAATGTATTTATTGGATGTTGATGGAAAAATAGTAACTAAGAGAATATTATATAAAAAAATACTTATAGTCTTCATATTTTAGTCCTCTTTCAAGAAGAAAAATAAATTTTGAAATTGGCTCTAAATATATAATAAGTTACATGTGTCAAAATCCATGTATGTCCAAATTTGTGTTAGGTAAAATTTAACTCTAATAAAATATGAAATACTAAGGCTAAAGACCTTAGATCACCTCAACGGTTCTAGTATGGATGTTAAAAAACTAAATTTGAATGAATCACATTGATATCTATTGTAGAAAAAAATTTATGTGAGTGAAAAATGATGTCACTTTTTAAAAATCATGTTTTAAAAAACATACCAATTTATGTGGGAGAAAAAAAATTTCAATCAAATCTATTTTTTAAAAAAAATTAAAAAACATATTTTGATTCTACAAAGAAAAGCCTAAAATGCTCTAATTTACTTCATGTTCAAATTCCTAATCATTAAATGGAAATATGCATCGAAAAGTAAAAGTTTTCTTGAAAATTGACAATTTAGTGTTAGTTTAGGCAAAAAGTGTAACCCACTATTGTGGGTTCACCCATAATTGGCATCTTCCACTTTGATTTAAATTTAAAAAATAGTTATTCCAAATATTTTTAAAAATTCTCCTACAATTTCATTCTGACATTTTATCATGCATTGGCTTGAAAATATTTTTATCAATGTCAATTACTTACATTGTGTGCATTCATCATTTCAACTTGAGATGTCACGTTAGGCACATTAGATGAGATAAGTGTATTTTTCATAATCATTTCAATTGGGGTATGTTGTAAACTTTTGTTTGTCAAATTAGGTGTGTTTGCGACATTAATAACAATAGGTAGATTTTCATCATTTACATTGGAAGAATCTGATGATGTACCTTCATGTAATCTCCTTATACGCTCCCTTGTTTTTTCCTTTGCTATCTCTCATTTTTTAATCATTTCTTTCTTGTTCTCTCCCATGATTTTAGATTTGAATTAAGCAACAAGCAATAACATTAATAAAATACAAAAACAATTAAAATTTTATGACTATTTTATGTTCAATCATAAGATACCAACATAAAATAAGATACATTGAAACATGAAAAATATAAAATGTAGCATTTCCAAGAACAAAAAACCTTATACTTGCATACTTGGTATAGAAATACATGTGAAACAATAGTAGAATCTCATGGAAGGCACTGAAACAACATAATAACCATTGACATGCTATTTTATTTACATTTTTCAATAGCTTGATCTAGTTATTGAGTTCTTCCTACATTGTCCATGTGGACTAATATCCCAACCAGATCTTGCATGACCCATTCGAATTTTGTAAAACTTGATCAAGTTATGTATACTATTACACAAAGGTAGATTGAATGAGGGAGAGAGTGATGGAGAGAATGAGAGAGAGAGAGAGAGTGTGGAAATAGGATAAAGAGAGAGAAGTGGATATGAAAAGGGGGAGAGAGAGAGAGAGAGAGAGAGAGAGAGAGAGAGAGAGAGAGAGAGAGAGAGAGAGAGAGAGAGAGAGAGAGAAGAGGATGTGATAGAGAGAGATTGTTGGGTGGAGAGAGTGAGAGATTACTTCTCTCTCTCTCTCACCCACCTCTCTCTCTCTCTCTCTCTCTCTCTCCCTCAATAGACTCTTATATAGTAGTAATACATAACCTGATTGGGTTTTACAAAATTGGATCGGGTTCTACAAAACTCGATTAGGTTATAAAAAGCTCAATTGGGTTCTAAATGCATTCTTTATTTTTAGGAACCCGATTGAGTTATTTGAATGCAAAATTTCCAATTGGGTTATGCCTTGGTAATAGCCTCAAGAAACAATCCAAAGGCTTGGGAGACTTTTTTCATCCTTTAGATGCTTTTTCATTATGTAAAATGAATTGTTATCTTTGTCTTCATCAGGTACATGAATGGTGAAGTGGGTATCTCTAAAATCACCAACATAATCTTACACATCTTCCTAGCTTTCTTATTATTTATTTTCTTCTATTTTTGCACAACATTAACAAATATAAACTTTAATTACTTCTACCAATGCCTTGACATTCCTCACAGACATATGTCTACCATTTTTTAAATAACTTTTGATATACTTAACCAAATTCAAAATAAATTACATATTATTGTTCTACACTTGATTATTTACATTTTTGTAATTAAAAAATTTATTTTAAATTATTTTGATGCAATTTATGCTCAACACATGAGAAAGTACCAAAACTTCATGATGTAGTATGTTCAATAATTGATAACAAAAAAATATTCATCACCAAATTACAAAGAAAATACACAATTTCTAGATATGACTCTTAATTGTCATCCTACCAAAGAGATATGAAAATTAATAAATATAACTATGTCTTTTGTGTTGCACACAAAAACAACTGTTATACTTTCTAAAAAAATCAGGAACTATTTTTCATGTCCATGGGGTTTGACCCACATAATCTTATCCATTGTGTAAAAACTCTAGTAGTTTAGAAAGAAGATTAAGAGTACTACCATTTATATATTTTACACAACTTATCATTTTTAGTGGATTACCATCAAATGTCTCATCCAAGTTTAGGTTTACCTGATTTCAAAAAAAAGGTGTCCACTGACACCCCCTTTTTCTACACCATCTTGGTGCACTCACCCTTTCATTTTCATTTTCTATCTTCATTGTTTATTTCTTGTGGATGGCACAAGAACTAGATTTCTGAGTTAATCATGCATTCTCATATCAATAAATTTCTCTGACTTATTTCCATTTTTTGAATATGGATGAATTTCTTAAGACCATTTAGACTGTAGAGGAAACTCATTCAATGGATGCAACCATGGGGGTAGTAGTGGAGGGAGAAAATGAGGGAGATTAGTGTATAGTATGATACAATCCCATGAACCAAATTTAATTATTCATATTAGCATTAGTGTAGATGTTGTACCTTATGACCAATGCAAGGTTCAACAAATGATTGCTATCTTTATTATATCTATTTTATATGTAATAGAAACACATTTTTTTTGGAGGACCATTTAGTAAGGTTTGGAAAACAATCAAATGTATAGATAATATTGTATAGATAATATTGATTGGTGAATCCATCATTCTCACAAAAAGAAATCCTTTGAATTTTAGAGATACACAACATTGGTTTAGCTATACAAATTTACAATGAGATCTGTAAAATTCCCTATGAATTTGCCAATGTGGAAACTTAACCAAGTCAAACAAACAAAACAAGGGCCCTTTAGCAAGAGAGCTAAATTGGTGGCCAAGAAACCCTATTTCAATCACTTTATGGTTAAATTACTAGAATATCAAGTTCAATCCTTCAATTGTTTCGAGAACTCAAAGTATTTACAAAATTTGTTTGCAGGGTTTGAAATATTGACTGTTCCATGTCATTGGTTTGTTTCACAAGAACCTAGCACTAATGTAGGCATTGTAGCAATTGATGCACTCACTCTGAAGCCAACTTCCCTATAATTGATAATGTTTACATTTCGAATCTATTTGGGTAATAGAGGTGTTGTGATATCTTAAATCTATTCCTCGAATGTAATAAATAAAAAATAGTATTTGAGAAAAATAAATAAGATGACTACCAAAAAAATCTTTGTTTCAATCCTTTTTGAACCCTATATATAATTTCAACATCCAAACTTCACAAGAACCAAGCAATTACCTAACATTCTTCAATGTCTAAACTTCACAACATCCAAGTAGTAGCGTGACATTTTTTAATGACCCTTCCTTGCATTTGAATTACTCATGTTTGCATGCTTACCTCTACTACTACAATAATGAATGCATAGAATATAATTTGAATTCTTTTAGTATAAGGTTATTGTTTTAAAAAATTATGCTTAAAAAAATTATATTTATTTATGAGAATAAAAATACAAACTTATAATTAATATCAGCCTAAATCTTGCACTTTTTGTTACAAGTACTAGTGACTATAGCTTACATATAAGCTTTACATTGTTCTAGATTAACATTTACATGATTATACATGTTTATAGACTGACACTTTTTTTCAGTTAGAAAATGTAACATCTATCAAACGTTTCCCTTAGATTTCTTACATTTCCTCTCAATGCTAAATGCTAGGAATACCTAATAAGTATAGCTTACATGTAAGTCTTACATTGTTCTTGATTAACAACGTCACCAACTATAGCTTGCATATAAGCTTTACATTATTCTAGATTAATCACATCACCAACACTATTACTCTCAATCTGAATAGCTAGCTAGTAACTATAGCTTACATATAAGCTTTACATTACCCTAGATTAACCACGTCACCAACACACTCACTCTCAGTAGTGTTGCTCTGATTTGTTCGATTGTCAACAAGCACAGGGGTCGTGAATTTCAAACGAGATGGCTCCATCTTCCCTTCCAGCATCAGCACCACCTATCCCATGGTTGGCCTCATCTCCTCATCTCTTTCAATGCAGAGCAATGCTACAACACTTGCTCTTCTCACCTCTTCAATATCTTCCTCCTCAGCAACACCCTTTTTCACAACATTAATCGTGTTCCTCTGACTAATTTGGGTCGCAGCCCATGGCGGAAAGTAATACATACTTAAATCTTGCACGTCTAAATCCAAAGTTCTTCTCCTGGAAATGATTTCCAAGAGCGTCATGCCAAAGCTGTATACATCGACCTTTGGAGTAATGGGAACACCAGAAATCCATTCCGGAGATAAATAACCTCTCGTTCCCCTCGTTGTGGTCAGAATACGACTTAAATCCCTGTTCACAAGCTTCGCCAACCCGAAATCGGCCAACTTGGGGCAAAAATCAGCATCAAGCAGAATGTTCTCAGGCTTTACATCGCCGTGAATGATGCGATCTTTGAATTCCTCGTGGAGATATAACAAAGCTCGAGCAGTGCCTAAGGCGATCTTGAACCGAGCCTTCCAGTCCAGCACCTTGATTTTACTTTTGGAGCCACTGGTGAAGAGTTATATGGAATTCAGCGATCCATTGGGCATGTAATCATTTCCAAGTGAACTGATTTCCGCTCGAAATTACTTCTCATCCCGGCTTGAATTGTACCGTCTGGTAGAGATCCTTTAAAAACTGAGCCGAATCCTCCGCTCCCCAGCTTAGACCTGAAGTTCCTAGTCGCAATCTTCAACTCCTTGTAACTGAACATTCTAAGAAAAGAGTCGGATGAATCTTCACAACGTTCAGTAGATCGTAGTCGATCTTGTCGCCTCCTCCACATAAAAAATGAAAAGACAGCTAAAGCGATGGCGAGCGCAGTGACAATAGCAATCACAACAGGCATGACGGTTTTGCGTTCGGATGACGATGGTGGATCAAACGTTGCATGGGCAGAGGCAGGGGCTACTCGAATGAAGACATTTGAATTGCTACTAGTTGATGGAGAATCACGCAAACCAAACAGAGGTGTGGACCAGATTTGGCAGGGACCTGAAGGTGGATTGAAAGCATAAGCAGTGCACGAGCAGTTGCTGAGGCAGGCTTTCTCGTTGTGGGCGCTGGGATGTAAGAACCATAATCATTAAACGATGTTGCGTTGGACTCGATGATTCTGTCGGCTGTGCAATTCAAGGGACTCTGGCGAACACAGCCACTGCACGACCAGTCCAGTGAATCCCAGGCTTCATTGTCTTTTGGTGTGAAGCCATTTACACAGCTGCAGAATTCAGAATTAATGGAGTTACAGACGCCGAAAGCGCCGCAGAGGCCATACACGGCGCATTCATCTCTGGGCAGAGACCAGAACATGCTCCATTTATTCCCATCGAACTGAGCAAGTCGCATATCTCCGGACTTGGTCAAGATGAAATGCATGGGCGCACGCATATCATGCGTTGGTGTTAAACTGACATACAAACTAGAGCTGGTGATTTCAACGCTGACATTGAAAAACCTTTTGTCTGTCATCTCTGGAATACGATTGAAAATTCTACCTTCCCAAACTCCGCTCGACCAATACTTGACAGAGTTATTCCACATTAGCACAATTTGTTTGGCGCTAGATGGATCCAACTGGAAGGAGAATAGCCCAGGAGCAGGATCCAACGAGCTTTTCCAAGACACCAGTTTTAGTTGTTCACCAAATCTCATTGCAGGCAACCAGATATCTGTCGGCATGTCGAAACTCTGCCACACAGTTTCAGATTTGTTGTCATCACCGCTCAGCATCAAAAAATTACCAGAGTCTAATATTTTTAAGGAATGAAGAGACTGCTGCCACGGAGAAGCACATCATTGAACGTCAATTCCAAAGAGAAGAATAAATCTGATTTCATAAAGTGCCTGTCGACTGTGAAACAATTCAGTGAAATCAGACGGAATGCCACTGGAGTCAAACTTATTTGCGAAGAAATTTGAGAAGACCTCGTGAGTATGTTACGTCAATCGTGACTTTATTTTCAACTGCTTCTTATTTTATTCCAAAAATAATTGAGAAGACCCGGTGACTATGTTAACGTCATTTTCAACTTCTTATTTTATTCCCGTGGATATATACCGGGGAACATTTTACACTGTTTTTACTGTTTTAAATTCAAAGTGTTACGATCATATATCATTTAAAATATAAATAAAAGGTGCAATCATATCATATATCTTTTGAAAGATATATAAATATTTTTAAAGTCTAAAACATTAGTCATTTTTAAAATAATGTTAAAGATTCTTTTTTCAAAATATTTAAAGATGACTAGTCTCTTGATTGTATAAATTGGGTAGGATTGAAGCTAATAAAGAAATGAAAAAAAATTGTTAGAAAATGTTTCAAAATATTTCAAAATAAAAAATATTAAACATGCTTGATTTTGTTAAAGTACCTAAAATAGTAAACAAGAAAATTCTTAAACCATAGCAAAACCCTTTCTCCACAAATTCTACTTTTCCTACATCTAAAAAATAAATGGGCATAATTTTTTTTACCAAACCTTTGCACTATATACAATTATTTATAATGACCATTAAAATAGGGATTTTTTTTGTGAATTACTCCTAACCTACATTAAATATTACTGTAATAAATATGTTAAAAATTATATGTTATTAATTATAAACTTTTCTTCTTTCTAATTGGTAAATGACCAAAGCCTTATATTATATTAAATAAGAAAAAGTGGTTACAAAATTCTCCTTTTTGACGAGCACTGATAGGAAAGAACGGAGAAAGAAAACCTCTCGTCTAGCCCGGGACCAAAGTCCTTTATTATACATATAATAAAAGGGGCATAGCCCAGTGAGAGAAGAAATCAAAACTTCATTGAAATACTTGGGTAAGCAGAACATCAAATATCCTTAATATGAAATGAACCATGGTCATCAAATAATATAAATTTATTGGGGAATAACAAGAAACCTGTCGACAGGGAAAACCAACACCAAAATCTAATACCCAAAAGGGTTAGACTTAATATTATTAATAGAATAAAAACAAGACTTGTTTAGGACATACTTGTTAGGAGATAAAAACTATCAAAATCTAAGTTTAATAAGTGAATTTTCCTGATATCAAAGGGTTATTAAAATGTATTGAATAGATTTAGTAGGCTAATTTAATAATTATCTAGTTTAGGATTTGTTTTACTTTAATTACATTCAGTTCTATACTAATTTCGAGGTTTAGCTTGATTAATAATTTATTTTTTAATAGCTTATTTTAGGATGGTATTAATTGGGAACTCCTCGTAAGCGTCAACAACCTTTTATAATTTAAGAGTATAATATTAGTAACGTGGTAATAGGAGGGAATGCCAGAACATAATGCATTTTTCATTTTTAGTTTTTAAGTATGAATGAATGAGTTTCAAGTGCGAGTATAATAGGTGAATCTTTAAGCGGTTGAATAAAGAATTAGCAAGATTTGATTTGATCGTCTTACTAGATTTGATAACCATATACATGCACAAAAGATAAAACCATTGAGAGGGTCAATCTCAATTCCTTCAAATTGGAACTAAATACTCATAAGATAATATTTAATATTAATATAAACAAAATTTACATAAGTGATCAGTAATCCATTGAGTACAAGGAAGGCCCTAAATTATACATATTCTACTTGCTGCCTATGGAAAATGCAGCAAGTTAAAACTTGATATTACTCTAAGCTATATCTAGAAAGAAACTAGTGCTATATAGCCATAACAAAGAAAACCATAAAGTACACTCATTATCCTGATTAAACTTCATGAGTCTACTTCCCAAAGACTATAATTATTTATGTGGCATCCTTGAGGGTTTTTTCCCTAGAGCCAATGGAAACTCATAGGTATTCCTAATTCTACTTGATTTATCAAAGTTGGGGAGGCAGAACTCAACAATTTCCAGGTTAAAGAAGTTCCGATTTGAGTGAATGTACACATCAAAGGCTAGCAAGTAAGTCGCTAGCTACTCCCTTGTTGGGTCTTCTTTAATGCCTCTCCAACGTAGTAGGAATTGCGTGCTTACTTCCATTCTTGGAAGAAAAGGATGTTATCTTTGATTCTTGGGAGCAATGGCGAGTTCAAAACTACATGATTGGTGAGCCATGTAGGCTTCAGAAAATGTCATTTTGAGTTTATCATCAATGCTTATAAACACTTCCTCTAAACCTACTAACCAACTCGGGTCGAATATATTGTAGCTAAGTTTAATAATGTCCCATTTCTCAAGTCTATCCCTAGCTAGACATCCTATCCATGTCCCTAGAATATCATTGTTGGTGCACCATAAAAAATTGTACTTTAATACACCTTCCCCCAAACCCTATTGACCGCTACCCTACTCATGTCATCTATGGGCCTAAGTAAAAGATTTCATCTTTTAGGTTTAACTAAACTAAGAAAGGCCATGGTTCTATTTTCAAAAGCATGATATAGGAAAATATTGGTGTCCATAGATTGGGGGGAACATAGAACCTAATTCATACGAGATGAGGAGAGTATGAAGATTAATGACTTTGACGCATATTTATAACATAACTGACAGGAAGCATCTAGAGAGTCAAGTGATGGCCCCAACTCTATGCAACTAAGTGATTATTCCTTCACTCGAGCTTGCAATTTTACTATGATGCCTATAGTCATGTTATCTTTGAGGAGAGGAATCAAATATATGGAGATATGTGAGCCAAGATTTGCACCAATAGAGATAATCATATATCCAAGTATTGAAGGAGAGTACGATGTGAGCCAATATCTTATGATAATAATCCTTTACTAGCTATGATTAAATGTTGATATTTTTTCTCCATCTATACCTTTGTTTGCTAAACTAGATCTGCTTCACTATTGTCTTCTCTAAATATATGTGAGAATCTAATTTCTTCAAATTCTTCTAGTAGTCTTATGGTTATTTCTAATCTAGAATTTAATATCCAATTTGGAGTTCTTCCTTTCCTGAGCGCATTGAAGACTATTTGTGAGTTTGCTTTGATTATGATTTTTTTAAATTTTTTTCTTAATACAAAGCTTTATTCCTTCTTTTACTACTTCTAGTTCTGTTATATTATTCGAGACTAATCCCAGTGGCTTTTCTCTTTTAACGAGCTAGTTTCCAAATTCTTCCCTAATAATACACGATATTCCCACTTTTCTGAGGTTGCCTCTAAATGCTCTGTCAAAATTTAGTTTCTTCTATCCTTTCGGTGGTGGTTCCCATTTTTTTTTTTCCTAGATGTATTGTTATTTTTCTTATATGTGAGTTTTGAATTGGTTAGATGTTTCCAATTTTTTTAATTTTCAGCATCCCACTCTGAAAAGGAGCTTCTTCTTTCAAAGTTTTCCTTAGATCACAATTTATGACTTCCACAATGTTAGCCTCAATTTTGTTGTAGAGAGATAGTGTGTTAAGTTCTTCATTCTAACAGATTAATCTCTTTCTTTCTTTCCATATCTCCCAAACTCGGATTGTTGGCGGAATGCACCAAAGCTTTCCATATACTTTATTGTCTATTTTTTTTGGACCCCCTATCAAATGGTTTTTCCATATTTCTAGTAAAGGGTCTATCAAGTTTAGTTTTGATTTGAGCCAAATCAAACATTCCGTCACAAATTTGCACTGGTAAAGAAGATGCTCTGCATTTTCCAATTCTTCTTTACAAAGAGTACATCTCGATGGTCCTTCGAATCCCATTTTCCTAATTCTATCTACAGTTAGAATTCTTTCTTGGATGGCTGCCCAGAGAAAGATACCTTCTTTAGGTAGCCTTGTTGGATCCCAATAGAGATTCATCAAGATATTTATTGCTTCCCATGTTTACAAATTTATCATTTGGTTATATCCTTCTTTTACTTCATAGTTTCCATCTTTAGAAGCTACCCAAATAAGTCTATCCTCCCTAGTAATGGGAAGATCTATAAGGATTTTTTCTAAAGTCTCTTGGTCTACCTGATTGAGACCACAATTGTCTAAGGATTTCCATTCCCAAGTTGTTTCTTCATTGGATTGGACCAATTGAATGTAAATCTTCTACCTTTGTACCCCAAATAGTGTGTAAGTGAATCTTTGCATTATAAGTTACGTCAGAGTGGTCAAGGAGGGGTAGCCATTCTAGGACTCTTCCATGAAAAGAACTTTATCACCTTTACTGATATCCCATGTCGTATATTTGGTTATAAGGGGATGACACTTCATAAAGAAATTCCACATTTCTGAACCTTTGGGAGGGTTTCTTGTTCTGAATAGTGATGAACTATCTGACGCGTTAAGATATTTGTTATATAGAATTTTCACCCATTTACTATCTCTTTCTTCATACAATCTCCATACTTGCTTTTCTCATAGAGCTTCATTTTGCCTTTCTAGATTTTTTATTCCTAGACACGCTGCTTTTTTAGGCCTGCATATTTTTTCCCATCTTATTAATGTTGCCTTCTTCTCTTCTAATCCATTCCAAAAGAAGTCTCTTAATTTCTTTTCAATTTTTTTATTTATATTCCTAGGTAGTTGTGAACATGAAATTTAATAAGTAGGTATGGTAGATAGAAAAACTTTGATTTTTGTATCTCTCCCAACTATAGTTAGCCATTTTCCTTTCTAGGCTTTTGTCTGATTGTCTATTTTTCCCAATATTCATTCCCATCCTTAATTATTTTTGTTTTCTTTTTCCAGATGTATTCCCATATATTCAAATGGTGTGCCCTTTTAAAATCCTAGTGTATTGCATATATATTTTTCTCTACCTACTGTTGTGTTTAAGAAAAAAAATTTAGATTTTTCTACATTGATTTTTTGACCTGAGGCTTTTGTGTAATTGTTTAAAATTGCTTTGAAATAGTCAGTCTCTTGCTTAGTGCTTGCTTCAAGTAGTATAGTATTATCAATGAATTGCTGATGTGTGGTGTTATCCACATTGTTGCTGACCATTATCCCTTTAATTTTATATTGAAGTTGCACTATTTTTATTGCTCTTCCCAAATATTCTTCCATGATGATGAAAAAAAAAGGGGCAGATAGGGTCTTCTTGTCAGAGCCCACTAGATATACTAAAAAACCATTTTGGAGTTCCACTAATAAGGAGAGATATTCTTCGGGTAGAGATGCATTGATAAATGATGTTTATCCATTGTTTAGAGAATCCAAAAACTTTGACTATTTTACATAGGAATCTCTAGTCTACTTTATCATAAGCTTTTTGTATGTCTAGTTTTAATAGCATACATGCTTCTTTGTTTTTGGATGCTAAATGAATTGTTTCTTGGATGATAGAAATGCCATCTAGAATAGATCTCTCGGGTACAAATCCTATTTGTTCTTCTAAAATTGACTTAGGGAGAAGTTTTTTGAGACAGTTGGCTAAAGCTTTTGAGAGAACTTTATAGATGGTATTACATAGTGTAATGGGTCTAAAATCTCTTTGTTCTTTAGTCCTATTTTTCTTTGGGATAAGAGTAAGGAAGGTATGGTTGATTTTCGCTAAGAGAGTTCCTCCATTCCTAGATACTTGCATTGCTTTCCATAAATCTTCACCTATTATTTCCCATCATTTTTTGAAGAAGAACACTTCGAATCCATCAGGCCCTGGTGATTTTCCTAAGTTAATGCTAAAGAGAGTCATTTTGATTTCTTGCAATGTAAATGGTTTATTGAGAGATTTATTATCATCAGTTGAAATTACACTGGGTATATTTTTCAATATTTGTACTTGTTCTATTCTATTAGAAGTGTCATAATTATTGAGTATATCTTTAAAATACTCTACAAAAATTTATGCTGTTGTATTTGGATTATCTATCTATTCACATTGTGTATTTTTTATTTTTTCTATATTATTGCAAGCTTTATGATGTAGGGGTATTGTTGTGAAAGAATTTCATGTTGCAATCTCCTTCTGCCAACCATTTCTCCCTAGACTTTTGCTTCCAATATACCTTTTCTTTGGCTAAAATTTTTCTGTATATTATTAAAATTGCTTCCATATTTGCTTCCAATATTATTAAAATTGCTCTTCTTGCCACCAATTTTTTATATTATTCATAAATTTTTTGTGCGTAAACTACATTTTTTCACATTTAAATGTATTTCTTCTAGAATTGGACTGTTCCTTGATTTCAATTTTAATCAAAAAATAATTTGATCTTGCCATTGGTAAAATTTCTATAGTGATTTCTCTTTCTAGATTGTTTAGCTCTCCTTTAAAGAAAAAATTGTCTAATCTTTCTAAAATGTAGCTATAATATTTTCTTCTATTATTCCATATGTACACTCCATTTTTTGTTGGAATGTCTATGAAGGAGTTTCTTTCTCTCCATTCTCTTAAGTTTTTTGTAGCTCTAATTATTGTCCAGATCCCACCTTATTTTTCATCTCTTTTTAATATTGTATTGAAATCTTCTCCAATAATAATTCTCTCATTTTGTAGTGTATTAAGAAATATACTAATCTCATTCCATACTATTAATCTATCTACTATTTGTGTGGGCCCATGTGCATTTATTACTATCATCTGGAGATTAGTTTTTGTGCAGAAACCTTGCTTCCCATCCTATTAGAATTAGAGGTCATACTTTCTAGATTGACTTTTTGGTTATTCCAAATTATTCCCAATTCTCCTAAGACTCCTTGTGATGGTTTAAATTCTTATTTCCAAGTGCCTAGTTTCTATCCTAACTCTAAGCCTTCTTCTTTGTTTAATTCTGTTTCTTGAATCAATAGGATCTTTGTGTCAAAAAGTGTTAGATTACACTTTAATAAGCATTTCTTGCTAGGGGCATTTAGGCCCCTAGCATTCCATGTGGTGATTCTCATTGATCTTGTGGAAGGTTCTCCACTTCCTACCTTGTAGAATTTCTATAATCATGGTTTGTTCCTTTTCTTCCTATTGCATCCCTAAGATCTTTTAATGATTTTATTCCTCATTTATCTTTTTTTTTTCCACAATTAGGTTTCTTCAACCCTTCTTGATTGATGGGTATGCTCATTCTCTCCAAATTTAGTTGATTCCTTACTCTTGATGTAATTTTTGATTCTTTTGTTTCCCGATCTTCTTCTATTAAGAGTTCTTTAATTAGTTGGTTGTTTATCAGTTCTTCTTCATCTTAATTTCCTTCTTCACCTTTCATCTTGCCTCTTTCTGATCTTTGCTCCCAAATGAGGTTCTCTACCACGGTTTCAAAGTCTTCCCATATTGATTATTCTTCTCTCTGATCTCCCTATTCTTCTCCTTGCTTGCTTATCTGTTCCATGTTTTTTTTTTTCTCTATGTATAATTTTTCTAATGCTACCGGCTGCAATACCTCCTTCTCACCTCTGTCTTCTACCTTTCTTATCTCTTCTTCAACTAGATCAAACATGTCCTTTCCATTTCTTGGTGTTTGCCAAAATTTGTACCTTCTTTTCTTTGATTTTTTTCCTAATAGTGACATTAATCCACTGGATTGAATCTGCTAGAGGTACATTAAAGCTCTGATCATTTATCTCTAAAGGCTCTTCTCCATCCCTTATCTAATTTTGTTCTTGAATTACTTCTTCCTTGGTTTCCCTTTCTATGTGGGCCTTTCTCTCTAACAGTTTATTGCAAAGTTTCTTCATTTTGTTCCATAATTTTTTCCTCTTACATTGAAATTAACTTTGTATTGCCTCCTTTTCATGCTTCCTTTTTTGAATTTGACCTCATGACAACCTTTCCTTTATGTTCCTTATGCCTAATATCTACTATAATGAATTGGTTTTCCAAATTATTCTGTAGGAGAAGTACCTCATGGGAGAGCATGTATAGTTTCTTAACATTGATCTATATCTCTTCTATTTCTTTCTTTCCTATACTGTAATCTATACATTTTTCTGTATTTTTCTATTGAATATTGAAAATATGTGTTTGTCCTCAATCTATGTTCTGTCCCTTCAGATCTTTTCTAGTATTTTCATTTTGATCCTCTTGAATTATCTTTGATTCCTTCAGGTCTTGGATTTTATACTCTAATATTATTTTGTCCCTATTTTCTTCTTCCTTTTCCTCACTTTTCCCCACTATTCCTTAATATTTTCTTTAGATTATTCTTGATATTTAATTTGTTAAAGTCTATTCTTATAATTTTATTAATTTCCCCTGTATATTAAGTAAAAGTTAATCTATATATAGCTCTATTTGTGATACTTTTCCTATTTGATTCACTTTGATCTACTTTTACTAAGAATCTTATCTTACTTGCTTTAAATTTATTAACTGCAAATCCTATTAAAATTCTAGAAATTGTCCTATTCTTCTTGTTATATTAATATCATTTAATTTTGATGGAATTTTTTCACATTCCATCCATTTAATTACCCATTTCTATTTATTATAGTTTTCATTAAAATTGGGTTGCCATGCTAAAAAATTATATGGTACCCTTTGTAAAAAACAATTGGATAATTATGCTAATACATTCCTAGATTTAATATCCTAACATTGCAAATACCAATATTGATTTGTATGAGGAGTTATATTACTTGCCTTTGCTCTGTGGATTCTTCCAAAATTTCATCCCAGAATTTTTCTATATTTTGTTAGGCCGTTCCAAATTGCATAGATACTGAGATCTAAGCATTCCTGCCATTTTGCTTCGCTGTATTTGTTGCTAATGATGATTGTTTTGCTATTTCCAATGTAGGCTATTTTTCTTTGGTTAGGGTTTGGAACTTTGCTTCTATTGTATGAGTCTGACTACTTCTTCTGATGGGGAGGACTGTAATTTGATACTGAGGATGTCTTTGTTGCCTTCTACCTAGGTATATCAATAGGGTTTTTTTGTATTGATGTAAGACCAATGTGGCTTCAAAGAGCCTAGAGGTATGTTATTAGGTTTTGAGATCTAAATGGGTTGAGAGGTTTGAATGTTTTGGAGTCTTTATTTTGACATTGACTATATATGATTTCTTCTCTATTGTTATATTTGGTGGTTTCGAAAAAAAAACCTTTTGATTCTTCCATTGTTAATCGAGTCCTTTGGTCTTGGTATATCTTTTTGAAATCTATTTTTTTATATCATACTTTCTACTATTTCTATTTTGGGCTATCTTCCACTCATATTCATCATTTTTATTATGTTGTTTTTGAATGGTTGTATTTCATTTTATGTGAAGCCTGATTAGGGTTTTCAAACCAAATATCCTTTCTGGTGGTTTGATGATTTGTCATTTTTTCCGTACCACAGAGAGTACCTCAAATTTTTTTTTGACAGGTAGCCTGCTCCCTCCTATTGTTTGGTGTTTGTTGGCGCTGTAGGTTAAGGAAGGCCTACATTTTGAATTCATCATTTTTCTTGCAATTTTTAGATTTTTTGTCATTTTCACTATTTTCACTAGGCAAAGCTTTTTCTTTAACATAGCTGACAATTATAGAATATACTTTTAATCTATGTAAACAAATACAATTTATCTAATATATCAAATTGTATTTTAAACTTGATCAACAATATTAGATTTATTTTTATTTAAACAAAATCTACATCATAATATTATTATAAAATTACTCATTAATAATCAAATTATTAAATAATTTAATAATCCGAGAATTGACTTCAAATATCTAGAAACTAGATAAAAAATTATATTAAGCTATTAAAAATGAAAGTGACTTTATATTTATATAAGTCAATTAATTTAATTTTTTTTTAAAATTATAATCACAACTAGATATTTTTAGATAAAGACAAATTAAGCATTAAATATTAGTCGAAGCTTCATGGTGTAATGTTGTGAGCAACACAAGGTTCAATTGAAGGAATATTATAGTACATGTTTCCATTAAATAGCGAGACAAATTCCCTTGTTCCTAAACTTTGAGATCATTTCTCATCCACAAAAAGATCTAATAAATGTGGTCATATAATATAAGTATTCCTCAGATGGTTTGCAATCTTGATGTTTAAACTACAAATTTACTATGGAAATTTTGATTTTTTTTCATAACTTAGTTGTCATAAAAAGATTTGAATGTTTAAAATAAGAAAAAGATTGAATTTAATACTATTTAATTATGTAGAAATCAAATTTCTATTGGCAAAACTTTAGAGTTAGATCATCCTTCTACTTACTTGATGACCATGGAGCTTTAGAAACTACAAACATGATACCAAAATTAACTATAGAGATGTGAGGATAAGTAGTCTTCATCACGCTATAGTTGCACCCAATTTCTTGCCCAATTTCCCATAGTTGGTGTTGAAAATAATCAAGACTTGTTAAGTTACTGAGAGGGGAGGGGTGAATAAGTAACTTCAAAACTTTTCATTAATTCAGCAATTGACAATATAAATCATTCACCATTGATTCATCTACTTTACTACATGCATAAGAAACTGAAAGATAAACATTCATAACACATGGAACATAGAATTTTGGTGACCCAAAAACCTTCCAAGTAGAAAGTAAAACTAGGGTTGGGAGGATAACTAGAAAACTTCACTACTGCACCATAAAGTTAGCTAGTTAAGGCTTACATTGCCCATTTCTGGTGATCTGCCTTGTTAGGAGCAAATGGGACTGCTAGGTCCACCTTGTTAGAGGATTTACAAACATACAATGAAGCATGCAATCTATTAGGAGATGCATACAAAGACTGTTAAGTCTACCCTATTAAAGGATTTAGGACCGATTCACCTATTAGGATAAAATAAGGAATCTTACGTACAACTTTGATTGTTGATTAGATCCTTGAAGCACTGATCACCTCATGTAATAGATATAACTTTACTTCTCCTATATTGACCTTGCTGAATTCCTTGTATTGCTACTGATACATATTCCCATGCAATTCTTACAATCTTACATACATTTAATATTTCGATTATATGTTGGTATGATATAATACATCATATATATATATATATATATATACATATATATATATATATATACATATATATATATACATATATATATATATATATACATATATATATATATATATACATATATATATATATATATACATATATATATATATATATATACATATATATATATACATACATATATATATATATATACATACATACATATATATATATATATATACATACATACATACATACATAGATATATATATACATACATACATATATATATATGTATGTATATATATATATGTATGTATATATATATATATATATATATATGTATATATATATGTATGTATATATATATATATGTATATATGTATATATATATATATGTATGTATATATGTATGTATGTATATATATATGTATATATACACACACACACATATATATATATATATACACACATATATACATATATATATACACACCAGTCCAATTTATACAAATACAAGGTCAGTGAAAACACAAGTGAACAAAACATTACTAAGTCAGCCCAATAGAAGACAACTCAGGTTTTGTAAGCTGACTCAGTGACCTTCTGACACTCGATTTCCACTACATTACTTGGCATTTTCATGCACTTGGTAGAAGTAGAGGCTTGAACCATACTAATCACACAATGTAGCTTCAAACTTAGTGACCATTGGAGATTCGGTAGATATAGTGTCACTTGGTAGATACTAAATACTATGTTTACCTTGCTGCACTTAGTAAACATTACTTCTTCCATCACTTGGTTTACACTAAATTTTCATCACATAGACTAATTTCTCGGTAGACATTGTGAAGCTCAATAGGAACTACACTTCTTGGTGATAACTATTGAACTTCACACTGTCTATATTCACCCAGTAGCTTCTGAAATGCTCAGTGTAAACTGCAAAACTTAGTTAACACTAAAATGCTTGGTATGTTCACATAATTGAATAACTGTTTCACTATTGGCAAATATAACTTAATGCCAACAATCTCCTTCTTTGGAATTGGTGACAAAAACAATTATAGACCAAGACTTATGTACACAAACTAACATACAGAATTTTGATTTTTCAAAATTTATCTTTGTAAAGTTGTTGTATATACATCTACATATGTTTCCCTCATACATAACACATGATGTATATACACATATGCACATAGTCATCCCATATATTCTGTATACATATCTCTAATCTTGATACAATCTCTCCTTTACTCTATTTTTCCCCCCTTTCTCTATAATATCTCCCCCTTTTTGACAATAATGCCAAAGGGCTATACAAGCTATTTACATAGTAACACCAAAATGAGAGAGAAAATCTAAACATACCTTTAGAATAAGAGCAAGTGTCTTATCCCAATTATCTTGCAAAATTTTGCATGTGTGGAGAGCTATCTAAACTTCTACTAACAGCTGTATCAAGTGGTCTACCATTGAGAATTTGTTATCCTCGACCAATGTTTTAGAATGTGCAATCTATTTATCCATTGTGTCCATGATTGGAAAGATCATGTTTTGTAGATCTATTAGTATAGATCATATCATTGCCTCTTCTCTTAGAATTTTTGCGTACATATCTGCAAGATACCTCACCTTGATGTGATGTGTTAAGCTTGAGCTGGGGTCAAGCTGCAATCTTTGTGCATTGGCTTTCATATCCTCATCAATTTTATTCAATTTCTCCTTAACTTCATTAGTAAAGTCGGTAACATCACATTAGTAAAAGAATTTTCAATACTTACCAAAATTGTAGAAAATTCTACCTATTTATTGCAATGTGCTGAGCAATGTGCTCAAGCACCTTATTATCAAACTTCCTTTCTACCTTCTTAATCAATTTCTCCTACTTGGTAGAATATTCATTGAATTTTTGTACTGCCTCCTCTAGCTATAGAAAAATATGTTGAGTGGAATATACATCAACACCTATGGCTTCAAAATGATATTTTTTGCATTCTCAATAATCCTATATTCCCTATCTCATTCTGCTCTCAACTGCTTTTGCCTAGCATTCTCTTCCAAGAGTTGACTGACCAGTCTCATTTCATCAACTATGACAGAGTCAAAATCTAACTTGGGAATCTCTATCTCACTATCCAAATCAATATCTTCTTCAATTTTCTTACCAGCAATCTAAAGTTTTATAGGTTTCTTGTGTTCTACTTCTGGCATTGCTGACTTAAACTTAGGAACATAAACAATTGTTGAGATAGTAGGGCTTGTAGTAAAAATTGGAATAAGACTAATTGAAGAGATGCTAAGAGGAGTGCTAACCAAATAAAAAATTGAAACACTTCCAAAAATTGATGGAGCAATCAGTGGAATACTTACAGAAGTATTTACAATAGAAGAACTATCTGGAACAAAAGTAGGTGCAATTAAAACTATCGTAAACAAAATTGTAGAACTGGATGAAGAACTTACTATACAAGCTGATGAAGCTACTGAAATAGCTGACTCGATAGTTGAAGAATATATATATAGCTTGGGAGATGAAGTGTTTGACATGTCCATTGATGTTACCTAGAGCTGGGAGGTAGCAAGGGATGATTGAGCTGCTGATGTAGCATGTGCTCACAATCATGTTTGCTAAAACTACCTTCACAAAAGTTATGGCAGATTTTAGTGGAGAGTGAGGAAGGGATGCAATTACCTCTACTAAAATCCTCATAGGATCTTCTTCTTCCTACTTGTCCTCCTCCTTAGCTTCTTCGTCCTTTTCTTCTTTCCTATCATTCATCATATCTTGCATATCTTCAACTGTGACTATGATTGAAGGAGTATTATCATCTTCATCATCCTCTTCTTTGTCCCTTTCATCATCCTTGATCTCCATTGGATCCTCAACTGGCTTATTGAGATGATAAACATCTCTCCAAACATCAGTGGCATTCTTGACAACTAATTCCACATTCTTCATTAGTATAAGGCATGTGTTGAACTTGAGGATCATCCTATTCCCATGTTCCTTCAATGCCTTTTACACCTCTACCTCTGTCAGATTGGGCACCAACTATTTTACAGTTTGTCCAAATATATATTTGATAGTTTGGATGGTGTTATCCCATCTAACTTTGATCTTGTCAAGAAGTACTACAAGCACTTATTGAGCAAATTATTCCAAAGAGAACTTCCAAGTTCCCAACTTCTCCATTATCAAGTCCTCAATCTCCTTTTGTTCTGCAAGAGTCCTTGTCTCATACTTCACTGCTTTGAAGTTGTTTATACTTGCTCAAATACTTAACTATTTTAACCTCTCTTCATATGTGGGTGGAGGTCGGTAAAACTCAACTTCATTTTCATCCTTTGTACCTTTCTTCTTGGATCTCTTGGTGAATACAACAGTAGAGGGTTTTGGAGGCTTGGTGATGATCACCTTGCCTTTCTTTCTAACTAGCTACTCCTCTCTTTTTTATTCTTCCTCTACATCATCAGGCCCTTCTTCATCTTCTCCCTTACCTTGGGTAATCATAAGAGGTCCTTCTGTAGTTTTAAACTTAGCCACCCTCTTCTTATCTCTACTAAGAGCTTGAGGGATTTCAATGCCTAGCTCTATTCTGCTCCTAGCTTCTTCATATGTTCCAAAGACTAGAAGCTTTGGATCAACTAGCTCATTGACTAGGGCTTCAATCATGTCCCTAGTTTCATCAATGTTAACCTCATATGGAAGAGGTTTTACCCATGCCATTCTTGGTCTGACTGCCTATATGTACACTCTATCATAGTCAACCATAAAACAAATATCATCTTTGTAGTCATCAACAAGCTTGGGGGGAATCTTGAACTTGTTGTTCATCTTTTCCTTGAACACTTCAAAATAATTGTCCATTACTCTTTCAAAAATATTACCCATCTCTACTATGAACTCATTGATTTGATATAGAATTGGGGTATCCTTCCTCTATATAATAGAACCTTTAGATGGAAAGAATTTTTGGACATAAAAGAAGAGACATGATAGAAATGAACCAAATTTGTAGGGTTTATTTTTGGAAGTCCTGATGTTGTCCATGTTCTTGTTCAGTTGCTTTAATAGCAAATCTAACAAGTCAAACTCAAGTTTTTTCTTTACAACCTTATAAGCTAAATATACAACCTCACATGGCATGTTGTTTAACCGATTAGAGCTATAAAATTTATGCACAATGATGTGAATGCCAAACCTAAGTTGTACATCAGTCACATTGTTGATTTTCAAACCTCTGTCATCCCACTTGGCTAGAGTTTTCTTCTAGAGTACTTCCCGACCTAGGGTTTATTTGGTTTTTACTTTACTGAGCATGGAAGACCCGTGATCTTGTGAATCATCTTTTTTGTGATGAAAATGGGTTATTTTAACCACAATTGCCCCTTGTGCACTCAGCTCACTATATACCTTATCCACTTAACTTGAAAATTCCTTGGCAAGTGCAGGATGTGAGTTAACCCTTTGGTTTCTAGGTGTTTGTGTTGTAGTTTTAAAGACCCATCTACACACATTTCTACTAGGGTACTATGCATCTCAAGAGTTCATAATTCTTGCACAATGCATTTAAAATGAGTGTGAATATTGTTAATTAGGAGTACCTTGGGAGGAATCTAATACTGAGCTCCATGTGGGTCAAAAGATTCTGTAATAGCTAGAACAAGCTTAAAGTTAGGTGCCTTCCACTACACACCCTTGACCAACATCTTGGAACCCTTATTGGCTTTGCTGCTACTACAGCTTCCAGATGCCATCACCACTATGTAAATGAAAGATTTCCTCGAAGATCTTGTTGCAAATTTTCTCAAAAACACTTAGAAGCTCTTCAAATTGCTCTACTCTGTGAATGTTGTAGTTGCGGTGAAGAATGAAATTGAATTTTGCCCTTTTTGTTAAAAATTTTCCATTAATGCTCGATGTAATAATGACATAGTGCATGACAGACTGTCATCCACTGTATAAACTTGGTAAAGGTTTGTAACTTGGTAAATGAACCAAACTCCATTACTCCTAACCTGACTTAGTAGAGTATATAACCAACCTTGATCGGTAGAGTCTTAATCTAGCTTGGTGAAAGTTGAATTCCTATGATCCCTTTGTATCTGAAATACTAATTGGATCTTTTTCTTCCTCTCATTGGAACTGCTTATGATATTGCCTTTGTGAGCATAGTTCTAGTTCTTTCTTATGAAATTAGTTTTGAGATGATGCAGACACTCACTTCTTGAGTGGCTACACTATCATGATTTGACCTTGTTTCCCCAGTAGATTAAGGAATTCACAACTGCCTCTTCTCTTTCCTAATGTTGTCTTCTCTAGCTTTCTTTTCATCCTCAACTTTCCTATATTCATGTAGCTTTTAGCTATATGAACAAGTTCAGTACATTTATAACATCTTATGGTAGTATACCTCTTTCTTAAGTGATTCCTTGCACAATTTATGCCAATGTGTCCATATTATCCACAATAATGACATTTGCACCAAGTATTGTAGTCCCAACAAAATATATCCTTTACAAGTTGTTCAGCTAGATTGAATGGTTTTGATCTACACTCAGATGCCTTGTGACCTTGGTTCTTACATTTATGACACTTACCTTCAAATTTTGGTTTCTCCTTGCCTTCATTAGCCTTGTGACCATGCTAATTGCAGTTCTAGCACTTTCCATTGAATTTTTCCTTCCCATTGCTTCAACATTTGTGATGCAAAGAAAAACACAATAGAAGAAAACACAATAGTAACCAGCACCAAAAAGAGAAAGATAATAAAATTCTTCTATTTTATTTATCAAATGAATAGTACTTACAGTGGCTCTCCTACAATTTCTTCTCCCTATAACTTTGTATCCAGAAACTTTGTTCTCAAACTTGACCTAAACCTAAACTTAAAAACTCTATTTATACTTGCTAAGACAATCTATGAATCATTCTAGATTATTACAAAATAAAAAATTCTATACTTGCTAAGATGGTCTATGGAACATTCTAGATTATTACAAAATAGAAAATTCTAGATCAATATAGAATAGGGGAGAATGACCCCACAAGGGTCTGAAAAAATCCCAAGAATAGATCTTATCATAATGAAAAAATCAAGATAAAATTTCTCAAGTCGGCTCATGCATAAAACTTGACCTAAATACTTAATGTGGTTGCTCATGCACCAATTTTTTTGATGTGTGACCTCTCTTCCCACAGTGACTACAAGTAGGTTTCTAATTTCTTTTGGCACCTTGCTTGGAAGATTCACCTTCTTCCTCATATCCAAGTCCTGCTTTACCTTTTTGCCTATGAAGATTATGCTCATTTTGTAGATTCAATTGATTCATGTCTACTTGGGATTTCATCATTCTCTCATTGACTTGTTTTTTACTATTTAGGTAATTCTTCAATCTTTCATTGATTTTCTTTTTAGATCTCAGCTCATTCCTTGTTCTTTCATTGATTTATCTTTCAAAATTTAGATCATTCCTTATTCTTTCATTTTTTGTTTTGAGAATCCTAATTTCTTTATTTTCTTCAGAGATTTGATCAATAAGGTCTTCATTCTGAAGGGATTGATTTTGATCTTCATTGCTTCTTGCCTCTAAGTCTTCTTTTTCCTTATTTCTTTGTTCTAATATCTCACAGTCTTATTGATTGAATTTCCTATTCTCTTTTGAGTTTCCTTATATCTTCTTCCAATGATCCATTCTTTTCTAGAAGTTCTTTGATTGGATTGTTTGCTTCATCTGAACTGCTTGAAGGGAAAATGTCTTCAATCTTTTCTTCAACATACTAAAGGTCATTCATCTGATTTGCAAGTTCCTTCCTTCTTTTTAAGGATTGAGAAAGATACTCATTTCCTTCTTTGATTTGAACCATGACCATTTCCAAATCTATCTTTTCATTTTCAATTGCTTTGTCAAGTCTGAATATGTCCATTGTCCTTTGATCTTTTCTCAAGTTGTTAAACTTTATCCTGAGAACCACAAAGCTCTGATACTAATTCTTGGAAATAATCAAGACTTGCTAAGTTACTGAGAGGGGAGGGGTGAATCAATAACCTCAAAATTTTTCATTAATTCAACAATTGACAATATAAATCATTCACCATTGATTCATCTACTTTACTGCATGCATAAGAAATTGAAAGATAAACATTCATAACACATGGAACATAGAATTTTGGTGACCTAGTAACCTTCCAAGTAGAAAGTAAAATTGGGGTGGGGATGATACCCACAAAACTTCACTACTATAGCATAAAGTTAGTCAGTTAAGGCTTACATTGACCACTTTTGGTGATCTACCCTGTTAGGAGCAAATAGGGCTGCTAGGTCCCCCTTGTTAGAGGATTTACAAACATACAATGAAGTATGCACTTTGTTAGGAGATTTATACAAAGACTATTAAGTCTACCCTGTTAAAGGATTTAGGAATGATTCACCTATTAGGATGAAACATGGGATCTTACTTACAACTTTAATTTCTAATTAGATCCTTGAAGCACTGATCACCTCATGTGATAGATATAACTTTGCTACCCTTGTATTGACCTTGTTGAATTCCTTGTACTACTCTTGATACACATTAGCATGCACTTCTTAAAATCTTACATACATTTATTATTTTGATTATATATATTGGTATGATACGATACATCACACACACACACACACACACACACACACACACACACACACACACACACACCATTCCAATTTATACAAATATAAGGTTGGCCAAAACACAAGTGAACAAAACATTACCAATTCAACCCAATAGAAGACAACTCGAGTTTTTTAAGTTGACTCCGTGACCTTTTGACACTCAACATCCACTACATTACTCGAGATCATCATGCACTCGGTAGAAGTAGAGGCTTGGTCCATACTAATCACATAACGTAGCTTCAAACTCAGTGACCATTGGAGACTTGGTAGATATAGTGTCACTTGGTAGATAATAAATACTGTGTCTACCTTGCTGCACTTGGCAAACATTACTTCTTCCATCACTCAGTTTACACTGAATTTTCATCACACAGACTAATTTCTCGATAGACGCTCCGAAGCTCGGTAATAGCTACACTGCTCAATGATAACTGTTGAACTTCACATTGTCTATATTCACTCAGTAGCTTCTGAATGCTTGATGTAAACTACAAAACTCAGTTAACACTAGAATGCTTGGTAGGTTCACAAAATTTAATAAGTGTTGTCACTAATGGAAAATATAACTTAATGCCAACAAGTTGGTTGCACTCAGTGATGTAGTAATGCACATGCTTTATGTAGGGCTTTTCAAGGGGCATAAATTTGTCCTCTAGAACAAAACTTTCAAGATGTTTAAGCATCTAAAGATTAGAATTCTCTATGTAGAGAAAATATATAGAAATCATTAAGACTTATTACTCCTACTTAGAGGTTGTTTATAACAAAAGTTTAACAATAATTACTATGTAACTGAGTTGATTCCATTTAAGGAAGAAATATAGAATTCATGATGCTTTATCAATTATCACATTTAAATATTCCACTGTGAAACATTCAGTCAAATTAGACAAAATGAAAAAGCTCACCAGTTATTTTCTAAAAAGATGGGTCGAAGGATAAAATTTCTATAGAAGCTAGTGGTTTTTGTCTCTATGTAGATTTACCAAGAAATCAAAACTCTAAATGGATCCTTAGTCAAGGATCTTGAGTTCAGAGGAATAATAAAATATGTCGCTTATAATAATAGCTTCTACTTATAGTGGTAATAGGAAGAATAAAACATCTCATTTCACAACAAGAGGCAAGCCTCCTACAATCAAATTGAATACGCCAATAAATGAATCCCCAAGCAGGGTCACTCTCAAGAGCACACTATCTAGAATATAATTGTAGTTGGGGCCTTCAATCTGCTCATTATTATAAGATTTATAAATTATTCAAATTTTCATATAATTTGTTTAATCTAATTTTCAGAAATTTTTTTATTACTTAAAACCTAGTTTGGTACACCATGATCTTATACATATTCTAATACTTTGTGGGACACATTCTCTTATTTCTTTCTTTATGCTTGTTATTTTTGGAAAATTTTACCCTATTTTTGGTTTAGTGGTTGTATGTAGGCCCAAGACTGGTTCTATGAAGTTTCTTTCTATTAAATATTTTTGATGGTTAAGGGTTCTAGGTCCCTTCAAATCCTATTTTCCTATAATGAAAAATAAACAATTCAATAATAGAAAATAAAAATAAAAAATATTATTGAACTATAAATTCAATATCAATACGTTTTTGTAGCACCATTTCATTTACCATGACTTGTCTTTCTTCATTTATTTTCTATAATATTGGAATCAATAATCTGACATTCTCATTATATACAACTTCAAAATCATTTTTGCTCAATAGATTCTACATCCTAAATTTTTCAATTGATAATTCTATGATAACTCCACTGTATAAAAAATATATATTTATTGTTTCTTATATTAGTTTTATTTTTCATACATGCAACATTAATAATATGCAAGCATGTGCATAATCATATAATATTTCTCACAATATATATGAACTAATAATTATTTCATATAGATGTGAAAGCTGGAGAATCAAATTACTAAATTGATATTGCATTTAATAAAAAAAATACTAAAATATAAAGAGTAAATAAAAACTAGCAATGATCTACATTATATCGCACTATGGCTCACAAAGCCTTTGATGTTAATATTGAACTTCTTAAAATTATTTTTGGAAATAGTTCCTACATACCAACAAACAAATTGCACTAATTTCTAATTTTTTAACCTAGTCTCAATCCATGGAGGAAACTTCCTAGTTAAGCACACTGAAGATGGAGTAGTACAGGGATGGATGACATTTGGGGAAGTCCCAGTGCTTCACCTGAGTAAGAATCACCTAGATCTAATGAGTGGTAATTTTTCTATTTATTCTAATGAGGGATGGATTCATGTTGAATCACTACTCATGAAATATGGATCAAAGAGTTTGACTCAAAAACTACATAGTTAAATCTTGATAGAAATATCAGAACTAAAACCATCCAAATTATGCAATAATCTAAGGATCTATTTGGTTCATGGAATTAAAAAAACTCAGATTTCTACAAACCTTGGTTAAGATGAATCACGGTTTTGCAAATATCCATTCCAATTTTTGAGATTTTACTTAAACTGTTTGTTTCACTCAGAAGATGGATGTGAGGAAATATTTTTATGCTTAAGCTTGGAGTTGAAGGCAAATTCAAAAAGTAGTCAAATCTACTGTTTATACACTCATTAAAAAACATAATCGGGTTTTGATTTTTCAATTTCTATTTGCTAGTAGAAAGTTGGAAAACTTGGTTTTGAGGAAAAATTAGAAGTCTAGTATGCTAATTCCATTTTGCCAACTTTCAAACAAATGCAAAAAATTTCAAATCTAGATTTTGAAAAAGCCAATTCCTGTCACCTTCCAAGAACCAAATAGACCATAAGAGAAAACTAAGATGCCCTTATGAAAAAATTGGGTTGCAAGCATAATGGGTTGAACCATGGAAGAAACTTTGTAACCAAGCATTCTCAAGTTGGAGTACTTCTAGGATGGGTGACCTTCAGGGAAGTCTAGTGTGTTCCCTCTATGAGCATAACTTAGTCCCAATGAGTGTTAAGTGTTGCATTTGTTCTCATGAGAGATGGATTTGTGTTGAATCACTACTCATGAAATATGGGTCAAACAGTTTGACTAAAAAACTACACAATTAAATCTTGATAGTAATATCATAACACAAACCATCCAACTTATGCAATATTCTAAGAGAAAACTAAGATGGCCCTATGAAGAAAAAATGGGGTTGCAAGCATAGTGGGTTTAACCATGGAGAAAACTTTGTAATTAAGTGCACTCAAGCTAGTGTAGTTCTAGGATGGGTGACCTCCTGGGTGTACACTCAAAAGATGTCACACTCTAAATCCTTCTATCCAAATGATTCCATGAGTTTGGAATGCTTGGATGCCAACTTAGAACTCCCTATCCATGACGTGCAAGAAAGTATGTTTCAAGAATAAGAAGGTTCTCAACTAAGCCTTAGAGATACTCTTCTTGCAAGTAAACCATGCAATGGGAGGTTCTAAAGATGAGACACAAGAATGAAAATTTCCACAAGGAGTTCTTCAAGGATGCAATGCAAGTATGAAGATTAATCTACATGAATATGCAAGATGGAGCTATTCTAACCAATGATGAGAATGTTACAATCCAACTATTATGCTATGTGAGCTAAATTATAGTAAAGGAAACTATGTAGAAGTTGATAAAATCCAACTTCATAGTGTGCCAAGATCACCTGCATGCAAATAGATTGCTGAAGGGAAACCAAAAAAGGAAGAGAGCAAGAGCTTAGAGCAACTCAACAAAATGAGAAGATATATTTCACAATGAGAAAATGAAATGTGATGTGTGTTTACAATGAGAGAGCCTAAATATAAAGGACTCAAGGAATCTTCTAGAACAAGCTAGAAGATGCTAAAAGATAAGTGAGACAACTAATCCACATAAGCTGGAGAGTTCTCGAACAAGGTGAGAGGATAAGTATGACTTAGATAGGAAAAAACTCCCATGTTGTCAACAACTCATCACAAACTCCTAGATGACAACTAAAGTCTAAATGCATTTATCTAAGTAAACTTAAGTAAATGGAATAAATAATTAAAAAATTAATTATTTACTCTAACAAACTAAACTATCATGTTACTATGCTAAAATTCCATGGATGATAGAATGAGACAAGATATGAGAAGTTATCCACAAAAAACTCTCAAGAATTCAAATAGTAAACCTACACCATAACAATCCTCACAAGTTTGGATCCTTTGAGAGGGAGAGAGCTCTCTCTTTTAAAGTCATATGGATGGTAAAGATCAAGGTTAAGATGATGGATGACCAATGGTGGAGTTCAAAAATGAAAGTGAACCATGTGCACACAAAAGTCAACCAATAGAATATAAGCTGACTTCCCACATAAGACAAAAGTCACAAAGCCTTTTCTTTTAATTTAAAAAATAGAGAAAGGACTTTATGTGTGCACTTTAAGTGGGTTAGATGAATGGGATCTTTTATTTAATTAAAAGGAGACATGTTCTTTTAATCAAAAAATGGACTTAGGATAGCATAGTCAAACTATAGGTTATAATTAAATTAATTGACTATTAGCAATTTGGTTTAGGTAAATGATTAATTAAATTAGCTAAAATGTTGAGAAGGGGGCTAATAGTCTAGATGACCATATTTAGGTGATTACATTTTCCACTTTTTGACCAATGTGTGATTGATCCAAGAACACATTACATCAAAGAAAATAGAAGCCAAGTAGGTATCAATAGATATAGATATTTGATTTTGAAGAAGGAAATAAAGGAGGAGGTAGAAAATCCTGAATGTACAGCCTGCTAGTGGTAGTACTAAACACTAGAAAAAATATAATGTCAAAATTCAAGAAGAATGCTAACACTTAGAAAAGAAGATAGATCAAGAACAAGTGAAAAAGATCAATCGTATGCTCCTGAGAGAGATAGTTGTAGCAAGTGATGATAAAGTATTTATGCCCCCTCGGGATAAAAATTGAGTTGATGTAAGGGAAATATAGAAATGAGAGAGATATGAGAAAATCAAGATATAGCAATGTCCAAGATGACAGATAGATGATTATAACCAAAGATTGACGATAAATTGGTGATAGAATGCCCCAGTTTGACCTGAGTTGACCGCAAAGGAAAAAGCATGAAAATTAGGTCAAATTGAGTAGAAAGGTGATTTTAGACATGAAAAGGTGAATTGAAGTAGATATGAAGCATAGAAGCGATGACGACATGAAGAAATGAAGATGTCCCAGCAATGATTCAAATATTAGACCTCAAAAGATAAGCTAACTTCTCAGAAGAAGCTAGAATTTTAAAATGGAATTTTGACTATCAAGATGAAATTGGATTTTGATTTTGATCCCAAAAATGGATCCAAGATGTCGAAATTAGCCAAGGGTGCAATTTTTGCAAAATTCTAAGGAGTTTGAAAATTAGGTCAAAATGAGGTTGGAGGCTATAAAAGGGGTCCAAGAGTCATTTTCAAATTTATTTTGTATTTTATGAATTTGGAGAGCTTAAAGTGTTATGGAGAGATAAAATTACATTAATGGGCATCCTATTGATTGGCGTTGTTTCAAGCATAGCAGGTTGCACAACTAGCCAGAGCACTATTAAGCATTGGTAAGTTTGTACTTTTTTCTCACATTTCTAAGTTTTTGTACCTTTTTTTTGCATTTTGAGAGTAAAAACTCATAATGTCATACAATATTTTAAAATTATGACATGGTTACTTTAGAAAATACCACATGATACTTCGCATGAAAAATTGTGTTGCACAAGTAGTTAAAGTTATGTTATATAAGACATACCCATTTGTTGCACAAACTGGTGTGAAATATCACATGACAAAAGAATATTGCATGGGTATACAAAAATGTATCACACGATATGCCATCAATATTTTATGTTGCTTTTATATAGCAAGAAATGTTGCACAATTTGTTTTTGAATAATTTTTCCTGAAATTTTTATCATGTTTTTTATGTTGTACTGATGTTTGCATGTTTTCTATTACAAGAATTGTTGCTGGTGCTTCTCATCAGAGCTCCCAAAGTGGTGGAGTTCAGGGTTGTGAAATATTTAATAGATGGAGATATTTATGTGATATCCAGTATAGGTTTGAGGTGGGTTATATGGATCGCCCATATACGAGTGAACCATGGGTTGTTGACTACACTAGCTAAGCGGTAGCATAATGAGCATAACATATTTCATCTATTGACTAAAGAGGCCTTGATAAGTTTAGAGGATGTATATCACATCCTTTGAGTACCTTGTTATGGTGATCTAGTGAGTTGTATGTTTGATTTCTCTATCATATTTGCAAGTTTTCATATTGATGTGAGGTATACTGATGCAAAGTTTGGTTATATGTCACAGGTGTATTATTATCAAACCCTGACAAAGGGGTGGGTAGTAATGTAGTAGCTATTTCATGATGTTACTATCTTGGACTAGGTCATTTGAGTTGGGAGAAATTAATTGATGAGTATGGCACTAAGTACTCAATACTAAGCTTGTTATCTTCATTAGTTTCTCAGGCCTTGGTGACTAACAAGGGTCAGAAGGGCTTCCCACTAGGATGGGGTAGACTAGTAGTAGACTTGATTGCACATCCTCGCAAGATGGTATGGGGGCTAGCTATTCTAGTAGATATGCGTTATGAGCTACATGAGGTAGTATACCATGAGGGTCACTCTTGGGCATGCAAATCCATACTAGGACAGATCTGAATGTGGAAATATGTTTTTGTAATCTAACCACAAGTGCAATCATGGGAGCAAAGAAAACCATATATTTTTGGATATATAGGATTCGTCCCATAGACTCATAGTAGGGACATCAGCTATTATCAATGAATTTTTGATGAGTTGACAGCTTTTACATAGTGGCCCTATCAAGAGTGCCATAGATGGTCAGGTTCCTAGGAGCTGGATTATATGTATTATAGAAAACTATTAGTGGGTAGGCATTTGAAGATTATGGAGAGGTTTGTGTTCAGCCAAGTATGATGGTATTTTGTAGAGTGACAAGTGATTTCTATGGAGACCACTAACTATGCTCGCTTCCACTCAAATGAGGCATGAGGATGGCTACCAATGCTAGATTATCAGACAACCATCTGAGAGATAGAAGCCTTAGTGCAGCCTCCTTGGGATTATCACTTGGATGTAGTTGATGCAGAGGTAGATCCTTCCTTTTCATATGAGATGTAGAGACATCTATTTCCTTGTTTTATAGAGCTAGATGCACTGTCTATAGTAGGGGGACAATGAGGAGGTGGAGGAAGAGGCTAGAGATGGATGGAGGTTAGGGAGTGTTCCCGAGGTGGAAGGAGGATGTAGGCAAAGGCCACTAGGGAGGTGGTGGAGGAAGAGGAGGAGGAGCCACAACTAAGATGGCAACGAGCAGTGTAGGTGGAGGCATAGGCAGAGCATCATGCCAAGGGAGATGATGAGCATGATGCAAGGATCTAGACCTTAGAGGAAGAGCTATAGGTAGATTGGGTCATTATTGTAGTATTGGATCAATAGCTCATGGATGAGCTGACACGAGGAGAGGAGATGCATAAGGAGCAAGATGCTGCTAGGTGAGAGGTATCATGTCATAGAGCACATCTTGCATACTTTTATGCTACATATAGGGGTGTGGTGTCATCAGGTCAAGGACTTCCCAACTACATAGAGTGGGCAGGTAGATCAAAGGGTGTGGTACAACCACCAAATAGTAAATAAGCTCTGCCACTTGGGCCACCACTAGTTGTAGAGGGTGTGAGTTAGCCATAGGCCAATTTTGGGAGTTTTTCATAGTTTTGATTGTACTTCATGAATTTTGAGACAAATATCTAGATTTTGGATCCTACATTTGTATATGTACTATGACACATTGATATATATATATATATATATGAGATACTAGATTTGATTGATGTATTTGTGTACTTGTCTCATTTTAATGAATGTTTTAGCATTTTAAGTTTTCATGTGATGTTTTAGTTTTTTTTTCTTTCTCATGTATGCATTTCTAGTATACTTATGTATATATGCTCATGTATCTCTCTCATGTATGATGTTTAGTTCTAATGTGTATGATGGATCGAAACTTGTGACCCTTGATTAGATTGAATATGATTTTTAGATTATCCCCTTGTGATGAAAAGATAGCAAAGAATGAAGTGAAAGATCAAGGAGGTGAAAAGGTATGATAAAGAAGAAAGCAAAGAAAGATATGAAAGTTGTTAGCTAATATGTATGCAAAAAAGATGAAGAGAGAGCTCTCTCCATATGCAAGAATGCAAGACTAAGCTAGAAAATGCACCTAAAATGCAAGCTAATATGCAATGTGGTTTACTAGCAAGAAAAAAATAACATTTTGATGTAGGAGCATCTTGGGTTGTCTTGTTATCCTACTCATTTATTTCACCTAGTAGTTCCTTCATGTGCCCAGCAGTCCTTCATGTGCCTAATAGTCTTTCATGTGCCTAGCAATTTCTTCATGTGCCTAGCAGCCCTTCATGTGCCTAGCAGTCCTTCATGTGCCTAGTAGTTCCTTCATGTGCCTAGCATTTCTTCATGTGCCTAGCAATTCTTTCATGTGCCTAGCAATCCTATTTTCTTTATGTGCCTAGTAACCCTATTTTCTTCATGTGCCTAGTAACCCTATTTTCTTCATGTGCCGAGTTACTATAGTAATTCCTTCATGTGTCGAGTTACTATAGCATTCCTTCATGTGTCAAGTTACCCAATGTATGCTAAGTGATTCTTCATGTGCCGAGTTACTCAATGTATGCCGAGTGTTTCTTCATGTGTCAAGTTACTCTGTGTATGTCGAGTGTTTCTTCATGTGTTGAGTTACCCAGTGTATGCCGAGTGTTTCTTCATGTGCCAAGTTACTCAGTGCATTTCAAGTGTTTCTTCATGTGCTGAGTTACCCAGTTTATGTTGAGTGTCAGTATTTGGACGTGATTTTGCGAGCCGACTTGCAGAATTTTATTTCATTCGTGACATTTATGTTAAAATCTTTTCTTGGGATGAGTCTAGACCATTGTTGGGTTGGCCCTCCTCTTATGTAATGATTCTAGAATGATCTATAAGCCATTTTGGCAAGTACAAATAGAGTGTTTAGGCTTAGAGTTAAGCAAGTTTTTAGAGAAGAAGTTTTGGAGAAGCTTTTGAAAAGAAGATTAGAGAGCAAAACTGAAAGTGTGAATTTGCAGTTGGAACTTTGAATGTGAACATATTTGTAATTGGCCATAACCTAGAAGGCCTTATAGCTAAGCATGTATGAAGATATCTTGATGAATCAATAAAAGTAATTCACTCTTCTTCCTCCTTTGGTCGCTATCCACTAGTGTTTGCTTCTTTTGTGTTAACTCTTGCAAGGTGGTTTGGATAGCTGGGTGAGCCTTTGGCCCTAGTTATTCACCCCCTTTTGCTTGCATGACATTTAGACTCTTATTTCATCATTGATAATTTATTAGGGACATTATGATATCATACAACCATCATTAGGATAACTGTAAGGATATGAATATAATTGATATCAGATAGGTATGCGAAAATCCAATTTAAGCATTAGAGACATGCAAGTCAAGATAACTATGTGATTAGATTCCCTAAGTTTGATTTAGTAAGATTACACTTGTATCAAGGCATAAGCATTAGGATAACCCCTAAGTGTGGTCTTGTGAAAATAGTCAAGGATAATACATTTGTAAGTCAAAGTATCAAATAGAACAAGCATGAATGTTTTAAAGACTATAGACAAAAAAAGTACACCCAAAAGAAGAAAGAAAGAAAAACATGCCCATGCCCCCAGTCTTGTAGTCTATGACATCCTTGAAAGATTATTAGGGATCGAACATAGCAAAGAAATTATCATAGATGACACACAAAGTAGATAAAGTTCATCATAGCTCATTCATTCAAATGCTTAAGTGTGTGTGTGTGTGTAAGTCACTTGCCCATTTCTTCAATACTTGATTCTAATAGTGAGCAATATTGTGAGACATCCTAAATGATAAGTAGACTATTTAAGAAGTCTTGAGAAACACTTGATGTCAAGTTTGGGGTGGGTAATGTTGAGGAGCAATATTTTGTGTGAGTTGCTAAAGAAAACCCTAATGCACAAGGACACCTCAATAGGCTAAGCAACTATGCCCCCTAGATGAGGATAAGAACCAATTCCAATATAGGAAATGTGGTGCAAAGTGAGTGATTGAGACTAATAGACATAGGTGCAAGGGTCTCAAGTAGCACCTGTTTCCAGATTTTCACAACTTGGAAAAAAAATTAGGACTTTTTTTGTGATGATACATCAAAGCACGTATTGCTAGGTTTTTGTATGCGTGAATATGCGGCCTATGCTAACACACACACTTCAACATGGTCCTTATTTGCAGATTCATCCCGGGATGAACATTGGATTGTTCATCCGAAAATCAGCTGGCAAGTTGACCTGTTGCCTTCTATTTAAAGGGAATTACTTGTTAGATATCCTCAGATTTGAGGTGTTTAAGCAACCAGACCCTCTAAGAACAAAGGATTTAAGAAATGAAATTAATCTATATGATTGTGTAGATTAATCTAGAATGAGAAATGAGTTCTAATCTAAGAACAAGTAAAGGAAACTAGATTAATCATATGCATATTATGCTAAATGAAATTAAGTTAAGGATGCAAATGTGTGTAAAATATGAGCTAATGTGAGTATGAATTCCAGCAGCAATTTGATGCAAATTTCAAATTCATCCTCTCCCAAAATGAAGAGATGAGGGTCTCTTAAATAGACTTTCCTGGAATCCATCAACGGTTGAGATCGATTTCAATCAATGGTCAAGATTAAAGGTGAAGTTCAATCATAAAGGAAGATTCCCAAATTAAAGGGAGTTAACTGATTTAATTTGAGTAGAATAAGGAGCTAACTGATTTAATTTGAGTAGAATAAGTAGTTAACTGATTTAATTCCTTTTTGATCAACAATGAACTGGGAATTTCCCTTTTTGAACTCAAGAAGGATTTTGGAGAGATATTTAATTTAATAAAATGAGATATGCTCTCATAAATATATTTCCTATTTAATTAAATAATTTCATTTAATTAATTAGAGACACTTTCTTATTTAATTAAATAACTCTATTTAATTAATTAGGAATTACTCCTATTTAATTAAATAACTTTGTTTAATTAATTAAAGAATAGCCTTCCATTTAATTAAATAATTACATTTAATTAATCAAGATAGGCGTATTTATTAAATTAAGTAAATTTAATCCCATAGTACATTAGTCTTAGGAGATAATTTAATTTAATAAAGTATAAATACTTTTAAATTAAATTATAATTAAATCAAATAGGTTTAATGCGACTAATATGAGTATGTACTATAGGAATTAAATAAGAAATGTGATGAATGTAGATTAGGGTCTTCTACATCTGACAATTAAGTCAACTAGCGAGTTAGATCAAGAATGTGTCTAATGAAATAGGACTTTAGAAATGATCAAAATAGACTAGAATTGGTATCATGGCAATGAGCCAATTTTGGGGTATTACAGTTTTCGCTAAGATGGTCATTGTTTCGGGACATTTTTTGATTTTTAGGTTTTTTCTAGGATTAATAAGTATGTACAAGATAGTAGAGCTGCAAGCCCCTAAGCATAGATCTTCTTCAAATGTAGGACATTGATAGGCTCTACAAGTTTTACCCCTTCAGGAGTAGAAAGTTGATAACCACTAGACCCAAATGTTGTTATGATAATGTATAGGCCTAACCAATTAGGTTCAAACATTCCCTTCTACTCTCTATGTTACTAATTTTTTGGATTCTATCTAAGCACAAGTTCACTAACTTGAAACTCACATGATTGAACTTTCTTGTTATATTGAGTAGACATGTGCTTTTGATAAGCCCTCATGTGATCAAAATTAGGCTTATGATGTTCATCAAGAGTCTCTAATTCCTATAGTCATATAGCTCTACGGTCTTCATCGGTTATCAACCTGTGTAAGGAGACATACAAGGAGGGTATCTCAACTTCTAATAGGAGGATAGGCTTAGAGCCATAAACTAGAGAAAAGGGTGTGGCCTTTGTAGGAGTACAAATAGTAGTTCTATAAGCCCAAAGTGAAAATTTATCTATAGGTGCCAATCATTCCCAGACTTGTGAACCATTTTGTGTAATATTTTCAGCAATGTTTTTTTGGAGGCCTCAGCTTGGTTGTTCCCTTGAGGGTAGTAGATAGAGGACCAATTTTTTTTGATTCAAAAAAATCTGCACAGTTGTTTAAGGTCCTTATTCTTGAAAGGACCTCCATTATTAGTAATAATGGAGGAAGGAATACCATAATGAAAAATGATATGGATCAATTAAATAGGGAAGCATGTTTGCCTATAGTAGTAGATAGTGGCATAGCTTCAACCCATTTGGTGAAATACTCAGTTGCTATGATGATGAACTTGTGACCACAAGATGAACTTGGGTGAATTTTGCCAACCAAGTCAAAGGTCTATTGCTGAAATGGCTAATATGTCATAGAGGGAATCAACTCATGTCTAGGAACATGAATTAAGTTGCCATGAAGTTGGCATTTTTGACAAGACTAAGCATAAATGAATGGCATTAGCTTGCATGGTTGGCCAATAATAATTTGTCCTACGAAGTTCCCAAGAAAGTGGAAGGCCATTAGAATGTGCCCCATAAATGTCATTGTGGACTTCAACAAGTGTCTTTTCAGACTCTTCTAGCTATAAACACCTAAGAAACGTTTCGTCTAGAATTTTCCTATCCAAGTCACTAGAGACCAAAGTGAAATGTGAGGCATTATAGAGGAGTTGGCATTTTTGGTTGCACATGAGGTTTTCAGAAATAACCTAATCACATAGGTAGGATAAGATGGTTGCATAGTGAGAGGAATCATGACCTACAATAGTGCAGATCACTTGGTTATCTAGGGAATCATAGGAGAGATGATGTGGTTCTTCTACCAAGAACTCAAATCATGATTCATATTCTTGTAGTTGGATGATCGATGATAAAGTGTCCATTGCATTGACAACCTTGTTTTCTACTCTAGGAATTTGTTGGAATGTCAAAAAAGTGAAATATTTCCTTAGAGCATCTATCAACTTCTTGTAAGGGATCAACTTGTCATTTTTTGTTTGATAGTCATTGTTTACATGGTTTATAACAAGTTGAGAATCTCCATAGATGTGCAATTCATTGATTCTCCATTCAAGCGCCATTTTGATCCCATTTGTTAATGCCTCATATTCTATAATGTTATTTGTGCAAGGGAATAAGAGTTTGTAGGATTTTGGGATCATATAATCATGAGGGGAAATAAAGAAGACACCTTCTCCAGCTCCATTCTATGTATGATAACTATCATAGAACATTTCCCAAGTTCTCTCTTGAGGCATCTAGAAATTCAACTTGCATGGGTGTTGTATCCTCTAGTGGAAAATCAACCAATCGGTTAGCTATGGCCTATCCTTTGATGACTTTAAGTTCAACATACTAAATGTCAAATTTTGAAAGAATCATCATCCATTTAGCTAGACGACCAGTGAGCACAAATTTTCTCAACAAATATTTCAAAGGGTCAATTTTTGCAATCAGGTGACCTATATGTCCCAACATGTAATGTTAGAGGTTTTGAGAAGAAAAGACCACTACAAGACATGCCTTCTTGATACTTGTGTAGTTCATTTCATAAGCTACCAAGGCTCAACTGATGTAATATATAGCTCATTCTTTATCAGTCTCATCACTTTGGGTTAATAATGCTCCTAGAGAAGAATCTGTAGCTGAAATATACAAGATCAAAGTTTTCCTAAAATGGGTGGCATCAAAACTGGAGGTTTGGCCAAGTACCCTTTGATTTGGTCTAGACTTTGTTGACATTCATCGTTCCATATATGAGTAGAGCCTTTATGAATTTTTTTTTTGAAAGATTGAGCTTTATTAGCCAACTAAGAAATGAATCTTCTTATGGATTGCAGATGTCCTTGTAGACTTCTAAGTTAACTGGCAGTTCTTGGAGGCATTTCCATGATAGCTTGGACCTTTTCAGGATCAACTTCAATGTCTTTTTCTGAGATAATGTAGCCTAGAAATTTTCCAAATGTGATACCAAAGACACACTATTTTGGGTTCAATGCAAGTTGAAATTGTTCCATATGATCCAATATCAGGCTAAGGTCTTCAAGATGTGTGTCTCATTTTCTAGATTTAACTAGTGTGTCATCAATGTAGTCTTCCATATTTTTATACATCATATCATGAAAGATGGCGGCCACTTCTCTTTGATAGGTAGTACCACCATTTTTGTGCCCAAAAGGCATGACATTCTAGCATAAAATACCCCATGCACATGTAAAAGTTGTTTTCTCTTGATCAGTTGGAGCAATCTTAATTTGGTTATATCCAAAAAAGCCATGCATGAAAGAGTACATTTCATAACCTGCTATCATGTCCACTATCATGTCTATGTTTGGTAGTGGAAAAACATCCTTGGAGAATGATTTGTTTAGATCTCTAAAATTAGTAGAAACACAGATGGATTTATCAAACTTAGAAATAGGTACAATGTTGGAAATTCATTCAGCATGGTCAATAGCTCTGATGAAATTCGCACTCAAGAGCTTTTCCAACTCTAGTTTGATCAATAAGACTACATATGGATGAGTCTTTCTCAAATTTTGTTTGACAAGTTTTACACTAGGGGAGATTGATAAATGGTGCATGATAAGATCTATTTCAAGCCCTGGCATATTTGAATATGTCCATGAAAAATTGATTTTCATTTCTTGAAAGAATTTGGAAAAATTCTCCTTTTCCTCAATTGACAGTGAATCAACCACATGGATAATTTTAGGAGATTCCTCTATCCCCAAGTTGATAGGCTATGTAGGTTCAATGAGAACCAAAGATTTGTCATGAAAATAGCTTGGTAGACTACAAAGTACCTCATCTGTAGGTGCCTCAAGGAGGTTGTTACCATTTGATACGTCTTTATTTTTACTTTTTTGAGGGTTAGATACTGCCACAGTTTGGTTTTTTTCTATCTAACCAATATTTTTCTTTTAATTTTATTACTAAGGTACTTGATATCTAATTCTTTCATATTAATCATGGGTTCATTGTTGGAAGAAGTGATGGGTTTAATGGCATTTAGGTAACAAGAATTCTCATAGTCATTTTGAAAAGATAGTATTTTAGGGATTTGATTTTGGACCATCCAATCTATGAGATTAGGGTGAATTAATGAGAGTGATGTGGAAGCTTCAAGGTTTTTAACATGAAAAGAGTTGAGCTTATAGTAAATGTTGCAAATGAGTCCAGATCAGGAATAGACTTAGAGGGACCAATGTGATCCACTAAGACATTTTCTAAGCCAAACTCATTTGACCCTACACTAGACTCTTCAACTATATTTGTTTGGGTTGCATAGGCATGAATTACATCCACTCCTACCTCACAAGATTCATCTAAAAGGCTTTCTCATTCATACTCATGAGATTCCATACTCTCAATCTCTAGCAATGAGATGGGAAATATTTTTTTCTAATCCATCCTCTATTCATGTCTTCATTGGTGGATTCCTCTTGTTCCAGTTGTTGAGAAGTGGAAGCTTCAACATCATTATTGGTAGTTGGTGTTTCTTCTCCCCATAGGAGAGAAGTTAGAGGGATAATGTCCTCATCTTGTGAAGTGGCAATAAGAAAGGGAGGATCATCATCCGACATGCTTTCTCTTCAATCAAATATTGGCATATCATTTTCTAGCCCAAAAACTAGGCCAATGGTGTCTCAAGCATCATGACCTTGAGTATGACTTAAAGGTTCAAATAGAGCTTTTTTTATTACTAGTTAAAGATGCGTGGCCCTGATAGCCCATGTTTGCAATAAATTTATATCCTTTTCCATATCATTTAGGAGAAATGGGAGTAGTGACTGTTCCTTCCTCTTCATCTTCATCTTCCCTATAGATCTAATCTATAAGTTTTTTTTCTTCTTTCTCCACTTCTAGGGGAGCTGATGACTATACAAAAGTGCCAAAAAGAGTCATGGAGGAAACATAAGGCATCTTTTTGGTAGATGATTTCCATAAGACCAAGGGGAAATAGGTAGAGAAGCAATAGAGTCTAGAGTGTGTTCAACCACATTGAGGCTCATCATTTTCAATTTCTATTCAAACTCTGTAAAGGACAATGTTGGCTTATGAGAAGAGCAATTATGTGGAACCAGTGTTTCAACAGTAGACAATGTATTGATGGACATTGAGTTGTCACTAGGAACAACTATTTTAGTACCATTAAAAGGGAACTTAATGCATTGATGGTACATAGAAGGTACTACTTGCATGTCATGAATCCATGGTCATCCCATTAATAAATTTTAGGCAAGTGGTATGTCTAGGACTAGGAAAATGACTTCTTTCTCAACTAGACCAACTCTAATTGGAAGTACAATTAGACCTTTGCAAGGTCTTTTGACCTCAACATAGGCTTTTATAGTGATGTTGCACCTAGAGTTGATGGTAAATTCTAACATGCCCAACAATTGGATCATGTTAAATGAAATAATGCTCAACCTTGCACCATTGTCTATCAAGACTTGGCAAATGCAAGTGTAGAAGATTTGAACATTGACATGGAAAGCAAGGTTGTTGGGATGACTGAGATCTTTATTGTCTTCTTTAGAAAGAGTGAGGTAGTGATGTCAATAGATATGGTTCACCATAGCTTGGAATAATTTTGCATTCATATCTATGGAGAACTTTTTCAAGGATATCCTTGTGCAAGCCGGGTAGCTCTAATAACTCAAAAATGGAAAGTTGAGCGATTGTACATTATAGTTGGCTGACAAGGTCATAGTTGGAGATATTGGAAGTAGTTGGATGTTTAGAAGATTAAGCATTCTTAAGATAATGAGAAAATTTTAGGACAACCTTAGATTTCCCCCTAGTGATGGTGTTAATTGGTTCACTCTATGAAGAGGAAGATTTGGTCGCTTTTAGTACCACCTTAGGTCTAGTGTAATTATGGTGTTGAAAAACATGTCACATTTTTAGGAAAAATTTTGGTTGTTCATCCTCAACATTGTAACTGGGTCAATTTCCATCATTAGGACTTGCCATGCATAAATATTCAATGGGCTCAAGCATTCCTATAAGGTTTTTTGTGTCAACATAGGCATAGTTGATTTTGGCATCAGGATTCTTCCTAGTGGCTTTAGAGGTTTCAACTTTCTTGTATTCTCTCAAGGGTTGTTTAAAAGCTTTGTGGTCAGTATTTTTAATAAGGCCATATGTGATAACTTTACCAACATCAATAAGATCTTGAATTATGTATTTCAGCTTGAAACAGTTTTATGTGTTGTGACCCTTGCTTTGGTGATAATTGCAAGTGTGATCCTCTCTTCACCATGGAGGTCTGATGGGTGGGTCAAAGGGACGGGAGTTATCTAGGAAAGTAACTAGCTTGTTTGCAATTAAGGTTTTCAAGACCACTTCGTAATGATTGACCATTGGTGTATAAATACATCATTTTTTGATAATTTAGAGGCCTTGTTAGGTATTTGTGGTTTCGAACATTCTTGTTGTTTTCTAGCATAGATATCATTAGAAAGGTTAAATGCAGGTTCCTTGTTCGTAGGAGTATCCACTACCCTATCATTGACAACATACACATTTTTATTCCAAGGTTTGCCTTTGTCTTTGCCATTTCTATTGTTATTATTGTCTTTGTTTAAAACAATATCACCCTTCTTGATAGCAACATCTTTGATGTGATATGTGCTTTCAACCATCGCATTAAAGCAAGTGAATAATTATTTTCTTAGATGAAAGTATAGCTCAGGTACAAGTGTGTTGAAAAAAATGTTGATTTTCTTAGCTTCAAGAACTTGTCGAGGGTTCTAGAGTATAGGGATCTCCATCATTGAAGGTATGTTGCAAAGAGGTCTCCCTGTTTTTGCTTAGGGTAGAAGCAAGGAGTTGGGTTGCAATTTCAAGGAATTCTGTGGATTGAGATCATACTCTTTTAGAAATAGGTACATATTTTAAAAAAAAGAGTACTCATTTTAGGATCGAGCACCCAATCTGAAATTTAAAAAATAGGCACCCATTTTTTTTAAAATCAAGTACACATTTTTTAATTTAAAAAAATGGGTACCCTTTTTTGAAAATATAAAAAAAATGTATTTTTTAGAAATGGGTACCCATTTTTGAAATGTAAAAAATAGGTACCCGTTTCTAAAAATTTAAAATTTTGTTTTTTGGCAGGGGATTTTGTATGCCAATTTGACTTTTTTAAAACATGTACCTATTTTTTGAATTTAAATAATGGGTACCCATTTCTTACAACATTGGGTGGGGTTTTTTTTCTCCTACTTTAGATTTTGGTTTAGGATAGCCTTGGTGAGACCAAACCTATGCCTTGACCTTTCAAGATTTGGCTAAGGCATTGAACTAAAAAATTCATGCCTTGGCATAATTTTTAGAAGGTCTTCCTGATCATTTTTTTAATGAAACAAAAACCCATTAGAGATCTCATTGTCCTGATTTCATAAATATAAATTTAATAGTGCTATGGCTTTATTTACTATTTTTCCATTATTTTTTAATGAAAGGTGGTACCTAAATGTAAAATAGCGAAGTTCACTAAAACTTTAATAACTTTTTTATTTTATCATTTCTCTTAAATTAATTTATATTTCATTAATCTACATACAATTATTTTTAGGTTTTAAAAAAAAATTGAAAAAAGTGAAATTTTGATCAAATTATGGTGTTCGTACATGAGAGGTTTTAAAATTTACCTTTATAGCTAATTAACAATTAATAGTAAAAAACTATTCAAAAAAATTAAGGAAAATTATTGTCATCAATCTTAGGTGTATTAGGTAACTCCCTTTAAAAGGACATATGAAAATTCATTTATTTGTGCAAATTATGGTGTTGGTACATGAGTGTGGTATGGTCCTGAAACAGGCATTTTAAAAAAGTGTTTTTTAAAGATCCCTACCAAAAACAAAATCTATCATATGGGCATATAAATGAATTACATATTTAAAAACTAAATTCTGAGCACAAAAAAAATCATTTTTGAACTTTTTAAAAATTCAATCTCTAAATGCCTCAAATTTTGACATGAATTGACAAGAAATTTCAAAAATAGGAAAAACACTTCCACTTTTTGCCCAAAAGTGAGACCCAACTTCTTGCACTTGCCCCTTAGTTTGGCATAAGTCTAACATAGTTATAGGATGTTGAATGTTGTAAGAGTACTACTAGATAAAGTGTTGTGCCAGCTTATCAAATATTTTGAGAGGGGAAGTCAATTTGGTGAACCACTCCATAGCTTTCCATTTTAGACTTCTAGGAAACAAACACATAAGATAGGAGTCTTCATGCATAAAGTCCATACTAATAGCATAGAAATGTCTCACATGATCATGAGGATCACCATTTCTGTTGTATTTATCATACTTAAGAACCTCTATATCATTAGGAAATGGAGGCATGTATAAAATCCTATCAAATGGAAGAGCACATATTGATTCAATAAATGACATCTTAAGGCTCTTTGGTAGTTTGAAATTGTGCAAGTTGTTTCCTTAGTTCTTTCATTTCTTCCCTCAATATTTCAACCTTAGTATGCTCTCATTTTTGGATTATTTGTTGCACATCAAAATCATGGTGGAGCTTCCATCCTTTGGTTGCCATATACTGGAGATATTGATCCTCATTTTGCTCGAAATCTTTTAGCATCAATTTTTGAGTGAGTTCATCTTGTTGAAATTTTACGACATGCTCATTAATGATCTCCTCATCACTTTTGTGTTGTGATCATCTATGTGTTGAAGGGAATTCCCTTGCATTAACTCTAAGAGTTGTTGGAGGTGAGTGATTGCCATGATTGCCACCAATAGGAATGTGTTCAAAAGGATTATGATAATAATATGTTCTAGTTTCATCATTGAGTATATGGTAGGTTAGCTTTAGCTTCTTGATTTTCTCTTTCCCTAGTGTGGATAATTTTCAAAAGTCTTTCATTTTTGTGCACATTCTCTTCTAAGTGGTGTTTGATCTCATTAAGATGCATGTTTTTCTAAGTGTTTTCACCCATGGGTGTGTCAAAGGGTGTTCCAAATACATTCTCAAAACTGTAAAGTGGATAGTGTTAAATGTTGGCCATCTACGCTTGGCTAGAATTAGGGTCTTCCATACAATATTTTCCATGAGGACATCTAGGTGGAGTTTCTAAGTGTTTGAACAAGAAAGGGGAATGACTACCATTACCAACTTGGAACCTAGTTGTGACTGGTGTGTAAGAATGTGCCTTGCTTAATAGGAAAAGAAAAGTGTGTTAGATTTGAACCTTTTACAATCAATATTAGTCAATTGTCAAATTATAACAAATGGCTTGTCAAATAGTGTTCAATAATTTACAGAACTAGTGACTCAAGCCAAGCGAGCGAGCAAGAAGCTGAATAGTGACTAGCTAGTATAGAATGGTAGCCATATTTTGGCAAGTGATTTAGCAATGGTGTTTTAAGACTTACATCTGATAGACAAAATCCATATTTTCAACTTCAAACAACACCTAACATACAAATGTGTGTCCAGGACTAGGAAGGACTCAACTAACAAGACCCTAAATTAGATAAAGTGGAATAAAACCCTATTTTAGTAGCAAATAGTCTCGAGCAATACTTTCTCAAATTCCTAGTGATAGAAGGACATCACAATATGTCGTGTGATACAATTTTCAATACACGGTTGACACTTTTCTCTTGGGAAATAGTTTGCACAAGGTGGGATGACAAAAATTAGTATAGTAGGATGTTAGAACTTAGAGCAGAAGGATGATATAATATTTGAAGAAAACTAGGTCGTGTGATATTTCTTAAGAGTATATGCGATATAGTGCCAGTTTTATGTGAAAAAGGACAAGTTTTTTACTCCAAAAAGTTTATATTTTAGTTCGATAATTAAGTAACTTTTAGACCACTCGGGGTGAGATTTTAATTTTTGTCAATTAACAATAAGTTTTGCAAACAATAAGGGCTTTTAAAATGTCTCAAACAATTGAAGGGTAAAAAAAAAATTTCCAATAAGCATTTGTAATATCAGAACAACCTTCCTACGAATTTCATCGAGATGTTTGATTTGCATTAATGTTAACACTAGTCAATACATTTGAAAATAGTAACCAAGAAATCTACCTTAGATTCATGATTCATTACTCAACAACTTGGCCCATGCTTGATGTCCCTTCACCTCACACCAAGTGGTTTCCCACAAGAGATATTGGCTTTATCATGGAAGTGCCGTAAGAACAACCAAGGGAACACATATGGTGAGTGTAAAATCTTGGGGTGATCTGGGTAGTCCACTAGGATTGATCCTTGCACCTAGAAATTGAGTATAAAAATATGGTAGTTGTGTATGTGCAAGATCATGGTCAACCAAACTATGGCCTTAAGTGGCAGTGAAAAATCAGCAAATCAGGGTTATGTCAACTTGACACATAATTTTAAAGTGTATCTGAACTTTACATCAAAAATTTCTAAGAAAATAATATGTAGGAAATCGAATATAGTTTCTAAACTACTAGGCCTTATGTAGAGAAAAAAATAATTCGTTGGTCAAAAGTTTGGATTTTAATGCAATACTGCGAAATTTTTAGGGTGAAAATAAAAAGTAGGTGTATGTCTGACCACCTTATTCAAAATCAAATGATAATATTTTTTAAATATAATTATAGATATAAAAAGTAGATTCATGTCTTGATATGACGCATATTTTTGGGTATTTTTATTCCAAATAAATAATTAAATATGAATTTTCTACTAAAATTTATTTAGAAAAAAAAAAACTCTTGTGTCTGGCCACCTTAACTAATGGAAAAAATTAACAAATTTATTTTTATTTTTATTTTTCTTATACTAGGAAAAGTATAGAATGTGACACAACTTTTGGATTTAAAAAATGCTATACCATTTGAAAGTTATAGCTATTTTTCAAATAGTATGTCAATCAACACTTTACAGTAATCTTCATTAAAAATTAACTAATAAATACATATCAAACTAAGAATTTGACAACAATAATATCGATGGAATCTTGAGAGTGTTATAAAAAAATCCTTTTTGTTTCATTCAATTTTGATGAAAATAAAATTATCAGATGGCTACCCGAAGTCTGAGTGTTAGTGAAACCCTTCTCAAACACATTTTTTTGGGTTGACTGAATAGGCTTGGTAAATACTAAGGCTAATCAGATACTTGAATTCAAATTGGGTACCTAATCAAGTTCGATATTTTTCAATTAAAATGTGCAAGGAAATTTGAGAGGAGAGATTTTTCAGTGTCAAATTTGGAGGGAGGGAAATTTGCAAAGAAATAAATTTAAGAGAGAAACTTTAGAGTGTTTTGGAGAGAAATTTATTTGGGAGAAGTGTGGAGATTGATATTATTATTATTAACTATTATTGTTATATATGATCTTATAATTATTATATTATTATAGTAATATGTATGATTATTATTATTAAATATATAATCTAGTAACATATATGATTATTATTGTTATATAATCTTATAATATATTATTATTATATTAAAATAAACAATATTATATTATTATTAAATATAATATTTTCATAAAATCCATCAAAAGAGGTCATAGATAAACCTATGACCCCTTTTGTTGCATTTCATGACAATGTATGTCATTAGGGCCCCTAGTGACCCCTTTTGACTAATTCTCAATGGGTCCCTAGGATTCCTAGGGGTCCTAGGGATATACATTGTCATGAAATGCATCAAGAGGAGTTATAGGTTAACCTATGACCCCTCTTGACTCATTGGAACCAACCAAACACACCAGCCTCTAGGGACATAGGTTGTGATAAAATGCATGGAGAGGGGTCATAGGTCATCCTATGGCCCCTTTCAACCCATATAATAGATTATAGTCCTTAGGGGTCCTAGGACCCCTAGAGACATATGTCATCATGAAATGTGTCGAAATGGGTCAAAATGGGTCATAGGTCATCCTATGACCCCTTTTGACTCATATAAACAATAATAATATGTCCTTACTAGTCCTAAGGCCCCTTGAGGCATATGTTGTAATAAAATGTATCAAAAGGGGTCATAGGTAATCCCATGACACTTTTTGACCCATATAAACAATTACAATATGTCCCTAGGGGTCCTAGGACCCCTAACGACATATGTTGTAATAAAATGTGTTGAAAGAGGTCAAAGGTCATCCTATGGCCCCATTTGAACCATATAAATGATTATAAAATATCTTTAGGGGTCATAGGATGCCTAGAGGCATATGTCATCATGGAATATATCGAAAGGGGTCATAAGTTATCCTATGGCCGCTTTTAAAACTTATAAATGATTCTAATATATCCTTAGGGGTCCTAGAGACATATGTCATCATGGAATGTGTCAAAAAGGGTCATGGGTCATCCTATGGCCCCTTTTGACCCATATAAACGATTGTAATATGTCCCTGGGGGTCTTAGAGCCCATAGTGACATATGTTGTAATAAAAAGTGTCCTATGGCCCTTTTCGACCAATATAAATGATTATACTATGTCCCTAGGGGTCTTAAGAACCCAGAGACATATGTCATCATGAAATGTGCCAAAAGGGAACATAGGTCATCCTATGGCCCCTTTCGATCCCTATAAACAATTATAATATGTCCCTAGGGGTCCTAGGATGCCTAAAGACATATGTCATCATGAAATGTGTCAAAAGGGGTCATAGGTCATCCTAAGGCCCCTTTTGACCCATATAAATGATTGTAATATGTAACTAGGGGTCATAGAACCCCTGGAGACATATGTCATCATTGAATGTGTTGAAAGGGCTCATAGGTTATCTTATAGCCCCTTTTGACCCATATAAATGATTGGAATATTTCTCTAGAGGTCATAGGGCCTCTAGAGACATATGTTGTAATAAAATGTGTCGACCTATGACCCCTTTTGACCTATATAAACAATTGTACCCCTAGAGACATCTGATGTAACAAAATGTGTCGAAAGGGGTCATAGGTCATCCTACGTATATTCTGATCCATATAATTGATTATAATATGTCCCCAGGGGTCCTAAGACCCCTAGAGACATATGTCGTAATAGAATGTGTCAAAAGGGGTCATAGGTCATCATATGACCCCTTTTGACCCATATAAATGATTGTAATATGTCCCTAGGTAGTGGTCCTAGGACCCCTAGAGACATATGTTGTCATGGAATGTGTCAAAAGGGGTCATAGGTCATCCTATGGCCCCTTTCGAACTATATAAATGATTATAATATGTCCTTAGGGGTCCCAGGGCCCCTAGAGACATGTGTTGTAATAAAATATGTCTGAAGTGGTCATAGGACATCTTATGACACCTTCTGACCCATATAAACAATTTTAATATGTTCCTAGGGGTCTTGGACCCTAGAGACATATGTTATGATAAAATGTGTCGAAAGGAGTCATGCGTCATCCAATCACCCCTTTCGACCCATATAAATGATTATAATATGTCACTAGGGGTCTTATGTCATCATAGAATCAGTCGAAAAGGGTCATAGGTCATCCTATGACCCCTTTCAACCCATATAAATGATTCTAATATGTCCCTAGGGGTCCTAAGACCCCAGAGAAAGATGTCATCATGGAATGTATTGAAACGCACCATAGGTCATCCTATGGCCCCTTTTGACCCATATAAACAATTATAATATGTCCCTAGGGGTACTAGGACCCCTAGAGACATATATCATCACGCAATGTGTCAAAAGGGAAGATAGGTCATCCTATGGCCCCTCTTGGCCAATATAAACCATTATAATACGTCCCTAGGGGTCTTAGCGCCCTTTGAGACATATGTTGTTATAAAATGTGTTGAAAGGGGTTGTAGGTCATCCTATGACCTCTTTTGACCCATATAAATGATTATAATATGTTCCTAGGGGTCCTATGACCCATACAGACATTTGTCATCATGGAATGTGTCAAAAGGGGTAATAGGTCATACTATGAAACATTTCGACCCATATAAACAATTGTAATATGTCCTTAGGGGTCGTAGGGCTCCTAGAGCCATATGTTGTCATGGAATGTGTCGAAAGGGGTCATATGTCATCCTGTGGCCCCTTTCAAACTATATAAATGATTTTAATATATCCTTAGGAGTCCTAAGGCACCTAGAGACATATGTTGTAATAAAATAGATCTAAAATGGTCATAAGACATCCTATGGCCCCTTTCTATCCATATAAACAATTATAATATGCCCCTAGGGGTCTCAGGACCCCTAGAGACATATGTTGTAATAAAATGCATCGAAAGGGGTCATATGTCATTGTATGGCCTCTTTTGACCCATATAGATGATTATTATATGTCCCTAAGGGTCCTAGGACCCCTAGAGACATATATCATTATGAAATGTGTCAAAAGGGGTCATAGGTCATCCTATGGCCCCTTTCGACCATATAAATGATTGTAATATGTCTCTAGGTGTCCTAAAACCCCTAGAGACATATTTCATCATGGAATGAGTTAAAACACGTCATAGGTCATCCTATGGCCCTTTTTGATGCATATAAACAATTGTAATGTGTCCCCATAGGTACTACGACCTCTAGAGACATATGTCATCATGGAATCTATCGAAAGGTGTAATAGGTCATCCTATGGCCCCTTTTGATCAAAATAAATGATATTAATATGTCCCTAAGACTCCTAGGGCCCCTAGAGACATATGTTATAATAAAATCTATCGAAAGGGGTCATAGATCATCCTATGACCCCTTTCAACTCATATAAATGATTGTAATATGTTTGTATGGGTCTTAAGATCCCTAAAGACATTTGTCATCATAGAATGTGTTGAAAGGGGTCATAAGTAATCTTATATCCCCTTTTGACCCATATAAATGATTGTAATATGTCCCTAGGGGTTGTAGGACCCCTAGACACATATGTCATCATGGAATGTGTCAAAAGGGGTTATAGGTCATTCTATGGCCCCTTTTGAACAATATAAATGATTGTAAGATGTCCTTAGGGGTCCTACGGCCCCTATCGACATATGCTTTAATAAAATGTGCCAAAAGGGGTCATAGAATTTTCAACCCATATAAACCATTATAATATGTCCCTAGGGGTCTTAGGACGACTAGAGACATATGTTGTAATAAAATGTGTTAGAAGGGGTCATAGGTCATTGTATGGCCCCTTTCGACCCATATAAATGATTATAATATGTCCCTAGGTGTCTTAGGACCCCTAGAGACATATTTCATCATGGAATGTGTCAAAAGGGGTCATAAGTCACCCTATGGCCCTTTTCAACTCATATAAATGATTCATATATGTCCCTACGTGTCCTAGGACCCGTAGTGACATATGTCATCATAGAATGTGTCGAAAGGCCCTTTCGACCCATGTAAATGATTGTAATATGTCCTTAGGGGTCCTAGGACCCCTAGAGACATATGTCATCCAACAATGTGTTGAAAGGTGTTATAGGTCATCCTATGGCACCTTTTGACTAGTATAAATGATTCTAATATGTCCCTAGGGGTTCTAGGGCCCCTAGAGACATACGTTTTAATAAAATGTGTCAAAATGGGTCATAAGTAATCTTATGACCCCTTTAAACCCAAATAAATGATTGTAATGTGTCCCTTGCGGTTCGAGGAACCCTAGAGTGCTATGTCATCATGGAATGTATTGAAAGTGGTCATAGGTCACCCTATGGCCCCTTTCGATCCATATAAATGATTGTAATATTTTACTAGGTGTACTAGGACCCCTAGAGATATATGTTATCATAGAATGTGTGAGAAGGGGTTATAGGTCATCTTATGGCCCATTTCAACCTATATAAATGATTGTAATATGTTCCTAAGGGTCTTAGGGCCCCTAGCGACATATGTTATAATAAAATGTGTCAAAAGGGGTCATACGTCATCTTGTGACCCCTTTCAACCCATATAAAACATTATAATATCTCTCTAATGGTCCTAGGACCCCTAGAGACATATGTTGTAATAAAATGTGTCGAAAGGGGTCAGAGGTCACCCTATGGCCCCTTTCGACTCATATAAATGATTATAATATGTTTCTAGGTGTCTTAAGATTCTTAGAGACACATGCAATTATAGAATGTGTCCAAAGAGGTCATAGATTATTCTATGGCCCCTTTTCACCCATATAAATGATTCTAATATGTCCTTAGGGGTCCTAGGACCCATAGAGGCATAAGTCATCATGTAATGTGTTGAAAGGGCCTTTCAACCCACATAAACAATTATAATATGTCCCTAGGGGTCCTAGGACCCCTAGAGACATATATCATTATGGAATGTGTCGAAAGGGGTCATAGGTCATCCTATGGCCCCTTTTGGCTAATATAAATGATTCTAATATGTCTTTAGAGGTCCAAGGACTCCTAGAGACATATGTCATCATGAAATGTGTTGAAAAGGATCATAGGTCATCCTATGGCCCCTTTCGACCTATATAAACAATTATAATATGTCCCAAGGGGACCTAGGATGCTTAAAGATATATGTCATAATAAAATGTGTTCAAAGGGTTCATAGGTCATCCTATGGCCCCTTTCGACCCATACAAACAATTGTAACATATCACTAGGTATCTTAGGACCCTTAGAGACATATTTCATCACAAAATGTGTCGAAAGGGGTCATAGGTTATCCTATGGCCGCTTTTGACCCATAGATATAATTCTAATATGTCCCTAGGGTTCCTAGGGCCCCTAGAGACATATGTTGTAATAAAATGTGTCGAAAAGAGTCATAGGTCATCCTATGATGCCTTTCGACCCATATAAACCATTATAATATGTCCCTAGGGGTCTTAGGAACCCTAGAGACATATGTTGTAATAAAATATGTTGAAAGGTGTCATAGGTCACCCTATGGCTCCTTTCAACCCATATAAACGATTATAATATGTCCCTAGGGGTCCTAGGCCCTCTAGAGACATATGTTGTTATCAAATGTGTTGAAATGGGTCATAGATCATCCTATGGCCCTTTTCAACCGATTTAAATGATTCTAATAATTCCCTAGGGGTCGTAGGACCCATACAGACATAAGTCATCATGTAATGTATTGAAAGAGCTCATAGATCATCCTATGGCCACTTTCGACCCATATAAATGATTGTAATATGTCCTTAGGAGACCTAGGAACCTTAGAGGCATATGTGATCATGGAATGTGTTGAAAGGGGTCATGGGTCATCCTATGGCCCCTTTTGACCAGTATAAATGATTCTAATATGTCCCTAGGGGTCCTAGGGCCCGTAGGGACATATGTTGTAATAAAATGTGTGAAAATGGGTCATAGGTAATCCAATGACCCCTTTTAACCCAAATAAATGATTGTAATATGCCCCTAAAGATCCGAGGACCCCTAGAAACATATGTCATAATGGAATGTATTGAAAGGGCTTATAGGTCATCCTATGGCCCGTTTTGACAAATATAAATGATTGTAATATTTCACTAGGTGTACTAGGACCCCTAGAGAAATATGTCATCATGGAATGTCTCAAAAAGGGTCATAGGTCATCCTATGGCCCCTTTCAACCCACATAAATAATTTTAATATGTTCCTATGGGTCTTAGGGCCCGTAGCGACATATGTTTTAATAAAATGTGTTGAAAGGGGTCATATGTCATCTTGTGACCCCTTTCGACCCATATAAATCATTATAATATATCCCTAGGGGTGCTAGGACCCCTAAAGACATATGTTGTAATAAAATCTGTCAAAAGGGGTTGAAGGTTATCCTATGGCCCCTTACGACTCATATAAATTATTATAATATGTTACTAGGTGTCGTAGGATTCCTAGAGACACATGTCATCATAGAATGTCTCGAAAGAGGTCATAGATCATCCTATGGCCCCTTTCGATGCATATAAATGATTCTAATATGTCCCTAGGGGTCCTAGGACCCATAGAGACATAAGTCATAATGTAATGTGTCGAAAGGGGTCATGGATCATCCTATGGCTCCTTTCAACCCATATAAATGATTATAATATGTCTTTATGGATCTTAGGACCCCTAGAGACATATATCATTATGGAATGTTTGAAAGGGGTCATAGGTCATCCTATGGCCCCTTTTGGCTAGCATAAATGATTCTAATATGTCCCTAGAGGTCCAAAGACTCATGGAGACATATGTCATCAAGAAATTTGTCAAAAAGGATCATAGGTCATCCTATGGCTCCTGTCAACCTATATAAACAACTATAATATGTCCCTAGGGTACCTAGGATGCCTAAAGACATATGTCATAATAAAATGTGTTGAAAGGTTTCATAAGTCATCCTATGGCCCCTTTCGACCCATATTAAAGATTGTAATATGTCACTAGGTATCTTAGGACCCCTAGAGACATATGTGATCATGGAATGTGTTGAAAGGTGTCATAGGTCATCTTATGGCTGCTTTTAACCCATATAAATGATTGTAATATGTCCCTAGGGGTCCTAGGGCCCCTAGAGACATATTTTGTAATAAAATGTGTTGAAAGGCGTGATAGGTCATCCTATGACCCCTTTCAACCCATATAAACCATTATAATATGTCCCCAGGGGTCCTAGGACCCCTAGCGACATATGTTGTAATAAAATGTGTTGAAAGGTGTCATAGGTCATCCTATGGCTCCTTTTGACCCATATAAACAATTATAATATGTCCCTAGGGGTCTTAGACCCTTTAGAGAAATATGTCATCATGGAATGTATTGAAATGGGTCATAGATCATCCTATGGCCCATTTGAACCCATATAAATGATTCTAATATTTTCTTAGGGGTCCTAGGACCTATAGAGACATAAGTCATCATGTAATGTGTCGAAAGGGCTCATAGGTCATCCTATGGCCACTTTCGACCCATATAAATGATTGTAATATGTTCCTAGGGGACTTAAGAACCTTAGAGGCATATGTCATCATGGAATGTGTCAAAATGGGTCATGGATCATCTTATGGCCCCTTTTGACCCATATAAATGATTCTAATATGTCTCTAGGGGTTCTAGGGCCATTAGCGACATATGTTGTATTAAAATGTTTCGAAAGTGGTCATAGGTCATCCTATGACCCCTTTCGACCCATATAAATGATTGTAATAGGTCGCTACGGGTCCTGGGACCCCTAGTGACTTATATCATCATGAAATGTGTCAAAAGGGGTCATAGGTCATCCTATGGCCCCTTTTGACCCATATAAATGATTGTAATATGTCCTTAAGGGTCCTAGGACTCTTAGAGACATATGTCGTCATGGAATGTGTCAAAAGGTGTAATAGGTCATCCTATGGCCCCTTTCGACTCATATAAAAGATTGTAATATATCTCAAGGGGTCCTAGGACCCTTAGAGATATATGTCATCATAAAATTTGGTGAAAGGGGTCATAGTTCATCCTATGGCCCCTTTTGACCCATATAAATGATTGTAATATGTCCTTAAGGGTCCTAGGACTCTTAGAGACATATGTCATCATGGAATGTGTCGAAAGGTGTAGTAGGTCATCCTATGGCCCCTTTCGACTCATATAAAATATTGTAATATATCTCAAGCGGTCCTAGGACCCTTAGAGATATATGTCATCATAGAATTTTTTGAAAGGGGTCATAGTTCATTCTATTGCCCGTTTCGACCCATATAAATGATTGTAATATGTCCCTAGGGGTCCTAGGGCCCCTAGAGACATATGTTGTAATAAAATGTGTTTAAAGTGATCATATGTCATCCTATGACCCCTTTCTAGTCATATAAACAATTATAATATTTCCCTAAGGGTCGTAGGACCCATAGAGACATGTCGTAATAAAATGTGTTGAAAGGGGTCATAGGTCATCGCATGGCCCCTTTTGACCCATATATACGATTGTAATATGTCCCTAGGGGTCCTAAAACCCCTAGAGACATATATTGTCATGCAATGTGTTAAAAAGGGGTCAGAGATCATCCTATATCCCCTTTCAACCCATATAAATCATTGTAATATGTCCCTAGGGGTTGTAGGGCCCCTAGAGACATATGTTGGAATAAAATGTGTCAAAAGGCTTTTGACCCACATAAATAATTATAACATGTCGCTAGTGGTCCGAGGACCCTTAGAGACATATGTTGTAATAAAATGTGTCGAAAGAGGTCATATTTTATCTTATGACCCCTTTAAACCCATATAAATGATTGTAATATGTCCCTAGGTGTCTTAGGACCCCTAGAGACATATGTCATCATGAAATGTGTCGAAAGGGGTCATAGGTCATCCTATGGCCCCTTTTGACCCATATAAATGATGGTAATATCTCCCTAGGGGTCCTAGGGCCCCTAGAGACATATGTTGTAATAAAATGTGCTGAAAGGGGTCATAGCTCATCATATGACCCCTTTCAACCCATATAAATAATTATAATATGTCAATAGGGGTCTTGGGACCCCTAGAGACATATGTCATCATGGAATGTGTCAAAAGAGGTTATAGGTCATCCTATGGCCCCTTTCTACCCATATAAACTATTATAATATGTATATAGGAGTCTTAGGAGCCCTAAAGACATATGTCATAATGAAATGTGTCGAAAGGGGTCATAGGTCATCCTATGGCCCTTTTTGACACATATATAGGACCCCTAGAGACATATGTCATGGAATGTGTCAAAAGGGGGTCATAGGTCATTCTATGGCCCCTTTCGACCCATATAAACATTTGTAATATGTCCCTAGGGGTTCGAGGGCCCCTAGCAACATATGTTGTAATAAAATGTGTCAAAATGGGTCATAAGTCATCCTATGACCCCTTTTGACTCATATAAACCATTATAATATGTCCCTAGAGGTCCTAGGGCCCCTAGAGACATATGTTGTAATAAAATTTGTTGAAAGTGGTCATAGGTCATCCTATGGCCCCCTTCGACCCATATAACTGATTCTAATAATAATAACAACAATATTATATGTTGTTATAGTAACAGATAATAATAATATAAGAAAAATATAATAATATAGTAAAAATAATAATAACATAATATAATAATCATATACATTAATATATATATTATATTTATAGATAATAATAATAATAACATAATATATTATTATATATTAATAACATATATAATATATTACATTATTATATCTAATAAGAATAGAGTAAAAATAATAATAATATAATATAATAATTTGTAATATATATTAATATATATTGGAAAATATCAGTTATCAGATATTATATCAGATATCTGATATAATATCATATATCCAATACAATATCAGATATCTGATAGTTGCCACATCAACCACACGTCAACTTGTGGGTTATCTTTTTTAAAACAATCCACAAGTCAAAAAATTATTATTAAAGCTATTATTTCCTATAATAATTTATAATTAATAATTTCCTATAATTTATAATTTATATATTAGTAATTTATAATTTAATTTAAACTATTATTTCCTATAATAACATATGTACAATAATACTATAATTAATAATCAATATGTTAACTATAATATAATAATTACCAATATTAGTGATTATAAATTAATTATGCTATTATATTATAATACTCATATTAATATTTGTGAATGTTTTTCAAAATATAAAAATATTAATCTTCATAAATAATATAATATATGTTTATTATTTCAGATTTATATAATGTAATAACTAATTTATTATTTCATATTATTTTATATATATTTCATATTATATATTTTTAAGTGTTCGATATCGGGTATCCAATATTATATTAGGTATCCGATATTATATTGAATATTATCAGATATCCAATATCAAATTGGATATCCGATAAGGGTTGGGCCTTACTTTCTAGGTTTGGTACCTGGATAGGTGAAAAGAAGTTAGAGCAGATTTTGAAACGCTTTTAGACATTTTCAAACTCTATTTTTCCACATCGCCACTTTTTGGCACACCATGATCCTGCACATACCCAATTACTGACTTAGGGTGTTTGGAAAGGGATTTTGTTCATCATGTTCCTCTTGCACCCAATTAAAGGACACCCCACCTTGCGGTGGGTAATAGACCTTGCGGTGGGTAAGAGTACCTTAAGCATTCTTTCCTAGTGATCTTGTCATGGTTATAATTAGACCACAAGCGATGACACTAAGTGAAGACAAACAATATGTCTACTAGATTTTGTGTCCTTAATAGCCTTGAGTTTATAGTGGGTTGAAAGAGCTAGGTATTAGCTTGTCCCCACTTGGGTCGTTCCTCTTAGGTTGTCCAAGAGTAGGCCCTCTAAAAGATTCTAGATGAAACAAAAAGTGGATCAACTTTCGAAAGTCAAGATTTTTGATTTAGCACAAGGGTGAGGAGCATGCTCTTGTATTCCAATCATTGCTCCCAAGCACACCAATAAGTTTCAACTATCTCCTTTCTTTCAAAATCCCAAGGTAAGTCAAGATTTCTAATTCACCACAAGGGTTAAGAACATACTCTCCTATCACCAAAAAATCTCAATTACAAGTTTTATGTGCCTAAAAAAAAATTGAAAAAACTACTAGATGTCGCACATGAAATAGAATAAAAGACAAACAAGTTTAGATTTTTATGCATTGGGCAACCCTGCAAACAACTATTAGTAGCCCTTGTGCATTTGAAGTTTTGACATGTATTCCTTTTAAGGCAATTTAGGAAATGTTTTGAGGTAACACAATACAATCACAACCATTAGCGCCACAAGTTAGTTTCAAAAAAAAATATAATCTATAAATAAAACCTCTATAAAATAGCTAAAGACTTGTAAAAACCAATAAGTAGCAAGCAACAATTGAAAAAATGACAAAATCATGCAAAGATCAAGTGAATTCTAGCTAGGTGACACTTTTTGTTGGAAGTTTGTCATGCGATACTTCTCTATATATTTGCACAATAGAATCTTTCTGTGCTATATTTTTGTCTAATCCGGGCAACAAAATTTGCTATACTGAGGTGACAGAGTTATAGGTTATAATTAAATTAAATGCTATCTAGTCTATTATTTAATTAAAAGGGGACATGTTCTTTTAATCAAATAATGAACTTAGGATAGCATAGTCAAACTATAGGTTATAATCAAATTAATTGATTATTAGCAATTTGGTCTAGGTAACTAATTAATTAAATTAGCCAAAATGTTGAGAAGGGGGCTAATAGTCTAGATGACCATTTTTAGGTGATTACACTGGGAAGTCTGGTGCTTCACCTTTGTGAGCATAACTTAGATCCAATGACTACTAAGTGTTTCATTTATTCTCATGAGAGATGGAATCATGTTGAAAAATGGGTCAAAGACTTTGGCTTATAAACTACACAGTTAAATCTTGATCATCCAACTTATGCAATATTCAAGGGGAAAACTAAGCTGGCCCCATGATTTCTTTTTAGAGATTTATAAATAGAAAAATTATTATGAATCTTGACCCATTAGATGATGCTACGATTATATTAGCCTTAAAACATATACAAATATAACCATTTCTAAGAAGTAAGGAAAAATAATGAAAATGTACCTCGATGAAATATAAGGGAAAAGAAAGAGTAGTCTAAGGGTTGAAAGGCCCAACTAATTATAGAAAAGAAATAAAAAGAATGCCAAAATATTGAAAGAGAAATAAAGAAAACAAATACTTGGAAGAAGATAACATCTAACCAACACGAAGAAGTAAATAAATATAAATAAATATATGCATTAGAAAGTTTTGTTTTGTTTTGTTTTTTTTTAAATTATATATATATATATATATATATATATATATATATATATATATATATATATATATATATATATATATATATAGGTACATTAAGGTCACTAATCCTTATGCAAATGACATAAAATCCTATAAATATCTATATTAGAATAATTCATACTTATGCTAATATTCTCAATAATTTTCAAATTATTATCTTCCCTTATTCCCCTCTAAACTAACTATATATATTAAAGATTTATAATTCATGACTATTTCATTGATGAAATATTTGTTCATTTATAGGATAAAACAAAAATAGTAATGTAAGTTTTATTTTTCTAAAATAGATATCTTTAATTAGGTTTTATTAGATAGTTTCATGATATTGTATTAGCCTAAATAAATTATTTTGATTTAATTTATAAATAAATAGAAACTAAGAGAAGTTTAACCGAATCAGTCAAATTTTATCATAAGTAGGCCACTAATTTAATACTTTATTCCCTTTAGTTGTTATGATTATTAATTACATTAATTGTTTCTATTCCAAGTTACTCCCAATGATATGAGTGAAGAAATTAGAAAAATTGAACGTGCCCAAAAAATTGACAAGAAATTAAGATAGTACAAGTTCAAACAAACATAGTAGAAATATAAAATTATTGTAACAATGCATTTTTCATAGTAAAAATTATAATTGATTATTATTATGAGTCCCTACCTAAAACTAATTTTTTAGTAGACCCCAATTAACTTTTGCACTCTCAAAAAAATCAAGTTGTAAAGTTTAGCAAAGTGTTTATGTTTTAATTAATTTATGTTGATTTATTCTTATTTTCCAATTGGTTCATTGCAATTTTGCTAGGGATTATGTTATTTTTGCAATTGAAAAAATAAGAAAAAAATACAAGACAACATTGATTACAATTAGCAGTTGTTATCCACACAATACTTTGTCGAAGTTTAATTTAATTGTCAAGAACTAGTTCTGTGGAGGCTTCATTTGTATACTTATAAACTAATTTTTCCTTCAAATTCTAGTACCTTCTTATGGAGTTAATTAATTTTTCTATTATTTCATGTCACGAGCATTCCAAATAAAATCAATAGAAAAATTAAGATAACTATGAATTAATTATCTGTCAAAAAGCATAGCACTAACTTGATGTCATTGAAGTTTAGCAAGGTAATTGAAAGAAAAAATTGATCAAGAAAGGAAAGAGAAATTTGAGAAATCTTTAGAGAGCTATTATAGATTTGACGTAGGTCTAGATATCCTCTATATATTTGGTTTCTTGACGATTTTAAAGGTGCCATAATTTTTTACTTTTCTTATTTTCAATTTTCCAAACATCACCTAATTTATGGGCTCTGAATAAATTTGCACAAATCATCTATGAGCATATTTTCAAATATCTTGTAACTCTAGTCATGATTGTTTGCAATCTAACTATTCTGCATATACATGCATTTTTCAAAACCCTTGTAGTTCAAGTCTTTATTATTGATAACCTATTTACCAATTGTGGGAAAATCAATACTTGTAAAAAATATATATATAATCTCTATAGATAAAAGTTTTCCTTTTACCTACTTACACCAAGGAATGTGAAAATTTTTCTTGTATACTACTTCATTCTTCTGATATAGGAATCAATAGACTACTTATCTATTTCATTCAAGTGAGTGCTTGGGCATTATTGCCTCATAGAAATGTTACATTGAGTAGTAGAGCATTTTGTAGTAACAAGAACTACAAGCATATTTGCAAAATATGGATAGAGAAATTGGACAAACTATTTTACAAGGGTAGTGGCTATGGTGCAACCTATATGCACCCAGACTAGTGTTAAATAGTCTTAAGTCATTTATATACAAATGAAATACCCTTAAAAGAGGTGCATATAAGTTGCACCATAGATAGTGCCTTTTACAAGTGTCTCTTGAGAATGTGCATGAAAGATGGTAAGCCCAAATAGACAGATGGATATCAATCTCATTTTTTCCCTTTGCTTTGTATTCCTATCTTCGCCCTTCTGAATGAAGCCAATTAATATAGTATACTATATGTTTTATTAGAATTTTTTATTCCCATGCATAAAGAACACTTCCCTTCCACACATAGTTCCCATGAATTCCAACATCTAAAAAAAATTTAATAACTTGCCATCCTCAGATTTCTTTGACTTCTTTTCACAATACAAGCTAACAAATAAAACATATTACATCATTGTCCACACAAAAATATTCAATTTATGATTTCATTAGATTTTTGTATTGTTTCAATTATAATACATATAAGTCACTGCAAACAATTCTCAATCATTAACCTTCAACATATTTGTCAATTAATTATTTTTATTAGTCCCTGCCTATCCTATTTATAGGTAGGGAACTATTATTTTCAGTAGACTCGCTCCAATTCATTTGTCCAAAAACTAGAAAAATATGAATAAACAACATTAATTATATTTCATAGCTATGTCAGATGTACTGCAATTTTTTTGATCAAATTTGCAAAGGATGGCTATTTCAGATAGCTATGTTAGATGCATAACATTAACTACATTTGATAGTAGAAAAAAATCAAATTGTTCATTTTCCCTAGATGTTTCCAGAACTACAAACATTGAGTAGATACATTTTTTCAATCCTATAAAAATGAGAGATTTTTGTGGAGATGGTACTGGTTACTATTGATGCACTGCCTTAATTTGTAATTTTTGTTCAATTTGGGAATAGGCTAATTTTGTCCATTCATTGTGTCTTTTCAATTAATATCAATATTAGATTATATTTTCTATGAGAGTAAATGCATAATTTTAATTTTTGGGAGGCGAATTGATAGTTGAAAATGCTTTTGCCTTTGTTGTATCTTTATAATTTTAAATTATAAATGTGTTCAAATTTTTTAAATAGATAGATTTTTTAAAAAGTTGTGTATAAATTTTTAATAATAAATAAAATAAAATAAAATACTAACTTTTAATTAACAACAATTACTATAATTCTTAATTTTTGAATTCATATATCTATAATATATAAATATAATCTATTAAAATTTTGATAAAACAAATAGTTTCACAAATTACATAAGCAAGGATTCAAGCTCTGTGCACAAAACTCTTGTTTCTTATGGCGTACGTATACCATATACTAGAATCAATAATAATTATAAATCTAGTTAGCTAAAGTTTTCAAAGGAAGCCTCCACTACATCAATCACATCGCCATTGCTATCGGTAATAGTGTCACTTGAGTGGTTGGTTCCATTTTCCATCTTTGAAGGAGATGGAGATT